>JAHRHZ010000145.1:1751966-1792846 GCA_024137785.1 Ginglymostoma cirratum | reverse complement strand
AGGGTCTAGGCCCGAGACGTCAGCCTTCCTGCTCCTCTGATGCTGCTTGGCCTGCTGTGTTCATCTAGCTCTACACCTTGGTATCTCATTTGTCTAAGCAGTTTTGTTTTGCCTCTGGAATTTTCTTGCACAGGCATCAGTGGGGGCTGGCTCGCTGAATATGCTCAAGGCTGGGTTGGATTTTTGATCAACTAGGAATATTGGGGTGGAGGGACAGATAGGAAAGTGGTGTTAGGGATATACCAGATCTTATCAGAACATAGAATCCTTAAAGTGTGGAAACAGGCCATTCAGCCCATCGAGTCCAGACCAATCAACCGAAGACCATCCCACCGAGACCCACTCCATCCCTGTAATCCTGCATTTCCCATGGAAAACCCACCCACTCACACATCCCTGGTCACTCAGGCAATCAAGCATGGCCAATCCACCTAACCTGCACATCTTTGGATTGTGGGAGGAAACCGGAGTACCCGGAGAAAACCCACGCAGACACGGGGAGAATGTGCAAACTCCACACAGACACTCGCCGAGGGTAGAATTGAACCCGAGTCCCTGGCGCTGTGAGGCAGCAGTGCTAACCATTGAATCACAATGCTGCCCTAATGATAGCAGAGTAGGTCTTCTCGAAGAGCTTTCCCTGGTCCTAATTTTTGTGATCTTATGTTCTTGTGAATGAGATTCTTTGCAGATGGCAAATCCTTAGTAAGTCTAACTTAATCATCAGGTCTTTGCACCAATTAAGCTCAGGAGGATAACAGCTTGGGGAGTCATAGACTGAGGAGATCACTGCCTAATGGATAGAAACAGAAGTACTCTATTTCGCTCCTCAAAATGATTCCATAGTTCGATCAGATTATACCTGCTGTGAAACCTAGCTCCATATAGAATCTGTGTGTAGAATCATCGAATAGTTATAGCCCAGAAGGAGGCTATTTGGCCTGTCAAGCTCATGCTAGCTCTCAGCAAGAGCAGTTTACCAACCCTAGTTCCCCACTCTTTCCCCATATCCCTGAAAACATTTTCTCTTCAGGTACTTATCCAATTTCCTTGCTTAAAGCTATGATTAAAGCTTCACCAGGCACCACCTTTCCATGTCAGTCACTCCAGAATGTAGTCAGAACTTTGTTGTTGCTTCTTTCACTAATCACTTCAATTCTGTAATGTTTAGTTCTTGACCTTTGCACCAGTAGGAACTAATTCTGTAACTACGAAGTCCAGACCTTACATAACTTTGAACACCTCCATTGAATCTCTGAGGAGAACAACCCCAGCTTCTCCAATCCAACCAAGTAAGTGAAGAATGTATTCCTGGAATCATTCTCAGAAATCATTTCTGAACCCTCTGGAAAGCCTTCCCATCCCTCCAAAGGGGCAGGGCTCGGAATCGGAGACACTACTCCAAATATTATACAAAGATTCATTATAACTTCCTCGCTTTTGTACTCTATGCCTCTAGCTATAAAGCTCAGGATCCCATTTCTTTTTAACCACTTTCTCAACTTGTTCTTCTGCCTTATATGCTTTGTGCACAGTGGGTGTTCTGTTCCTACACCCCTTTTTGTACTCTTATGTTTTGGATTATATTATCGCTCCTCACTCTTCCTACCAAAATCTAGCAGTTCTCATTTTAACTATGGCAGGAAAGGAGAAGTCAACATTTTGGGCCCTGAAGAAGGGTAATACCCGAAATGTTGACTTCTTCTTTCCCCCACATGCCGCCTGGCTTGCTGTGTTCTTCCAGCCTTCTGTTTGTCTACCTTGCATTCTGGCATCTGCAGCTTTTATGTCTCTAACCATACTTTATCTACGACTTGTTGAAGTCTGTCACAAAACCCCTCACAGTTCACCTTACTTCAAAGTTTTGTGTCATTTACAAATTTTAGATTGTGATTTAGACACCAAAGTCATTAATGTATATTAAGAAATGCAGTGGTCTTCACACTGATACTTGGAGTGTTACCCTTTGCACCATATCTTTTAATATCTTGTAACAAAAATCTTTCAGTCCCAAGTTTAAATTTAATAATTGATCTCACATCACTTGCCATTAACAGAAAATAGTTCCAAACTTTTTCAGTTCTTCATAACTTAATTCCTGAATGAAGTGGCTGTCTTTTATTTGCTATACAGCTATTCCTGTACAGCCTATTACAGCTATTCCAGAAAGTCCAGGGACTTCCCAACCAAACAGTCCATCTTGGACTACTTCATATGATGCTCCTAAAACCTTGAAAATTTTGGTGAAATGACCCCTCTTAACCTTCTAGATTCCTGGGAATATGATTCTCCTTTGTGAAATCGCTCCTCCTAATTTAAGCCTTGAAGTTAAAGTGTCATTGCAGCAGCACACTTAGATTGCACATTTTTCCAAAGCTATTATGTCCATTCCCAGGTGATTTTTTTTTAATCCTCAAATGTGGGCACTGCTGGTTGGCCAGCATTTATTGCCTGGCCCTAGTAGCCCTTGAGAAGGTGGTGACGAGCTGCTTTCTTGAACAGCTGCAATCCATGTGCTGTGGGTAGAACTATATTAACTCTAGGTGTGGGCTACCCAGGGCTTTATGTAGCTAAAGCATGACCTCTATCCCCTCATATTTTCGTTCTCTTGATTGAAATTCTGGAATCCCATTTGCAGTTATGATTATTTTCCAGACATGTTCATGTCATTTTTATGATCACTGCACCTGGACCTCTGAGTCTCTTGGACCTCCGCTATTTTACTATTAACAAAGTACCCTGTTCTGTCCTTTTTAGGTTGAAAATGGATTCTCACATATGCCTACATTAAAATTAATTTGACACAGTTTTACCCATCCACTTAACCTATCACTATGTCTGAGCAATGCTATGTTGCCATCTACACGGCATGCAATGCCAGCTTTCCCTGTCACCTATCAACCAATTTGGATAAATGGCCCTCTATCGCATTATCCAAGTCATTATTAGTCAGTACAGTGAATAGTGAAGGCACTGACACACATCCCCTAGTCACATCCTGTCGATGAGAGTGTCTGCACATTACTCTTACTCTGTGTCTCCTGACACTCAATAATTTCCTAACCGGGTCAATAATTTGTCTTCAGCTTCAACTATATCTTTTATAAGTGACTTTGTCAAATTCCCTCTGAAAGTCCATATGACTGACGGCCCATAGGATTACAGACTGCTATCTCGTCAAGCCTTTGATTCAGATTTAGAGTATTTGAAAGCTGTGCATATTTAAATCCTTAATTTGCAAACATACAATCAGATTTCAAAAAAGGGAGAATATTCAAAATACACACGTGACAAGAGCAATGAATGGCACTATATTAAAAACCTAACACCCAAGTGAGCGTTTTGCTCTGACACGCTTTACTGAAATGAAATGGAGCAGATGAATCTCTTTTGAGTACAGAATGTCCTTTGAAACTGGCACGTTTGCTAACTAATAAGTGATTTTTCAGTACACTTTTATTGTAAGAGCCACATCCTGCCCACTCACTCCTTTAGCCACATCTTCAAAAGCATCAGTGGAGTTTGTCAACCTTCACAAACCCATACTGGCTGTTTATGAACAAGTGAAAATTTTCAAAGTGTTCAATAACCCCTGTCTTCTAGTGTCCTATGGACACTAATAATTTCCTGACAACAGATGTTAGGCTAACTGGTCAATAATTCTGTCTTGCCTCTTAATCTTTACTTAAACGACATACACAAATTTCTAATCAAAAGGAGCAGTTCTGAATCAAGGGAACTTTGGAAGGTTATGGTTAGGACATCTGCAATATTCTCACCTATTTCTTTTAAAATCCTGGAATGGGAACTGTCTAGTGCTAGAGATTTGTACTTTCTTTTCATATTGTCATTTTGTTTAGATTAATTTTGGTGAGTCCTTGTGTCTGATTTACTTATAATTTCCTTCAGAATTTCCAAGACGCTGATCTTTTTTTCTAGTGGAAATACTGGTATAAAGTTATGTTTCAGTATCTCTAGTATTTCCTTATTTTCACTTCATCATATCCCCATTGCCCATTTTCAGAGCTCAGTATTCAGCAAAAAAATGCCCCTCTGACCCGATTCTAACTTAGAGTCAGAGAGTCATAGAGAAGGACAGCACAGAAACAGACCCTTTGGTCCAACTCGTCCATGCCAACCAGCTATTCTAAATGAATCTAGTCCCATTTGCCAGCATTTGGCCTATATCCCGCTAAACCTTTCCCATTTATATACCTGTCCAGATGCCTTTTAAATGTCGTAGTTGTATCTGCTCCACCTCCTCTGGCAGCTCATTCCATACATGCACCACCCTCCGTGTGAAAAAGCTGCCCCTTAGATCCTTTTTATATCTTTCCTGTCTCACCTTGAACTCTAGTTTTGGAATCCCCAACTCTGAGGAAAAGACCTTGACTATTCACCCTATCCATGCCCTTCATGGTTTTAGAAACTTCAGTGAGGTCACTCCTCAGCTTTCAATTCTCCAGGAAAAGTAGCCCCAGCCTAATCAGCCTCTCCCTTTAGCTCAAACCCTCCAACCCTGGCAACATCCTTGTAAATCTTTTCTGAACCCATTCAAGTTTCACAACATCTTACCTGTAGCAGGGAGGTCAGAACTGCACGCAGTATTCCAAAAGTGGCCTGACCAATGTCCTGTACAGCTGCAACATGACCTCCCAACTGCTATATTCAATACACTGACCACATTTAAACATTATTTATAGACTGATCTATTTGAAGGTGACCAAAGACTGGGTAGATGTGGCTCGCAGACCAGCCCTATTCTTTCTTAGTCGAGATGAGACAGGAGGCACCTATAGCAACTGAGTCTTCTCCTCTTCATTCCAACATTAGAGCAGTGGCCTGCAAGTTCCACAAGTTCTCAAGAGAACAAATGTTTCGATGGCCAGCAGTTGAATTGCTTCAAGACATTGTGGGATAAAATTGGGAAGGGTCAGGACATGCAAAACAGGCTGTAGCATCAATTGGCTATCGGTCACCCCTCACCAAGAATCCTTTGACTGCACTCAAAACCTTGACCTCTACCACCTAGCAAACAAATGACAACACTTGTACGTTCCTCTTCAAAGTGCACGTCATCTGACTTGGAATTCTGTCGCCATTCTTTGACTGTCCCTGGATCAAAATCCTGCAGCCTCCATCTCTAATAGCATATTGGGTGTATCTGTTTCACCAGACGGCCAATTTCAAGGAGACAGTTCTCCCTGCCTTCTCAAGGGTAATTAAGAGAGTAAACAATAAATGCTGGCCGAGCCAGCAACACCTACATCCCATGAAAGAAACAAAAAAATCACTCTGTATTCAATTTCATTGATTCAGTGTATTCAATGTCATGCCTGCACAGGCCGGTTTCACTCTCGTTAAGTTTAAGATGTAAAAATGGGAGGAATTGGTTGTAATTTCCATCAGTGGAGAATGATCCGCGGAGTAACAACTAGAGAGGCTCTGGCTGTGATCATGCTGCCAACTGTATTTTTCCCAACGTCTCCACTAAATCCACAGTCCTAGCAATGCACAGCTCTTCCAGCTCCATGCAGAAGTTGCTATGTGCAGTCCCATTCTCATCAAGTGTTACTTGGTTATATTCATTTTGGACTAGAAAAGACTTCGGTGCTGTCCATTTCTGTAGACTCTGATTCTGAGCCTTGTGTGTTAGGTTTTTGTGGGACTTTTACTCACAGGGCGGTTCTTATGAGGCAGATCAGGGATCTAAGACCGTTCATAATTTATTTGTAAGCCATGGTTGAGCCACCTTTCCTCTTATTTTTGTATAAGACAAGAATGAATTCATGTTGTTATTTATGCACATTTTTTAAAATATTAGCCATTGCCTATTTACTGTCAGACTCTTTAGTAAAGTTCCCCAATCCATCCTTGTCAATTGGCACCTCATACTCTCACAGTGTTTCATCAATGCAACTTGGTTTTCATTGAAACCTCATCCAGCTCTACAACCCTTTGAGATCTTTAAGCCCCTCCAATTCCAGTCACTTGCATGTCTCCATTTTCCATCACTAAGCCATGATTGCTCATGCCTTCAGCTGACTAGCCTGCAAGGTCTAGACTTTGCTCATGACATGTATGAAGAAATAGGAGCAAGTTTATGCTATTTGATTCCTTGAGCCTGCTCTGCCATTGAATAAAGTCATGACTCGTCTTGGGATAGTGGTCCCAGTGCATTTCATTTCTTTTGTTTCCATTACTAATTCCTCCAAGGCACCAGGGTCACTACATGACTCTTCTCCTCTTTATATGTTTTTAGAAGGGCTTACTGTTTTTTTCAAATAATCTAATAAAACTAAGTTTATAGCAAAGTTAAAAAGACACGTCTTTGTGTCTTAATGCACTGAGCATTTGCAATAAAGTAGATGAATTAGCAGAAATAGATATGCATGGTTCTGATTTAGACAAACTAAATATTATCAAGAAAGAGATATGTTTTTGGTTTCAAAGGCATCAAAGGGTGTGAGGAGAAAGTAGTGATATGGCATCAAAATAGAGGATCAGCCATTATTGTTTGGTGGAGCAGGCTTAAAGGACCGAATGGCCTATTCCTGCTTCTGTTTCTGTATTTCTTTATGTGCTTACAGAGATGTCAATTATGAAAGTATGACATGCCAATTGGCAAGGATGGATTGGGGAGCCTTACTAGAGGGGTTGACAGCGGATATGCAATGGCTAATATTTTTAAAAATATGTGTAAATAATGACATTTATTCATTCTTGTCTGGTACAAAACTAAAATAGGAAAGGTGTCACAATCATGGCTTACAAATAAAGTATGCATAGTATTAGGTCCAAAGAAGAGACATTTAAAATTGCTAGAAAAAGCAGCAAGCCTGAGGATTGGGAGAATTATAGAATTCAGTGAAAGAGGACAACAAGTTTGATCAGGGGAATAATGGAATATGAGAGTAAAATGGAAGGGAATGTAGAAACTGACCGAAAAATCTTCTGTAAGTGTGTGAAGCTAAAAGGATTAGTAAAGACAAATGTAGGTCTCTTACAGTCATAATCAGAGAAAATTATAATGAGGAAGACGAAAATGGGAGAAGAATTGAATACAGACTTTGATTCTGTCTTCTCGAAAGAGGGCGCAAGAGACCTCCCAGAAATGGATTGAAAAATTGCTAATGTAACAGCCTTATTCAAAAAGGAAATGTGACAAAAAAAAACAAGACACGTAATTATAGGCTAGTTAGGTTAACATTTGTTATTGAGAAAATGTTAAGAGTCTGTTATAGAGGATGTAATAACAGAACATTTAGAATTACATCATATGATCGGACTGAAAAATGGTCTCATGAAAGGGAAATCATGTGTGACAAATTTCGTAGAAGTCTTTGAGGAGATACCAGACAGGATAGATGAAGGGGAACCAGTGGATGTTATATCTTTGCATTTTCAGAAGGCATCTGATAAGGTACCACACATTAGTTTACTTAATAAGAGCCCTGGCTGTTGGTGTATTAACATGCATTAGAGCACTGGCTAACTAATACAAAACAAAGGGTTGTGATAAGGGGTGCATTATCAGGTAGCCTGTAACTAATAGAGTGCCAAGGAGACCAGTGAAGGGGACCATTACATTCATGACTTGGGTGAAGAAAGTGAAGGTGCTAGAGCCATGTTTGCAGACACAAAAATAGATGGGAAGGTGAGTGGTGAGGACGACACAAACAATCTGCAGAGGGTTATGGACAGGTTATGTGAGTGAGTAGAAACTTGGCGGATGCAATGTAATGTGGGGAAATGTGAGGTTATGCACTCTGGCAGGAAAATAGAGAAGCTGAATATTATTTAAATGTAGAAAGACTTCAAAAAGCCATAGAACAGAGAGATTTGGGAAGCCTCATACTTGAATCACGAGAAGCTAATATCCAAGATAACAAGGTGCAGAGCTGGATGAACACAGCAGGCCAAGCAGCATCAGAGGAGCAGGAAAGCTGATGTTTCGGGTCTAGGCCCTTAACATCAGCTTTCCTGCTCCTCTGATGCTGCTTGGCCTGCTGTGTTCATCCAGCTCTGCACCTTGTTATCTCAGATTCTCCAGCATCTGCAGTTCCTACTATCTCTAAGATAATATCCAAGTTCAGCTGATTATAATGAAGGCAAATGGAATGATGGCCTTTATTTCAAAGGGAATGGAGTATAAAAGTAGAGAGGTTTTGCTAAAACTATACAAGTCACTAGTCAGACTGCAGCTGGACCACAGTTAAAACCACAACTTTTAATCCACTGGCATTGGAGGCAATCCGGAAAAGGCTCACCAGGCTGATACCAGTTATGGAGGGACTATCGTGTGAGGAGCTGTTAGTACTTTGGGCCTGTACTTGTTGGAATATTGAAGAATAAGAAGTGACCTTATTGAAACATGCAAGGTTCTCAGAGGACATGGCAGAGTAGATGGCAGGCTGCATTTCTTCACGGTGGAAATCCGCAATTCCTTACCCTTGTAAAGGAAACTGGGGGCAATTGAAAATTTCAATTTCAAGGTATCCAGGGTTGTTGAGTGATTGCATCGCAGGGACAAATCAGCTAATGTCTAATTGAAGCTGGCACCAAGAAGTGCACGGCTCCCTCCCATTCCTCTTTGAAAATATTCCTTAGAGCCTCTTTGATTCAAGTCTCCCTGGATGTTTTATGACACCCCACCCCACACACACACACACACAGTGATGCACAGAAGTGCAAAAGCGATGAGAGCTGCTCTCACTGTTTCCCTTTCGTTGTCACAGAATCAGTTTGTGTACCGCGATGGGCTGTTCGGACCAGAGGAAGGGATGTCCCTGCACAGCCGGCCGCCCACCTGTGCCAGCTCTGCCACACTGGAGGACCAGGGTGCTGCCTCGTCGCTGGAGGTCTTTGACGACGCCTGTTGCAACGGGACGCTGAGGAAGCAGGTGCCACGCCCAAGGGAGGACAGTGCCACCCAGCGGTACAGCGCAGACCCTACGGTCTTCCTATCAGAGCACGGGCAGAGGAGTGAGCTGGATGAGGATGGTTACATGACTCCCATTCAGGATAAAAAGGCAAAAGGCAAGTTCAGCAAATAGGGAGGGGAATAGAGGAAGATATGCCTGTCGGGAGCACTGCGCCAGCCAGCGATATGAAGGCAGCAGCGGATTTACAGCACAGTCTGTTTCAACAGAGTTTCTGCTGAGCTCAATGACAGAGCGCATAGCAAATTCCTGATTGAAGCAAACTTATTAACCCAGAAAAAAATGCCTGGAGGATGATTCCATAACATAAATAGGAAGAGTAAGACCTATCTAAGTCAACCACCAACGTAATTGTCTCTCTTGTGATCAGGAATAGCTGCACCAATATAGAGTCATAGAGTAATGCAGCATGGAAACAGGCCCTTCGGCCCAAACTGGTCCATGCTGACCATAGTGCCCACTCAGCTAGTTCCAATTGCCTGCATTTGGTCCATATTCTTCTAAACCCTTCCTATCCATCTACCTATCCAAATGTTTTATAAATATTGCTGTTGCACCTGCTTCAACCACTTTCTGTGGCAGCCTATTCCATATACACACCACTCTCTGTATGAAGAAGTTGCCCCCTCAGGTCCTTCTTAAATCTTTCCCCTCTCACCTTAAACCTCTGCTCTCTAGTTTTCAATTCCCTGTACCTAGAAGAACGTCTTTAGGCATTCATCCTATCTATGCCCCTCATGATTTTATACACCTCAATAAGGTCACCCGTCAATCTCCTATATTTCAAGGAATAAAGTCCTATCCTGGCCAATGTCTCCCTATAACTTAGGCCTACTAGTCTTGGCAACATCCTCGTAAATCTTCTTTGCATACTTTCCAGTTTAACTATGTCTTTCTTATAACAGGGTGACCAAAACTGTACACAGTACTCCAAGTGTGGTCTCACCAATGACTTATACAGCAGTAATATAACGTCCCAACTCCTATACTCAGTGCCTTGACCGATGAAGGCCAGCATGCTAAACGCCTTCCCTGCCACCAGGTCCACCTGTGACATCGTTTTCAGCAAACTGTGTATTTGTACCCCTAGGTTCCTATGTTCCACAACACTCCTCAGGACTTTGCTATTTACAGTATAAGTCCTACCTTGGTTTGACTTTCCAAAGTGCAACACCTCACACTTATCTGTATTGAATTGCCTTTGCCGAACCTCGCCCACTTCCCCATCTGATCAAGATCCCTTTGTAATTTTTGATAACCTTCCTCACTATCAACTCCTAATTTTGTATCAGCCGCAAACTTACTAATCATGCCTTGTACTTTCACATCCAGGTCATTCATGTAAATAACAAACAACATTGAGGGGAAATCTGGGTGGGAAAGCCATTGGAAGAATTTTACAATATAAACTGAAAAAGCTGGAAATATTCAGCAGCGCTGGCAGCATCCATGAAGGGAGAAATCGTGTTAAGGGGAGGAATCCCTCTTTGCGCATCTGGTATGAAAGAAGCATTTGATCAGGTTGAAGGGTGATGGCTTGGAAGCACACAACATTCCCACCTCCACCTTCATTAAGTTCTTGGGAGGTGGAGGTTGGGGGTGGGACAGGCAGGCAGACCCCTCAGTAACCTTTCTGTCTCATCAATTAATGTCCACTTAAGGGCGTCATCAACATCTCCAAACCCCAACCAATTCCTGCCCATCAGTAATTGTTCTTGAACTGACTGTGGTGGCCATTTCAATGAGTAATTCAGAGTCAAAATGCACAGATCACAACCTTTGAAAGGCAGACAGCAATCACAAAGCATCACGGCTGGGAAACATACAGATCAGCTTAAATAAACCACAGAATGTGCATTTGTCACCTTTGTTCTCCTAATCTTCCTTTATACCATGAACAAAAATATACCGCACTAGTGAAATCATGGTTCTAACATTTGGAAGTGTGGAGTTTCAGGAACAGTTCTCTTTCTGTCCCTTCACAGTCCCCCATCCCCCCTCAACCCCCACCCCCAAATAAGTTGCCTTTTCCAGTACTTAAACTCCAACCAGCAGGAAAGTGCACATCACATGAGCATTTTCACATAACTATTTTATCGGCTTGCTACATGGTAGCACATTTCCTAGACTAACTGCACTTCAGCTGTATTGAAGTGCTTTGGGGTATTTTAGAGGCAGACATCCAAACTGTCTTCCTTCAGACTGCAGTCATTGAGCAGGAGTTCCAATTTTACAGAGGGAAGCCCAAAACTCAGACAAGGAATACGTTACTGACAAAGAAGGGGCAGATCTAACGAACAGAGTCACTTCTGAATGTAAAATGGAGGTAACCAGATGACCAGCATTCCCCCCAACAAATCGATCCTGCAAAGAGAGAGACTTAACCTTCACACTGTGTTCACAAACACACACATACGTACTGCCTCTCTCTCACTCTCTCTCTCTCTCACACACACATACACACATGCACACACAAAGTGTGAACATTCATGCTGTGTTCACACTGTCACATACATAGTGAGAGGGTGAACCTACACACTATGTTTACACTCACACACAGTGAGAGAGCAAGCATTCATGCTGTGTTTACATTGTCACACTCACACCACACAGAGTAAACCTACACAGTATGTTTCCACTGTCACACACACACTCACACAGATTAAACCTTCATGTTGTATTTACAGTGTCACACAGACATACTGGGAGAATGAGCCTTCACACTGCCTTTACATTGTCTTGCACTCATTGGGTCAGATTTTATTGCTACAAATTATTTTGGACATTTTCCCCACCATTTAATGACCCATGTCCAAAATCATGGAATGCTGAGTGGTTGTGAGGATTGGCATGCTGCCTAGAATTTTGAAGTGAGTAATGAACAAAACATTGAGTTTGTTAACAGCCCACGTCGTCTAGTTTTTGAGGCCTTTTGTGCTTCCGTGCATCTGCTGTTCAACACTCTGGGAGGGGCAGCAGCTATGAAATGATACACGAGACAAATCAGACCTGCCAACAAGCCCATGGCAGAAAGTTGAAGCAGCTTCTGGGGAAAGTGGCAGCATCTGTATTCTTCTCCAGCTCACTTTTGAAATTTTGAAAGCTCTCAATTAGAAAAAATAAAGAGATTTCGGAGAGCAGTAGACATTTGATGTCGTATCTGAGACTGGTGTTCTGCTTATCGTTGCGCGTTATATTTGGCCCCTACTATGCAAGAGAACATTACCACTTGTTTACATCACCTGTCTCAGTATGTGTGACAATGCTCCCTCTGTGTTTTACTATATTCAAAGTGCAATACAAATGCATATCTTTGTGGCTCTGTGATTAATTCTGTGCCCAAGGCTTAGTCAGAAATAGATGGGCACCAAGGAAATGAAGCAGGAGCAATACATTTACAAGGATGGTGCACTGACACCACATGGATATGTGAATTATAACATTCTGAACTTTTTGCAGGGGTTAGTGAGCGAGTGGGTACCACCCAGGAGGAGCGAACTCTTGCAAGACCATCCAAGGCAGATGCCAAGGTCAAACTGTCACGCGCAGGTCAGTAATCTCCTGTGAAAAATATTCTACTTTGCAATTTGTCATATGTGTTGTCTTTTCTGTTTTACCCTGAAGTTGTGTAGACTCTAGGATTTGTTGTTTAACAATGTAGAGCTTCCAAAAATAACCCTGAAGTGACAATAGCAGCCAGTTTCACACCAGTTGTGTTCATTACTGAGGCAGTAACCTAAAAGGGTTTAAGGCTAAGAATTCACAGATCATTAAAAGTATCCACAGAGGTTAACAGAGCCATATGAAATGTAAAGCTCTCGAGTTGATTGCTCGAGAAGTTCTGATAAACTTGTGGAGAAACTGCATTCAGCTTAGGCCTCTGTATTAACAAAATGATATAGAGGAACTGTGAAATAAAGGTTTACAAGACCAAGACTGAAAATGAGGGACTATAACAGACAGCAAGTCTGAATAGACTTTCCAATAGAGAAAGTTGGGAAGTGATCTAGTGAAGGAATAACGATCACATGCCCAGGTAATGAACTAGGAACTTTAGACTCAAGTCACATTTTAGTAAATGGACAAAGATCAAACAAATGTGGTTCAGCCGAGGTTGGGGGGACATGATAGAGTGCCAATTCCTTTCTAGCACCCCCGTCCTGCACTGATTGCTGCAAATGTTCAATTTAACTGGTTTGATGATATGGTCAAATCCAAGGGTCACAGATGATATATCTGGTTTAGTATTGAACACCATCCGGTCAGGTTTCTTTAGTCAACAAAAAAAACTAGTTTACAATAAATGAAACTTACTCTCTCCAGCCTCTGGAGATTATTGACAGAGAAAGGATTTAAGATTGTGCAAAACGATAAAATGACTTGTAGACACTCACTGCACATAAGGAGGCCATTTGGCTTATTGTGTCAGTTTGGTCAACAAAGATCTGACTGCACAAATGCTACTGTCCAGCTCCTGGCCATTAATCTTGGAGACTATGGCAAAACAAGTGAATATCTAAATACTGCTCAAATGTTACACGAGTTTGTGACTCAACTACACTTTCAGGTGGTGAGTTCCAGGATCCCACAGCCCACTGAATAAAAGAAATTCTCTTTAAATCCCTTCTTAGCCTTCAAGCTGTTAGCTTAAATCTGCTCCCCTGGTTACCGATAGAAACAGTGCCTTCCTATTTACTTACTATTTAACAATGCTTGTCATTATCTTATACACTTATATCAAGTCCCTGTTGGTCTCCAGTGTTCCAAAGAAAACAATCCCAGTCTATCCAGTCTTTCCAACAGATTAATACTCCAGCTCAGGCAGCATCCTGGTAAATCTCATCTGCACCCTCTGTCTACAGTACAGATGTGGTTGTAATAGTGCCAAGATTAGAACTGAATGCAGCGGTCTAGCCGAAATTTTATATTGCTCCAACATAACTGTCCTGCTCTGGTATAATATGCCTCGGCTAATAAAGGCAGGTATCCCATAAACCTTCTTAATCACCTTACCTACCTTCCCTATTATCTTCAGTGATCTGTGGATATAGACCCCAAGGTTTCTCTAATCTTCAGTACTTTCCAGGGTCCCACCATTCATAATGTCTTGTCTTGTTAGGTCTTCCCATTGCATTCCCTCACACATTTCTGGTTGATTCCACTCGCTACTGCTCCGTTCAGGTGATCAGTCCGTTGATATCCTCCTGCAGTTTGTAACTACCTTTCTCACTATTTACTAACAAATTAATTTTTGTCATCTGCAAATGTCTTGATCACAGCACTTAGTTACATTGGCCAATGTCATCTCTGTTCATTTGCTGCTGAGGTCCAATCTATGCCTTAATTTCATTTAGACTGGACTTTCCAGCAAACTCCTGTATGGTCCATCTTCTGCACAAACACAAGTTCATCAGAAACTATGCTCAGCAGCATAGCCTAACCATTCCTTTCTGCATTGAGCCTGCTCTGTCATCTTCTCCAACTAACTGTGACTTCAGAAATTGCTCCCTAGTGACCCCTGAACTGTTTTTGAGTGCCCTACAGAGACTTTGCAACCAGCCCCACCTTTGCTCCAAGGCAGTACTGAATGTAACTAATATTTTCGAACAATCAAATGTCAAAACCCCTTCGAACTGTCTGTTCCCTGAATTTTATAATGTTCATTGAGCACTAGCTCCTACTGCACAAAACCACACACAAAGACAAGGAATTCATCACATTGCTAACAGCATCAAGACTTGCATGGAAAAATAATGTATATGACATCCTTCACAGCATTGAAATGGTGACAAACAAAGATGCATGTCTAAAGAACAATTTTCTATAGCTTTTTCTCTTGTACTGCTACATAAACCTACAATTCAACACTGACAATAAAATCATGATCAGAAAGATGAATATTAGCTCCCAAGCTTTGTTACCTTTCTTGAAGCTGTACTTTGTGAAAAGAAGGTAGACCAACATTATTTTTACCAATTTTCCAAGAACAGGTCACATCATTTCAGAGCTGAACAGTGATCTTCGTTATGAAGGTAGTCCTTTCTCTAAATATAGAAAATCAAAGAGGTGTGGTCTATCATGAATCAAATAAACACTTTCCATATAAAAATCAAGAGTTAAACAACCCAAACATTTACTGTATCTGAACATAATTCCTTTTAGAGGTATTCTGAATCTCAAGTCTCATTTGCTTCGGGATCACTTTCGTATTTTATAGATATTATTTCCTTTTTGAATATGTTATTTCTGGAACGCATATAATTTAAATCTTCGATTCTGTATTACAAAGAAGTGCTACCTTTTCTTTTTCAGGGTTTATCTAGATTTGCAATTTATTTCTGTCATATAAGCATCGAATTGCAGTCTTGTATTTTATAACAAAAGTCATTTTAAGATACAATGTGAATTGCCTAACCTAGTCTTCTGTCTCAATAATGTGCCACAATCTGACTTTATGCCAGAGTTCAATCGGATAGACATGGAGCAAATGTTTCCACTTGTCTGGAAGACTAGACTGCATTAAAAACAGCATAGTAACAAGTTCAGTGAGGAAATTCAGGAGAAATGTCTTTACTCCCATTACTTTACCATTACAAGTAATGTATTGGCATGGATAGAGGATTGGTTGACCAGTAGAAAGCAAAGAGTAGGGGTAAATGGGTGTTTTTCTGGTTGGCGGTCAGTGGCTGGTGGTGTGCCTCAGGGATCAGTGTTGGGATCGCAATTGTTTACAATTTACATAGATGATTTGGAGTTGGGGACTAAGTGTGGTGTGTCAAAATTTGCAGATGACACTAAGGTGGGTGGTACAGCAAAGTGTGCAGAAGACACTGAAAGTCTGCAGAGGGATATAGATAGTCAAAGTGAGTGGGCAAAGGTCTGGCAGATGGAGTACAATGTTGATGAGTGTGAGGTCATCCATTTTGGTAGGAATAACAGGAAAATGGACTATGTTTTAAATGGTAAAAAAATTGCAGCACGCTGCTGTGCAGAGGGACTTGGGTGTCCTTGTGCATGAATCGCTAAATGTAGGATTGCAGGTGCAGTAGGTGATTAAAAAGGCAAATGGAACTTTGTCTGCCATTGCTCGAGGGATGGAGTTTAAAAACAGGGAGGCTATGCTGCAGCTGTATAGGGTCCTGGGGAGGCCACACCTGGAGTACTGTGTGCAGTTTTGGTCTCCTTACTTGAGAAGAGATATACTAGCACTGGAGGGGGTGCAGAGGAGATTCACTCGGTTGATTCCAGAGTTGAGCGGGTTGGATTATGAGGAGAGATTGAGTAGACTGGGATTATACTCATTGGAATTCAGAAGAATGAGGGGAGATCTTATAGAAACATATAGGATTATGAAGGGAATAGATAAAGTGGAGGCAGGGAGCTTGTTTCCGCTAGCAGATGAAACTAGGACTAGGGGTCACTGCCTCAAAATAAAGGGAAGCAGATGCAGGACTGAGGTCAGGAGGAACTTCTTCACCCAAAGGGTTGTGAATCTGTGGAATTCCCTGCCCAGTGAAGCGGTTGAAGCTACCTTGCTGAATGTTTTTAAGGCAAGGCTAGATAAATTTTTGAACAGTAAAGGAATTAAGGATTATGGTGAGTGGGCGGGTAAGTGGAGCTGAGTCTCAGCCATGATCTTATTAAATGGCGGAGCAGGCTCGAGGGGCCAAATGGCCTACTCCTGCTCCTAGTTCTTATGTTCTTATGTTCTCCCAGTGGTTAGACTGCAGACCTCACCACCATCTGGAGTAAATGAGACAAAATGCCATGGATCCTGTATGGTGAAGTTAAATAAACAGATGAATGGGAAAGAAGTAGAAGGATATGATGATAGGGTGAGGTGATGTTAAGTGAAGCAGGCTGCCAGCAGAGACATGTGGGGCTGATTTGTTGAATTGACAGTCAATACTGGACGAGGGGAAATACCCTCCAACAATATAATTGGAAGTACCAAAGCTAGTCTCTTTGCCTGCATCATGCAACCTGTTCCCTAGCTATCACTTCCAACCCAGACCCTAAATGCTGTCTGAAGTTGAGACAGAATATTTACAGAATATCTATCATTAAGATCACCCATTTCCGTCTTAGTTATATTGCCCAATGTCAACTCTGTTCATCTGCTGCTGAGGCCCAATCTATACCTTACTTTCATTTGGACTGGACTTTTGAACACACTCCTATATGGTCCATCTTCTGCATAAACACAATGTCATCAGAAACTCTGCTGCTGTCTCACTCCAGGTATTGTTTGCCAATCCTGCCTGTGTTTGCTGACCTTCAGCATCTCAATTTTAAAACTCTCATCCACGCTTTCAAGTCCCATGGCCTTACCCCTCCTTATCTCAGTAACCTTTTCCAGTTGTACAACCCTCTCAAATTACCATACTTCTACTATTCTGATCTCTTGTACAACTGTCCCACTATCGATCTCTCCAGCATTTTCCACCAGTAATACACATGTGAAGTACTTGGTGAGGTTTTATTCTATTAAAGGTGCTAAGTAAATGCAGGTGGTTGTTGAATGGTTTGTTTCCATGCTGGACATTGAATGTAAAGTCTCTGAGTTGGATTTTACATTTCATATTATAGTTCTGTCAGAGATTGTGACTAAACAAGTAAGGAATAAAATCAAATCATCAATTTCAAATGGAAACAATGAAGAGGCTAGTGAATGTCTGCAATAAATTCTGACTCGGAGAGATACAGTCTGGAGGTGCTGAGCTGGGAACATCACTGTGATTGAGCACCATTAGGCCGATGATCTTCTTTCATCTTTCTTGAACAGAATATGTGTCCCTCAGTCTCAGATTATCTTGAGTCCAACATTGTAGGTTCAAATCCCACTCCAGAAACATCACAAAATCTAAACTCTCCAGTGCATTACTAAGGGAAATGCACTTTTGAAGGTGTCATCCCTCAGATGAGCTGTTAAACAGAGATTTGTCCACCAGACACTAAACCAGAGTATCAGGTCATCACCTCGCTTGTGGAGCTTGCTATGTAAAAGTTGGCTGCTGTGGCAATGTTTCAAAGGCTTCATTGCCTGTATAGAACTTTGAGGATGGGAAAGGTGCTATTGAGATTCTTTTCTCTGAGAATATAACTGTGTCATTGGTTTGTCCACAGAATACCTGAACCCAGTGGAAGAGAACCCATTTGTTACTCTTCGGAAGAATGGTGATGTCCACGCTTTGGACAATCCAGAGTACCACAACGTTACAGAGGGGCAACAGACCACCGAGGATGAGTATGTGAATGAGCCCCTCTATCTCAACACTTTCGTCAACATGGTCGAGAACCCAGAGTACCTGCAGGATAAGATCGCCATTTCGGAAAATGTTGATAAGGCCTTTGACAATCCTGACTACTGGAACCACAGTTACCCTCCCAAAACCGCCGTGCACAACCCTGAGTATCTGCAGGAGTACGGCACCAAGTTTTTTTACAAGCAGAACGGACGCATCAAGCCTATTGTAGCAGAGAACCCAGAGTATCTCTCAGAGTTCTCACTAAAGCCAGGAACTGTACTGCCTTCATACGGACAGCGGAATACAGTGGTGTAACCCTCACAGCACTCAGGAGTCCGGCCCCGCTGGATTTCCTCATTAAACCACAAACTTGTATCCTGAATATTGACTTAGAAGGAGTATGTCTGAGGCAATAGTACTGGTGTCTGAATGGAAGGAAAGTTCTATTTGCTAGAATTGAATCCTGGTCCGTTTGGCCTTTTCCTAAACGGCACCTGTTTTCAAAGCAATATGGTTATAACCAGCAAAATGAAGGATTCCTGTGGAAATGCCAAAAATGTAGCTTTTTGGGATTGACTTTTCATACTGCCCTTCAATAAGATGCCCTGGAAGGTTACATTCATGGATCAAAGTGCAATGACTTCTGAAATTCTCTCGTCACTGGGAGAGGGGAAGTGAGGATCCAAGGGAGCAGGAGTCTGTGACATTGATGCTCCGTTAATCCTTGGAGAAGGACGATCTGATATAATGTAACCTGCCAGCCAGCACGAGCATCGACTGATCTGGTCAATCCATCTGCACAAATATATACGTTTGTTTCTTTGAGGTGCACTGCACTTGTGCACCTTGAATTTTTTGGATTGGTGTCTGGGTATAAAATGCATCGATGGCTTTAACTGGCAAACCCTGCAGGTAGCTCCTTCAGCAATGGGCCGTAGCGAGGTGGGGAGGTTGGGGGGCGGTGTTAGAGGTTTACATCTTGTGAGTCCAGAACACAACTGGAGGCAAAAGCAGGAATGGAATTGGGCTGGGTGGTCTATAACAAGCATGCCACGATGCTGATTGCCTTTTTTTTTGTCCAGTGCAGATGTTACCTGTATAATTAAAAAAGGTGGGGGTGGGGTGTCTCAGTAAAGTCTTGTAACAGGCTTCATTTTGAAGGTGTAGTCGATATGTAGCAGAGCTCTTAATCCTTTTTTTATACTGAAACACACTTTAGTAACGATAACTTTTGAAATATTGGCCAGCAAATAGAGCCGTTCTTAATTCTAAAGAATAGATTGAGGAAATTGTTTTATAACCAAGAACTTAATGGAAGGATTCATGTTGTCTTTGATAAGCACACATCAGCACTGCCAATCATGTTTATTACTGGAATTGAGACGATACTTATCTATGAGAGAGCTGTCATGTACAGCCCTCATCTTGCGTTGCCTTAGTCTGACTGGTACATAACAGTCTTCAAACGGCGACAGGTAGTTTCAGCATTAGTATGGATCTTCTGCTGCTGCTGCTTGAGTAGGTATCAGCATTTTTTTTCTGTTGCAACAAGGCCTTTTTTTATGGCATTTAATGGAAGATGGTATCTTATCACAGGGATGGGGGCCAGAGACAGGCCACAGGTTCCACGTTTACCAACATAGAACCAACTTAGAATTTGTTCAAATGCTAACCTTGGTCAGTTTGGCACTCAAACGACACAAGCTGGCTGATTCAGGGAGTTGCGCCTTTCAGTGTTTTTTTTTCACTAGAACTGAGGCTTGTATACAGTCTAATAGAAAGATTGTGAAGGAGCACGCGGCTGAATTCAGCTTCCGAGACCATTCCTATCTCTAGCTAAAAATGATGGAGTGCTGGAATCTCTGCGTGTCCTTCCAGTAGTGTTAAGATCATCACTTGCTCTTTACCCAAGCCATAAGGTTAATCGGAAACTGCATGAATGATTACTACCTGGCTCTGTAGCTTTGCTGTCCAGAAATGATACATTGCAAGTCTTCGCAAAGGCTACACTGCAGTGCTGCTGAACATTAGGAAGAAATGCAACATCTATTCACAATCTCGATCAGTCAGCTCCAGTGAACAATTTATGTTTTGTGCTGTTCAACAGTGTTTAAATTGCCCAGTTTTCCCCTTCCCCTATTAGGATGCTAATTTTCCACTTCTGTGTCCTGAGATGTTGACAGTCTGATTAATAACCTGCATTTAAATGTTGTTTTCCAAATACTTCCATATCGCCCTCATAATGGCTCAGCAACCATTCAGCCTCTGATGAGCAAAGAGCCCTCCACCCAGGGTGCAGACATTCTTTTTCCAGCCAAGAGGTGGACAGGACTGAGAAGATTTCTGTCCATATATAACTTTGGTTAAGGAGGGAGTGTACCATTGTGAATGAGATTTACTATGGGTCCTATCAAGTATCCTTGGTCAATGAATCACTTAACATATATTGTATAATACTGCAGGAGCAATCATGAAGAAAATCTGTGATTGCCTGTATTTGAAGCTGCCAGTAACCCAGTGTAAAGATAAGTACATCAAGTGTAACAGTTTTTGTTGACTGGACCTCAGAAGGATAGCTTCCTGTCAGTGTCACGTGGTTTAGGTGGAATTTCTTATCTTACTGTCGAGAGTAAACTATTGATAAAATATTCGGCTGCCTCTCTTATCCAATAAATCATTCATAGATTTCTACCACATGCATTCTGTCAATCAAGGCAATCAGGAATTAGTCACTTGGTAGTCCAGAACTTGAGCATTACTAAAGAAAGGACGATGCTGTTTGTTGAGCTTTTCGTCTGGTACTCATTAGGATAGATGCAAGAATGCAAAATTTCAGAGGTAGTAACAATTTATACTGCTTGAGAAAAGGGGGCCAGTTATTCAGTACCCCTTTCTCATGGACAGTGAATCGTTACTGACTTTGAAATTTGGTAGTTTTGCATCTGTCCTGATGAATGCCAGGCTCAAAGTTTTGATAGTCCATCTCCTTTTTCCAGGAATTAATAGCAGTCAACATATTCTTTTGCCTCATTTCAGCAATGACTTGACCACCTATAAACTGATGGTGATCTGGTGACACAGTGAAGGGCAGCACGGTGGCTCAGTGGTTAGCACTGCTGCCTCACGGCACCAGGGACCAGTGTTCGATTCCAGCCTCGGGCAACTGTCTATGTGGAATTTGCACGTTCTCCCTGTGTCTGTGTGGGTTTCCTTTGGGTGCTCCGGTTTCCTCCCTTAATCCAAAGTTGTGCCAATTAGGTGGATTGGCCATACTAAATTTCCCATTGTGCCTAGGGATGCACAGGCTAGGTGGTTTAGCCATGAGAAATGCAGGGTTACAGGGATAGGGTAAGAGGGTGTGTCCAATGGGATGCTGTTCAGAGGGTCTATAGAGACTCAATGGGCTGAGTGGTAGGAGGCCATACTGTTGGGATTCTGTGATTGGTGTGTGCCTAGGTTTTATGAAAACAAAATTTCAGGGAAATATGGAAAGAGCTGGCAGGGTGAGACTCAATGGATCACACTTGCAAAGGCAGAATGAGCTGAATAACTTTTTGTGCTGTAAGATTCCAAGTGTGCAAGGGATATTGCTGCAAGTTAAGTGTGATGGATGCTGTCACTAGTGGCAGCACTTGCAAGTCTGCAGCAGTTGCCCATATTAAAGGTCTAAACCTTATTTCTCATACTCAAATCTTTCTAGCCTGCCTGTAATTAGTGCACCTTTTTCAATTTTGCTTGATTGTTCTCCAAAGCTCCAGATACCTAAAACTACTCTGTTCCCCACTGCAGTCTACTGATGCCATGGCTGGTCAAAACATTTTCTGTCTTGTCCACTCTTTGTCAGGACCTTAAGATGCCTCCAAATGTTTCCTTCCTCTTACATTTGACAGGTTGCTAAAAATTGAAACATCACTCTAAGTACTATTTTTAGTTGATTATGACTTAACCTTTCCTGAACATCACATTTTGGTTGAACTTCAGTGGGCTTTGATCCTTCAAGCCTGAGTAGCCAAGTAGTCAAAGAGGTTTCTGTATGACACCGGCCTTGCCATTACGGAGAAGGTCAGTGTCTGTTACGTTGGGCAGGTATGAGAACGGACAGTGCAATCTTGGAGGGAGTGAGCAAAACCTCACAGTGCAGATACTTAGCCATGAACTGACTGTCATCCTTGTTACCTTGATTCGACATGGCTTTTCCCCCAGGCCCCTTCGCCTCAAACTCTTCAGAAAGATGCACTTGACTTCCCTTCTTATTTTGAATTCCAACTCAAAAGAATTTGAAACTTCAGTGGAACTATAAACAGTCAGTCACTCTGGTTTGAGTTTGAATATGTTTTGCTCTCTCTGACCTTGAGTTTATGTATTATTTACTCTGACTGTACTGCGGTTTTTCAAATTCAATTTCTGAGAGGCACTGTTAATTTCAGGGTAATGTCACTGATGTATATAAAGAAGATTCATGTGATTGTCTGCACAGCTTGCACCTGTCCTTTCAGGTCATTACTGACTTCATCAGGCAGATGTATGGAAGCCTGGCTGAAAGATCATTTTACTGAGACCACCTCATAATTCAGCACTTTGGGAGGCCAATTTCAGGAAGCGCTAAAGTGCAAGAGAAATTCAAAATTTTTGTTGCTGATTTTTCACAGCTTTTTCAGTCACTGAAGAGCCTCCGAAATGAGCAAGAATGGGGCCTTGAGCTGAAGCCTGGGTTTAACCCGCATTTAAATGCAAGAGACCTTCATGCTAAAGAAATGGAAGCCTACGTTAGGGCTTGCTGCCCAGTGGGTCATTAAGGTGCCAAGATCCCTCAAATTTCCTGTTTATGCTTACTAACAATGCTGTGGGGTATTTTGGCAGTCAACACTCGAATAAAGCTTTCGAAGCACATGAGGGGGACTTCATCAATTCTGATGAAGAGTCCACTGGATTCGGAACGTTAATTCTGCTTTCTCCCCATGGATGCTGCCAAAGCTGCTGAGCTTCACCAGCAATTCCTGTTTCTGTGTCAAGCAATTGCTCCCTCAGTGCCTGTGCCATCCTGAAACCTACCCCAGTGTCTGTCTCAGCCCATGTGCTCCTCACCGTCAGTGGAGCCTACACTTACTATTTCATGAAAATCTCTTCTACTTCACAAGTGCAAATTAAGGCACAAGACCATAAGAAGTAGGAACAGGAGAAGGCTGTTTGGCCCTCAAGTCTGCTCCGCCATTCAGTAGGATCATGGCTGATCCAGTATTCCTTCCATCCACTTGCCTGCATTTTCCCCATAACCCTTGATTCCTCTGCTAATCAAGAATCTATCTCTGCCATAAATATACACCAGGACTGTGCCCTCACAGCTCTCTGTGGCAAGGAGTTCCAAAGACTCTCAACTCTGAGAGAAGAAATTCCTCCTCATTTCAGTCTTAAATTTGGTGGTCCTTCATTCTGAGATTGTGCCATGGGGGGAAACAACCTCTCAACATTTACCCTGTCAAGTCCCTTAAGAACCCTGAAGGCATTGAAAGATTAGGCACAAAGTTGAGGGCTAAAACCAAACCTTCAAACAGGAATATCTTATTAGTGCAATATTTAGTGCCGTTTCACTAAAATTACCCTTGGATTTTCTTCCTGCATCTCAATGTTACCACATTAATGCCTGTTGGATAATTATATTGCTACCTGTAAATTAGAAGCAAGCGGGTGCTCAGTTCAAGTGGCTGAGTTAGCTGTTGATGGCCCCCCATTTTACACTGATCCTGATCTTAGCTTGGACAGGTTAAGCAATTTAAAGGAGCTGTTATTTGCATTTAGGCCAATAATGATGACCATAAATCCATCGTCGAAAACCCATCTGGTTCACTAATCTCCTTCAGGGAGGGAAGCTGCCATTCTTACCTGGTCTGGCCTACATGTGACTCCAGACCCACAGCAATGTGGTTGGCTCTGAACTGCCCTCTGGGAGTTAGGGATAGGCAATAAATTCTGGCCTCGGCAGCGACACCTTCATCCTATGAATGAATCTTTTGAAAACCCACCCGAATCATGCCGCTGGTTAAAATTCTTCCTCAGTTTTCACAGTCTTGGTTATTCTACAGATCTGCAAGAAGAAGGATCATATGTAGCAGTAAAGTGATAGGTAATGATGAAAACTGGCAGCTGTTCATCTTCCATAGGTAGCCCTGGCCAAAGCTACTTCTCATGAGGCTTGAATCTGTGTATAACGCTAAATGTGTGACAATGAGTATTGCTGCTTTTCAACTTGAATGCATCAGGACAATTTGCAAGAAAGCCAATTCAAAGGGAAAGTCAACGTTTATACTGCATGAGAAGACAGTGTAGTATTAATGTTGGTTGTCCCCTTAAATTGGTATTCTTGTGAATTATCCTGATAAATGCAAGCGGAAAAATGAAGAAATAAAGAAAAAAGCGTTTAGCTTTACAGTCCTTCTTGTTATGTGCTCCACAATGAGTGAGGTGGTGATGGACGAGTTCCATTTGCTGCTGCTGCTGGAATGAATGTTGCCACTCTTCACGCCACTGCGCCTTTGCCACTGAAACCTTGCCAGTGCAGATACCACTGAAGCAGTGGGTGACCAGACCAGCCCAAACTTGGCTCTGCTGCTGCCATTAGTCCGCTTCGGGCCCAAACTCGCCATGAATCTGCACTGGAAGGAGGTGCCGCTAAGGAACCGAACTCGCCTCCGCCACCGCAGCCATGAGTCGGTGCTAGAACTTCCTCGGTGGTGCAAGGGGCCGCGAGGAGCCCAAACTCGCCTCCTGCCACGAGTTCGCGGTGCTGGCACCATTAATGGCCGAGTTGCTTGGTCCACTCACCACTGCCAGTGCTGTCATCGTAACTAATTTCTTCAGCAAGAGGTAAGTAAAATAAAAGAGCCAAAAAAAAGACAAGAGAAGAGAGAAAAAAAAGAAAAGTGGATGAGCCCCATGCTGAAGACATGGTTGGGGTGACGTGCACTTGCCCGAAAAACATATGTAAAGTGAAATATTGTAATATGAAATGAGGATTTCAGTAATAGAACGGAGCTAATCAGCATGAAACAGTTCATGCGGACAATTGTGCCAAACTTTGCTGAGCTGTAGAGTGGTCATGAGTATCTCAATAGTTTGACTGTACAGAGAAAGCTCTTGCAAATGACCTGGTGAACAGCTGGCTTGTACACTAATTAATAATAATTGTACAATACAATTACTTTATTGCTTTCCGTCTGTAGTTTTAATATCAACTTCCTTTCCATTTTTCTGTACTTCTGCATTTTTATTGTTCATGAAGGTACCCTGATTTAAATGGAATGGGAGCACAATGTTGAATGCCTGTAAGATATCATTCAGTATGTTGGCATTGCCAAGCAGCTGGTACTGAAACCCAGGAGCAAATTTTTGCTGTTTTCGTAAGAAGGCTGTGTTTCTGCTATCTCCCTCTTACATTTACATGCACAAACACACACCCCTGCCGTATTAAAACAGCTGCCAGGCAAAATGGTGGCTTTCAGCAGGTGTGTTGACTGCACCTGAGAATGGCTTATATTCTGTTCCATTCCAATGTTCTTGTAGTTTGAACTTTGGTCCAGTGGAGCAAACGGCATCCAGGGGGAGGCAGTAGGTTGCAAAAGCTTTGGGACCTCTTAAGCTGAGGGCAGAGGGAACGTTCGCTTATGAAGTAGGAATCTTCTTGGCGGAGCTGGAACCACTCCAGACTAGACCCGCCTTGCTAAATGGGCTGGATATCTTCCTAGGAAAACTTCACACCCTCCCCACATTGCCCAGCTCCCCTCCAACTGTTACTGGGTTTTAAAGTGAATGCGAATAACAGCCAGACAGAAATTTTCCATTACATTCTTGTACTGTGGTATGATGTAAGGGTTATGGACTTGGTGTAATGGCAGGAAACATTTTGGGTGCAGCATGATCAAACAAATTCTGCTCCTGTACTCCACAATCAATCAAATGACTGGTTAATAGGCTTCCTGCCTTCAACTGGGCAAAGACCATGCAAAGTGTTCCGACACTGTCATTAAACAGTCTTGAGCTGAACATGGAAACTCAGTGCGTCGTTCTCCAGATCCGAGAGCAGCTCTCAATCTTCCTGTTATTGTGAAGAGTGCATTCAGAATTGTAGTCAACATGATAATAATTCTCAATGAATTTAGATTGTTTCAAGCTTTTGACTCACCTAACCTTGAGCTAGTTAGCCCACACCAAAACCAGAATATTTGGATTAGTCCTTCCACGACACAACTTCTGCTGGTATTATAACAACAGGTCATGTAAGCTGCTATATTTTTGATTTTAATCATTGTTTTTTGGTTGCTATATCATTAGTTATAAACAAGACTAGGTGAAACCCTGCCCTGCTGTTCAATGAAAATGTTGACCCTTCTATTTTAATGACAAGGCGGTATAAACATGTTTAGTAAAATCCTATCTCCCTCTCCTCCCGCAACCCCCCCCAACTTCTCCTTGCCTCCACCCCCACCCCCCCAATCCATACACTTTAACATTATCCATAGGGATGATTCACCCATTGTGGGTGGTGGAAAATCATGAGAGTGGCCTCAGGATTTTTAGGTGCCTCCTGTTCCATGCCCTTCAGCTTCTTGTTGGAATGTCGGCTACATTTAGTGACACTAGGGTAGGTTTAGGGTAAGTGGTAACAACAGTTCAATCTCATACCAAGTCACAAACACCATTCTTCCAGTTTTAATGGAGGCAACCAATCACTCTCAGGGCAATCAATCAATGAAAAACATTTAAGGAGGCTTCTATTTTAACAGATATTTTACATTGCACACAGGGAAGTTGGATTTCCCAGAGCTCGGAAATGAAATCAAGAATGGATGAGTCTACATGTTAATTCCATTCACAGCACTGCTTATATCATAGAGAGATCTAAAGCACAGAAAAGAGCCCTTCGGCCCATTGTGTTTAAAACAACCACCTAACTGTTCTAATCCCATTTTCCATCACTTGGCTTGCATGCCTTGGCATCACAAGTGCACATCTAATTTTTGAAGTATTGTTGGCTAGGAGGGGCAGAAGTGTTCACCTCAGACCCAACAATTCAAAGTGGCTTGGAAGTTAATGCTGCTACCACTCATCCCTCCACCCAAAGCACTATAAGCTTTGACATCCCTAATTTCTGCCCCCCCTCCGTTCCGTCTCCCTCTCCATTCGCCTGTGTAGCCTCCCACTTCCCTGACCTCTTCTTTGCGAGCCTTCCTGATCTTCAATCAGACTGACTGCTGAGAATGAACCCTGTTTAGAAAAAAAAAAAGATTCTGTCATTAATTTCTGCAAGATGTCCACTCCCATCTTAAAGTCCTCATCCTTCTTGGACCAGTGCCCACAAATTCCAGCCAGATTAGTCAAGTTCTGGTTGTTCCCTCAGCAGTATTGCCTGGAGATCACACTGTTATAAGTGATTAGGATTGATTTCACAAACCCATTTCTATCATGGTACTGTCCTCCACTTGCTGCTTTCTGGTGGTGAAATAATCCTACTGGGTAACTCTGCTGTCGTTTCCATTATGAGTTCTATTGGTTACAGCTTGTACAGACAAACTCTGTGTGTTATAGCGCTTAGACTTTTGTTTCAATAAATGCAGTTTGCTGTAAAATAAGCTGTGTTGTAAGTCCTACTGTAGCTCCCAACCTGTCACTGTCAGTACTTACTCTGTTATGAAGAATGCTAGTTAATAATCACCAGCTTCAGTCTGCATTTGTCTGTCCCTTTATGTTAAAACAATCACGTCCCGGATGGAAGGTTGTTGGATAAATGAGTTAGGATTCACCTGAATGGAAAATTCTAGAGATAAAGTATATTTTTTTGGGATGGCCACAGAATCGTAAAAGCACGCTTAGGGTACCCTGTATAAAGTGAAGGTGTTCCCTTCTGATAAAGGCACTATCAGTCTCTCAGGCTGAATTGCTGCTGCAGCAGCTTAAAGAGTGGACTATTGAAATTCTGAGTATTTGTTGATACTGAGTAATCGCTGCATTACACGGAAAATGTGAATAGTATTTTTTATAGATTGTTAAAGAAATGGCTAGATGCATTTGTAAATAATAAGGGAGACTATTGCTTTTAATTTGTGGAATTGTTTTCTTTGAGGAATACTTGTCCCTTTAGGGTTGTTTTGTATATACGTATTTGGACTGTGGAGCTTTTTTTTAAAATTCACAGCATTGTAGAACTGCTGATGATTATGTGTTCAGCACTAGTTAATGTGACGTGTTTTAACTTCTGCGTTTGGCTTTAGCTTTAGGAAGCCTTAGCTCTGTGTGTGCTGTCTTGTTAATTAGCTTTTGGAAATCCAGCTTAAAACAAGCAATTGTAATTCGCACCATCGCAATACCAGTAACTGACTTTAAAGCTAAAATTCTCTTGAGTGACTAGTTTAGCCTCTTAAGCTCTTTTCTTTTAAGTGGTAATGTTCATTTTCAGCTACTAATATTTGTGTGCTCATTCACAGTGGAAACCTGCTTCCTAAGTTGTTCACTTGAGCACTTGGGTTTACAGCTACAATACTGTTAAACGAGCAGGAGTAAAATGCAGCATCTTACAGCTTGGGCATCATCTACGCTGTACAATTGGAAGACTGTTCATTTTTGTTACATGAATCTGTCAAAAATATATTTTTAATTTAATATAAACAAAGTTAAATAAACTGTGAACCATTCTGTCTTGTTGACTTTCTTAAACCAGTTCACCAACCGGAAGCTCTCAAACTGTACAAAAGGTTGTATTTCATATATTGTATTCAGAAACACCTGAATTAAGAGGGAGAGTTGACAGCAATGAAAGGAGCAGCATGGAATCGCCAGCAAATCTAGATCATGTTAGAGAGGAAGTGGTTTGTGAGATTATTGTAAAGTGCAAAATATCCAAAAGCAACAATTTATTAGCAAGGTCATATTATGCATAAACAATACCTCTTCAAACTCTGTACTAACCTTCACATTAACTGTAACTAAGGTGACAAGTAAATTAAAATCCAAATTTATTCATGATAGGGCTTTGTCCTTAATTTTTCTTTCATTGCACCAATAATTGTTACTAAATTTACAACAATAATGAGTCACATTTTTCCCAATCCTGATCACTTTCCTTGACTAAGCATAACAGCACATGTTAACATATGGCTGGTCTGGGACTGTAGTCAGAATTCTCTGGGGGGATGGGGGTGCGTGGGTGGTGTGGAAGTTAGATAGGCTGGGAAGTCGAATGTGGTTTCAAAGCCAGTCTGTCATTCCTCAGAAAGGCTCTCACTGAGGGAAAGCTTATCGCTACTTATTACCTATTATAGCCAAAACAAAGCCCATCACAACTGTCTTTCTCAGAATTAATAGATGGGCTATGAATAAAGTGCTATTTAATGTTTATTTCATTGTGTAGTGGTGACATAGTTAGCCATCAGCTGACACCCATGAACTATATTGTTCTATCATGGTTGGGAACTCGTCAAAATGAAGGACGGCTGCTTTTGAATATGTATGGAAAAGGACCACTCCATCCATAGACTTCATCTTTCATAGGATTTGAAGCAAGAACAGTTGTATATTTTTATTTGAGCCTCAGTCACAGCAAAGATGATCACCTTTGACTAAAACTATTAGCTAAGATTTATCAAGCATATGGAATGATGCTACAATCTCAGCTGTGTCTGTAAGCTGTAATAGGTGGTGATGGGCAGGGGTGTTATTTATCACCAACATTGACTAGAGACACACCAGTGCAATACACAAACAATGAATTCTGATGTTTGGGTAACACTTCAAAACAATTATTTAAGCAGTAGACGTGCAACTCAGTGTATAACTCTACTGGTCTTGTGAAGTTAACTTTAGAGAACCTTAGCAATGTCATCATCCATAAGTGTTTTCATCCAGAAGGTTGAGAGAACAGTCATTTTCCAACTCTTTGTTCTCTTTTTGAGTAGACATATTTAATTAATGCTTCATTGCAAAACAGCAGACAACAGAATGCATACATATGGCAGTTTGCAGCCTTTAATAACTTTCCACACGATTCTAACAACAGGATCTCATATGTTCGCAACCTCCTATCTGCAGACGGTTTAAGAGGAGGTACTCCGGGAAGCACTTTGTCATAAGCAGCAGGAGAAAGCTGGTGTCGTATTTTCTGGATGAACGATATAGAATGAATGCTCTTTCAGTGATATCCACCCCATGATGTGCAATTCCATTATCTACTGCTCAGAATCAATGTATCATCCAGAACGGAAGAAGGCTTTTTGCTTTATTGTACTGATGCCAGCCCAGTTAGTTCCAGTTTTCTCCCCATTGTCCTGTTGTTGTTCCACTCTAAATATTTTCCAATACCTTCTTGAATGCTCTTATTGAATATCCAGACAGCATCTGTTGTATTGCCTTTGGCTGTTTTCTCAATCACCTTAAATGTGTGTCATTGGAATATAAGAAACGAGAGCGGGAGTCAGCCGTTTGGCCCCTGAAACCTGCTCTATTACTCAAGTAGATCATGACTGATCAACACAGTTTTCACATATCCTTGGGTTATTCAGCCACTGACAATGGATTAAACTCTTCTATATTTCCACTGCCAAAGCCATTCATAACTTTAAATATTTCAAGTAAATCTTGACCCTTGTCTGCTCCAAAAAAAACTCATTTCCCCAGTGTTTCCACATACAGTACAGAAAAGGCTCTTCAGCCTATTGAGTCAACCCTGCCAACAATATACACTATAACCTGCACTAGTTCCATTTTCTTGAACATATATAGCATTCTAGCTAATCTCTTGTATAACCTTCTTGTATATCCTCCCATAAAAGTGATGCCCAGAACTTCACGTAAAATGTCTGCAGCTGATACCTGACCATTGTTTCATAAAGATTTAACATAGATATTTTGCTTTTGTTCTTTGTGCCTCAGCTTGTGAAGCCAAGAATTCTGCACATAAATTTAGCAGCCTTACCAACTTGCCCTGCCTCCTTCCAATACTTGGGCCTGGTCATATTCAGTTTTTGTTCCTGCACCCACTGTATTTATTGAAGGAAAGGAGTTTGGATCAACATGCCAAAATTGTGCTTTATTATCACAACTTCAGAGAATTGGAAACCAAACCCCACCCCCACCTCCCAGCTAGTGTTCTGCAGTCACATACTTAGAAACCACTTCTGTTCTGAGCAGCATCAGGGGCTAAAAATTTGATAAAAGTTTGAAAAGGAGTTGGGTTGTGCTGTTTTCCAATTTACAAGGCACAGCTATAGATGTACTTCTGACTAGCTACACATTCATCAAGGACGTCCCAGACAAGGCTTGCCATCTTCGATTCAGTCCTTTATGGGCGGCATGGTGGCTCAGTAGTTAACCAGGAACCCAGATTCAATTCCAGCTTCTGGCGACTGTGTGGAGTTTGCATGTTCTCCCTGAATCTGCATGGATTTTCCCCAGGTACTCCAATTTCCTCTCACAGGCCAAAGATGTGCAGATTAAGTGGTTTGGCCATGCTGAATTGCCCAGTAGCATCCAGAGTTGTGCAGGCTAGGTTGGTCAGCCATAGTAAATGTGCGGTTATAAGACCATAAGACATAGGAGTGGAAGTAAGGCCATTTGGCCCATCGAGTCCACTCCGCCATTTAATCATGGCTGATGGGCATTTCAACTCCACTTACCCGCACTCTCCCCGTAGCCCTTGATTCCTTGCGAGATCAAGAATTTATCAATCTCTGCCTTGAAGACATTCAACGTCCCGGCCTCCACTGCGCTCCGTGGCAATGAATTCCACAGGCCCACCACACTCTGGCTGAAGAAATGTCTCCTCATTTCCATTCTAAATTGACCCCCTCTAATTCTAAGGCTGTGCCCACAGGTCCTAGTATCCCCACCTAACGGAAACAACTTCCCAGCGTCCACCCTGAATGGGGACAGGGTGGGAGGGTCAGTGCAGACTCAATGGACTGAATGGCTTATTTCTGCAATGTGGGGATTTTAAGATTCTATCACTGTCAGTTCCTTCAATGCTGGCACCATGTAAAGCCAGCCTATACCTTATCAAATGGCACAACATGCCCACGCTTAAGGCTTTGATATGGAAGGTGTAAAGGATGAGAAAAGGAGGAGTGATCTCCTCTGGCCACAGGAGGCACTTCAGACAAGTGGTTGGAAGGAAATGAGTCCAGATAACTGCAGAGTTTATCGCAAAGTTTGTTGACCTAAGGACCTGGATCTGGTGCTTGAAAAGTTTAGTGATCTCACACAAACAGTGAAGGTAAGTTCTTGCTTCTCATGTGCCATGTCCCACAAACTGTGCCACCAGCCTCACACACTACCTCTTGTGGCCAACAACCTCATCACTTGGCTACCGAAAAGCTCTGTCCATGCTACTCCTATCTCTCATGTAAAGAGCAGCATGGGATCCAAATTTAAACCACAGTAGAGATGATCTCTGTTGTGGCAGAAATGGCAGGAATAACCCAACATCACAAGCCCCATCCCAAACACAACACTTCCCTGGGGGATGGGAGCAGAGTCATTTTATGGCCATGTAAGTCACAAGCTGCCTCCACTCAAGTGGGATTTTGCCATCTCTGTCCTGTGCAACCCAGGAAAAATTAGGCTGGCTGCAAGTCGGTCTGAACATTTGTTTGGACAGCCAGGAAACCCTTTAGAGAGGCAAGGTATCCTGTTGAAAATGACCCTGGTACACATTTATGGAGATCAATCTAACCTTGATAGAGTGGGAGGTCAGGTAGTCTGGGGAGTTGGTGGGGGGAGGGGGGGTGCAATTGGGATTGTCAGGCACACTTGGGCAAAGAGCGCATGGTTTTTTTGTGGGGGGCCAATTTTTAACAGTAGAGAATAATGAGCTTAAAAGGTACATATACCCTTTGGAATAGTAAAATTGTCAAATGCATTGAGAAGCGTCGAGGAAAATTCTCCCATCTACGTGCACCTGACTCAGGAACAGGGCTGTTACAGCCTAAACGAGTCCATTTATCCCATTGTATCTGTGCTGGCCAGAAAAAAAAAAAGAGTAGTTCAGCCACATCCCATGTCCAGCTCTTGGTTCATTAGCTTCAGGTTGTGGTGCTCCAATTGGATTCATATGTTTCTATTTTGACCATGGTGCTCTTTCCAGACAATGCATTCCAGTCCCCCAGTACCTTCTTGATGAAAAAAAATGTCTCCTCAAATTCCCTGTAATTCTTCAGTAATGAATTTAAGTTCATGCTTCCTGATCTCCCTGACAGTGAAAGTAAGTCATTTCTGTTCATTGTACCTAGGCCTCCAATAAGATTATACACCTCCCCTCAGCCTCCTCTGTTCCAGAGTAAACCACCCCAGCCTGTCCATGTGAAAATTTTCCAGTCTTGGCTGGGATAAATCCCCGCTCAACCAGCTTCAGAATGGCATCATGCAAGTGTCAAAAACTGTATGCAGTTACCCAGGGTTGTCTTAAGCTAGAATTTTAATAACATGGAGAATTCAGGGTGACTATAGAAACTGAAGCCTGAAAAACTGTCAAAAAAGCAATTGAGATTTTGAATGGGCTAAAAACGGAGAGAAAAGGCTGGTTGCACTTAGTCACCAGAGAATGCATCCAATGATGCAGAGAAGTAAGAATCCCTACAGTGCGAAAAGAGGCCATTCAGCCCATTGGGTTTGCGCCAACCCATCAAATTGTGTCCCAACCAGACCCAACCACCCACCCTATTCCCATAATCCCATATTTACCATGGCTAATCCACCTAACTTGCACATACAGTTATAAAGATATAGAGGTGTGCAGCATGGAAACAGGCCCTTCGGCCCAACTTGCCCATGCCATCCAGTTTTTACAACTTAAACTATTCCCATTTGTTGTATTTGATCCATATCCCTCCATATCTATCCCATCCATGTACCTGTCTAAATGTTTCTTAAATGACGAAACTGTACTCGCTTCCACACCGACCTCTGGCAGCCCGTTTCAGACACTCACCACCCTCTGTGTGAAAACATTGTCCCTCTGGACCCTTTTGTATCTCTCCCGTCTCACCTTAAACCTATGCCACCTAGTTTCAGAAAAGCTGTCGACTATCTACCTTATCTGTGCCTCTCATGATTTCATAGACCTCCAAGGTCACCCCTCAGTCTCCTATGCTCCAGGGAAAAATGTCCCAATCTATCCAACCTCTCCTTATAACTCAAATCTTCGAGTCCAGGTAGCATCCTAGTAAATCATTTCTGCACTCTTTCTAGTTTAATAATATCCTTTCTTTCGTTGAGTGACCAGAACTGCACGCAGTACTCCAAATGCAACCTCACCAACGTCTTGTACAACTGCAATAAGATGTCCCAACTATTATACTCTACTATACTCAATGCTCTCACTAATGAAAGCAACCATGCTCAAAGCCTTCTTCACCAAAGTGGCTACCTGTGACTCCACTTTCAAGCAGCTATGAACCTGTACCTCTAAATATCTTTGTTCTGTAACGCTCCTCTGGACCCTACCATTGACTGTGTAAGTCCTGCCCTGGTTTGCCTTACCAAAATGCAACACCTTGCATAAACTCCATCTGCCATTCCCCAGCCTATTGGTCCAGTTGATCAAGATCACACTGTATTCCCGAATAACCTTCTTCACTCTCCACCGTACCACCAACATTGACATCATCCGCAGACTTATTAACCATACCTCCCAAATGCTCATCGAAATCATTTATATAGATGACAAAAAACAGTGGATCCATCACTGATCCTTGTGGCATACTGCTGGTCACAGGGCTCCAGTCTGAAAAACAACCCTCTACCATCACCCTCTGTCTTCTACCATTAAGCCAATTTTGTATCCAACTAGCTAGCTCTCTCTGGATCCTGTGAGATTTAACCTTACTCAACAACCTACTGTGTGGTACTTTATCCAAGGGCTTGCTCAAATCCACATGACAACAGCTACTGCACTGCCCTCATCTACTTTCTTGGTCACCCCTTCAAAAAACTCAATCAAGTTTGTCAGCTACAATATCCCACATGCAAAGCCATGCTGATGCTCCCAAATGAGTCCTTTCTTCTTCAAATGCCTGTCGATCCTGTCTCTCAGAATCTCCTCAAACAACTTACCAACCTTTTGGACATTAGACTTACTGGTCTGTAGTTTCCAACCATTTCCCTGCAGCCTTCCTTAAATAATGGCACAACATTAGCCACCCTCCAATCTTCGGACACTTCACCAGTGGCTGTCAATGATACAAATATCTCCACTCAGGGGCCTGCAGTTTCCTCCCTAACCTCCCGCAAAGTCCTGGAATCAACTTCAACAGGTCCCGGGAATTTATTTAGCTTAATGCGTTTTAAGTTTTCCAGCACCTCCTCTTCTGTAATGTGGACACTCTTTATTTCCCCATGCAAGTTATCTTGCATTCATACCTTTCCCAAGGTAAAAACTGATGAGAAATATTCATTGAGGATCTCACCCATCTCATGGCTCTGCACATAGATGACCTTGTTGATCTTTAAGAGGCCCTATTCTCTCCCTAGTTACTCTTTTGCCCTTAATGTACTTACAGAATCTTTTTGGATTCTCCATTATCTTGTCTGCCATAGCCATCTTGTGTCCCCTTTTAGTCCTCCTGATTTCTCTCTTAAGTGTACTCCAACACCCCTATACTCCTCAAGGAATTCACTTGATCCCAGCTGCCCACACATGTCAAATGCCTCCTTTTTTTCCCAAGACCAGGGCCTCAATAACTCTAGTTGTCCAGCGTTCCCTTCTCCTGCCAGCCTCACCCTTCTCTCTGACAGGAACAAACTGGCCCTGAACCCTCAATAATTCAAGTTTAAAAGCCTCCCAATTACCAGATGTCTCTTTGCCTGCAAACAGCCTCACCAATCAACTTTTGAAAGTTCTTGTCTAAGACCATCAAAATCGGCCTTGCCCCAATTTAGAACTTAACTTGTAGACAAGACCTATCCCTTTCCATTGCTAATTTGAAGTGAATGGAATTATGGTCACCAGAACCCAAAGTGCTCACCTGCTAACACTTACCCTGCCTTTTGCCTAAGCGGAGGTCAGGTTTTGCCCCTTCTCTAGTAGCACCATCTACATACTGCATGAGAAATTCTACCTGAACACACACAACCAATTTCTCTCCATCCAAGCCCTTTACACAATGGCAGTCCCAGTCAATGTTAGGAAAGTTAAAACCCCTACTATTACAACCCTATTGTTCTTGCAGCTATCTGCAATCTCTTTACATATTTGCTCTTCAATCTCCCGCTTGCTATTGGAGGGCCTATAATACAATGCTATCAAAGTAATCTCCCCCTTTATATTTCTCAGTTCTACTCATATAGACTCAGCGAAAGAACCCACCACAATGTTTTCTCTCAGTACTGCCATGATGTTCTCTCCAATCAAAAATGCAACTCCACCACTCCACACCACCGTGCCCCCCTCCAACCTCCCCTTCTATCCTTCCTATACCATCTGTACCCTGGAACATTGAGCTGCCAGTCTTGCCTCTTCCTCAGCCATGTTTCTGTAGTACCTATAATATCCCACTCCCGTGTATTCATCCATTCCCCGCGTTCATTTACCTTACCTGTCAGGCATCTTGCACTGAAATAAATGCAGCTCAACCCAGACTTCCCTTGTTTCCTGCCATGCTCTTGCCTGACCTGTCTAGTACTAGGATTACCAAATTTACTTTTTAACTTGCTCTCATTCGCCTTTGTACTATCCTCAACATTCTCTTCTGCTTCCGTACTGCTTTGGATCCCAATCCTCTGCCAGACTAGTTTAAAACCCTCCTGAGTGGCTCTAACAAATCTCCTCGCTAGGATATTGGTCCCCCTCCAGTTCAGGTGCAAGCCGTCTCTCTTGAACAGGTCACGTCTACCCCAGAAGAGATCCCAATGATCTAAGAATCTGAAAGCATGCCTTCTGCACCAGCTCTCAAGCCACACATTCGTTCCCCGATCCTTCTATTCCTACACTCCCTAACTTGTGGCGCCGGAAGTAGTCCAGAAATTATTACCCTTGAAGTCCTGCATTTTAACCTTCTGTCTAATTCCCTATAATTACTCTTCAGGAACCTCATCCCTTTTCCTACCTTTGTCGTCAGTAACAAAAGATACCACAACCTCTGGCTGCTCAACCTCCCACTTAAGCATTTCACGTAACCGATCAGAGATGTCCTTGACCCTGGCACCAGGGAGGCAACACACCATTCTGGAGTCTCAAATGCAGCCACAGAAATGCCTTTCTGTGACCCTGACTACTACTACAGCCTGACTGGATTTTGCCCCGACCCCTGGTCTATAGCAGAGTCAGTCGTGGCGTCACGGGCCTGGCTGCTGCTGTGGTACTCCCCTGAGAGGGTGTCCCTCCCAACAGTGTCCAAAAACAGAGACTCCCGCACTGCCTGCCTGCCTACCTCCCTCTCCTGGCAGTCACCCATCTACTGGACTGAACCCGCAGTGTGACCACATTCACTGTAACTAATGAATACCGCACTCTCTTTTCTCCTCCATGTGTCCAACCAAACCATGCAGTCCCTGTGGAGCTGCAGCTGGTCACACTTGCTGCAGATGCAGTTGTTAGGGACAATAGACTGCTCCCTGATCTCCCACATCTGGCAGGAGGAGCGTACCAGCGCCCTAACTGCCATCTCTGCCCCTTCACTGTAAGATAAAGAATCTTACCTTACTCTTACGTCCCACAATCCACAAACAGGACAGCCCGGCATGTCCATTGTTTCTGCCTGTTCCTGCTCCACAGAACACGTCTCTTCCTACCCTGACTCAGTCTTTTCCCCCTGGTCCAGTCCCTGCCCGTGTACATCCGCGATTCCTCTGATGATTTATGCCAGTTCCACAATTTCTAGTTTGCGGGCTGTAGCCGTGCCCTCTTTACTATAGACGTGCAATCCCTTTACATGTCTACCCCCCCACCAGGGTGGTCTCAGGGCTCTCCTCTTCTTCCGGGAACTTCCTGAACCACCTGCATCCACCACCAGCTTCCTCCGTTTGGCAGATCTCGTCCTCACCCTGAACAACTTCTCTTTCAACTCCTTTCATTTTCTTCAGGTCAGAGGGGTGGCCATGAGTACCCACATGGGCCCCAGCTGTGCCTGTCTCTTCGTGGAGTACATGGAACATTCCTTGTTCCACTCCTATTCTGGCCCCCACCCACAACACTTTCTCCAATATATCAATGATATCATCAGTGCTCCTTCCCTCTTGCACCCAGAATCCGAAAAGTTTATCAATTTTGCTTCTAATTTCCACTTTGGTCTCACTTTCACCTGGTCCATCTTTGTCTCCTCCTTTCCGTTCCACGACATCTCTCTTTCGTTTCTGGGAATAGGCTGGCACCAATATCCCCTATAAACCGACTGACTCCCACAGTTACTTCAACTACACATTCTTACAGCCTGCTTCCTGTAAAGACTCTATTCCAATCTCCCAGTTCCTCCATATCCAACACATCTGTTCTGATAATTCCAACCTCAATAAGGGAGCCTCCGAAATGTCCACCTTCTTCCTCAACCGAGGATTCCCCAGCAATGTTGTTGACAGGCCCCTCAGCTGGGTCCAACCTATTTCCCGCACTTCCACTCTCACCCCTTCTCTTCCCTCCCACAAAAGCAATAGGGTTCCCCTTGTCCTTAACTACCATCCCACCAGCACCACATCCAGAGGATGAGCTGCCAGATCCACTACCTCCAGCGAGATGCTACCACCAGACACATATTCCCTGCCCCTCCCCTCCCTTGTCTGCCTTCCACAGGGACCGTTCCCTCTGGGACACCTTGGTCCACTTGTCCTTCACTCGCAGCACCCAACACAGCCCCATGGCACCTTCCCCTGCAGCCACAGAAGGTGTAATACCTTTCAGTTTACTTCTACCCTCCTAAATATCCAAGGGCCCAAACATACCTTCTAGATGAACTAGCGCTTTACCCATACTTCATGCAATCTAGTCTACTGCATTCACTGCTCACAATGTGGTCTCCTCTACATTGGGGAAATGAACCATAGACTGGGTGACCGCTTCACAGAGCGCCTACATTCTGTCTGCAAAAAAAAGACCCTGAGCTTCCAGTTGCCTGCCACTTTAACTCACCACCCTGTTCGCAGAGCAACATCCCTGTCTAAGGCTTGTTGCAGTGTTCCAGCAAAGATCAGCACAAGATGGAAGAACAGCAGTGATAACAAGGCGTGGGGCTGGATGAACACAGCAGGCCAAGCAGCATCATAGGAGCAGGAAAACTTGACGTTTTGGGCCTAGACCCTTCATCAGAACAGCACCTCATTTTTCACTTGGAGACCCTGCAGCTTTCTGGACTCAATATCATGTTCAATAACTTTAAGGCTTGAGCTCTCCCATGTCCTTACCCCTACCCCCAAACATCAGGCCTTGTTATCACATAGTCTGCTTTTACACACAACCTATTGTTTGCTACTAACAGTCTCCATTAATGGCTTATCACTCTCCTAGACAGATCGTTATCTACTCCTTTGTCTGCCCAACTATTCTTCTCTCTCTTTGGGCTCTATCCCCACTTATTGTTTACTCCCTACTCTCTCCCCCCACCCTAACTTCTGCACATTTGCCTAGCTACCATCAGTTCTGAGGAAGGGTCTCTCAACCCGAAACGTTAACTCTGATTTCCCTCCACAAATGCTGCCAAACCTGCTGAACTTTTTGTTTTTGTCTCTTACCCTTACCTCATTGCTGATCACCCCCTCACCAAAGCCCATACTTAAACCTCCAAAGGCACTTCATCCCTAAAGCAGTCCTTCTCAAATTGGCCACTCCACCATAATTTGTCTCCCTTCTATTTGCTCCGAGTCAGCCATCGGTGACTGAGCCATCTCTTCCCAGAATCCTCCTCAGTCACTTCTCAGCAGCGCCCTCTCTTGGATGCACTGCAGTCCATCAGTCTTTCACACCATTTGATGAGATCATGGCTGTTTTGTTAATCTTCAACTCCACTTTCCTGCCTTTTCCCCATAACTCTAGATTCCCTCACTGATTAAAAATGTGTCTATCTCAGCCTTAAATCTCACTCAGACCCACCCCCGACCCCATCCCCATAACCCTGCATTCCCCATGTTTAATCCACCTAGTCTGCACACCCCTGGACCTAATGGGCAACTTATCATGACCGATCCACCTAACCTGCGCATCTTTGGACTGTAGGAGGAAACCCACGCAGACATAGGGAGAATGTGCAAACTCTTTGCAGAGAGTCACAAGAGGACAGGATCCAAGTGCTGACCACAGACTCACAGTGTTGCTCTAGGCGCTCTGCCATCATCCTCCTTAGGTATATGAGTGATGCCAGACAGCTGGAGAATCTAAAAGAAAAGGAGGAAGAATAATTCAAACAAACCACGGACTAGTCATTTAACTTCGGTGATAGAAAACCTTTTAAAAATAGTAATACAGTACAAAATTAACAGCCACTTCGACAAATGTGAGTTAATTAAAGAAAACCAGCACAGACTGGTTAAAGATATCAGAGATAAAAGGTACTGCAGATGCTGGAGAGTCCGAGATAACAAGGTGTGGAGCTGGATGAACACAGCAGGCCAAGCAGCATCATAGAAGCAGGAAAGCTTGACGTTTCGGGCCTAGGCCCTTCATCAGAAATGGGGGAGGGGAAGCGGGTTCTGAAATAAATAGGGAGAGAGGGGGAGGCGGATAGAAGAT
>JAHRHZ010000145.1:1735832-1746966 GCA_024137785.1 Ginglymostoma cirratum | reverse complement strand
ATGACCTGTCCGTCCTCCCTGGACTGACCTATCTCCTCCCTACCCCCCCACCTACACTCCCCTTTACTGGCTCCATCCCCGCCTCTTCGACTTGTCTGCCTCCTCTCCACCTATCCTCTCCTCTATCCATCTTCTATCCGCCTCCTCCTCTCTCCCTATTTATTTCAGAACCCTCTTCCCCTCCCCCATTTCTGATGAAGGGTCTAGGCCCGAAACGTCAAGCTTTCCTGCTCCTATGATGCTGCTTGGCCTGCTGCGTTCATCCAGCCCCACACCTTGTTATCTTGGTTAAAGATATATTGTGTTTGCTTGAGTAAGTTCAATTCTTTGATGAGGTAACAGAGAGGGTTGATGCAGGTAATGTAGTAGGTGAGGTGTATATGGATTTCTAAAGGGTTTTTGAAATAGTACCACCATAGTAGACTTACCAGTGAAGTTGAAACCTGCTAAATAAAAGGGACCATGACAGCATGGGCACATTGCTAACTGAGTGACACAAGACAGAGAGTGGTGGTTGTCTTCTGGACTGGAGGATAGTATACAATGGCATTTCCCAAGGTTGGAAGAAGGACCACTGCTTTTCTTAATATATAATTAATGCCTAATATTATATATAAAATTTCCTAATGTCATTTTTAAAGATGCCCCCTCCTCATTGCACTTTTAATACTCGTTTGGGGACTCTGTCCTGTTGATCCCTCAGTATCTGTCATGAGTTTCTCTTTATTTTTTAAACTTACCCTTTATGGCCCTTGACATCCATTGAGCTCTGATCTTGGTCTCCTCCCTTTGGCTTAATGAGAACATACTTGCTATTTCTATTTTAAATACCTTCTACTGCTATGACACAGTTCATCTGCAAGTAGCTACTTCTAGTCCACCTGGTCAAATTGGATCTTATCTTAGTAAAACTAGTTTTTCCGTAATTTAAAACTTTTCTCACTGGCCCATTCTTATCCCTTTCCAAAATTATCCTTAATCTAACAGTTATGATCACTATCACCAAAATTCTTCCTATTGATATTCTTTCCACTTACCCAAAGTAGTTTCAATATCTTAGGTCCAGAACTGCTCATCCCTTGCTGGGCTGCCTACTAACTGTCAAGAAAAGGTTTTTCTGGATGCAATGCAAGAATTTTGTTCCTTCCCTACCTTACACGTTAAAAACTAACCAAGTTAAAATCCCATCTTATTACTGCCTCATTATTGTTACTCTTCTCTGATATTTGATTATGTCTTTGATGCCCCATATTTCCCTGACAGTTTGGAGCCAAGAGTATGCCTCCCAACAGAATGTTTGCCCCTTTTGTGTTTTTACATCAACCCATATTTGATCATCCTTCCAAGATATCATCCCCCTCACTGATATAATTGATTCTTTTATTAATATGGCAACACCTCCTCTCTTCTGTCAATCTCCCTACCTTGTCTGAATACCCTATAAGCAGGAAAATGTTGAACTGTCAATCCTGCCCATTTTTCAGAAATAGCTGTGATGTCATATTCCCATATATCCCTTAGCTTGTCTGCCTAATTCCGCAAAGCCTTTGCATGAAAACATAATCCATTTAGATTTGTGAAATTTGCCTCCTTCTTATCTAGTTTAGGTTTCCTCTGTCTTCCAGACCCACTTACTCATGATTTAACTTCTGATTCCATCTCATTTTCTGTCCCCTTTGAGCTATGTGTCAGGATTCCAAACCCATGCCAATCTCATTTAAATCCTCCCAACAACATTAGTAAACCTCCCCATGAGGATGTTGGTCCTATTCCTGTTCAGATGTAACCTATCTAACTTGTACAAGTGCCACCTCCCCTAGAAATGTTCCTCATCCCTCAGGAATCTAAAGCCCTCCTCCTCCACTATCTCTCTAGCCGTGCAGTCATCTCTCTATCCTTACACTCATGGCTGTGTGGCATTGGGAGTAATCTAGAGATTACTACCTTTTGAAGCCCTGCTTTTCAAATTTCTACCTAGCTCACTGAAGTCTGCTTACAGGACCTTAATTCCCTTTCTTCCTGTTACAGTGGCCCAACATGGGCCATGACTTCTAGCTGTTCAACTTGCTCCTTAAGAATGCCCTGCAGCTGTTCCAAACTCCTGACACAAACCTTCCTGGTATCACATTAATGAACGCAGAAATGCTTGTCTACCACCCTCACAAATGAATCCCTGACTCTCAGTCCATTGATAACTTTCTCCAGTCTCTAGCTTCTTTTCTCATTCTCAATTGCAAATCAATTCTTTTAATAACTTGTGAGCTTTATAACCATGACCTTTACATTTAAGTCTAAATCATCAATACATTCCACAAACAGCAAAAACCAGGTAGTCTGCCCTTCCAGTCAGAAAGTCATCAGATCCCCTTTGCTTCCTGCCACTGAGCAGAGCCTGCATTCAACTTGCCATTTTCTCATAGCTTTTTCTTTTCCAACCTGTCTTTCATGTCAAACCTTGTCAAAAACTTTGTTTAAGTCATAAGATTGTATGTAACTGGACCAGAAACAGCCTTTCAGCCATCGAGCCTCTTTCACCACTTGACCTGATCTATTTCACAGTCTTAATTTTAATATTTTTGCCTGTCTCCCATAGCAAGATTCAATTTATTTGCCCAGTGCTCTTGTTGAGATTTTCTTGAGGGCTACTTTTTTGATTTTCAGAGCCTTTTTTTGTGTTTCAGGGATTCCTTTTTGTTATTCTCTTAAATTCATAGGTTCGGTGATGTAGTAACGACATTTTGTGTTTGACACGTGGAGTATTTAGACTCATGCAAGTACAATTAGAAGAATTCATCAACATCATCACTTAACAGACTTTTAATTTAAAGTCATATCACACAAGGAAAGCATTAATTTCCTGGACAACACGGACAGAGAGTGATGGTGGGCTGCTGTTTTTCAGACCGGAGGCCTGTGACCAGCAGTGTTCCACAGGGATTGGTGCTGGGTCCTCTTTTGTTGGTCATTTGTATAAACGACTTAGATGGTAATGTAAAAAGCTTACGGATGACACCAGAGTTGGTGGTATAGTGTACAGCGAAGAAGGTTATCTAAGATTACAAAAAATTTTGATCAATTGGGTCGGTCGGCTGAAGAGTGGCAGATGGAGTTTAATTTGGATAAATGCAAGATATTGCATTTTGTAAAACAAACAAAGGCAAGGCTTATACAATTAAAAGTAGGGTCTTAGGTAGTGTCGTAGACAACTAGGGGTTCAGGTACATAATTCTTTGAAGCTTGCATCAGATATAGGGTTAAGAAGGCGTTTAGCGCGCTTGCCTTCATTGTTCAGACCTTTGAGAATTGGAGTTGAGAACCTTATCTTGAGGTGGTACAGGGCGTTATTGATGAGACCTCTTCTGGAGTGCTGTGTCCAGTTATGGTCACCCTGTTATAGGAAGAATATTAATAACTGAGAGGGTTAGCAGAGATATACCAGAATATTGCTGGGAATAGAGGGCTTGAGTTAAAAGGAGAGGTTGGATAGGTTGGAACTTTCTTCACTGGAGTGTAAGAGGTTGAGAGGTGACTTAATGAGGTTTATAAAATCATGAGGGGCATAAATACGGTGAACAGCAGGTGTCTTTTCCCTAGGGTTAGGGATTTCAAGAATTGGGGCATATTTTAAGGTGACAGGAGAAAGATTTTACAAAGACCTTGGGGCAATTTTCTTACGCAGAGAGTGGTTCATGTGTGGAATGAACTTCCAGAGGAAATGGTGGATGCGGGTACAGTTACAATATTTAAGAGACATTTGGATAAGTACATGAATAAGAAATGCTTGGAGGGAAATGGGTCAAGTGCAGGCAGATGGGACTAGTTTAGTTTGAGATTATGGTCAGCATGGACTAGTTGAACCGAAGACTCTGTTTCCGTGCTGTACAACTCTATGACTCTTCTTAACTTGGCAAGAGACAACAGACATAAGTTAATAATGCAAGATATTTAAAATGAGCTGCGTTAAAAAATCCTCACATGCACCTTCCACAAACTAATAAGGTTCCCCATTTTACTTACAACAAGCTGGAATTTAATTAGACAATAACCACCATTTTTACTGAATCTCAGGTCCCAATTTTAGCCTTCAATCTTACACGACACAGTTTATTCAAATAACATCCATGACATTTCTCACATATACTATCTCCTGCACCTATGCAATTTTAAGGTGAAGAATCCACATTAATTTTTCAAAAATTGCATGAGTTTATCTTTTCATAGCTCTTATTAGCTGAGTATTCCTTTCTTAACAGGGTTAAAACTGTTTTGTTTTATCTTTGTACACTCATTCTTCCCCCAAATTGGACTCATTCACACCGTCCTCCTTTGCAGTACACTTGTTTCCCCTCCCCACACCCACTACAGTCTCTTTATTCTCCACCCCCATCTCTTCAGCTGGCAGCACTACCTCTGCATACCTCCTGGACTTGTACAAGGGCACACCCAGGATGCAGTTGACAGCATATTCTGATGTGACTTCAGGCCATTCCTGGAACTGACTGTAATCCCATCAACACAGTCACCACAGCCACATAGCTTCCTAACCTCTCCTCCAATCATAAACTGCTTGTCTTCCGCAATGTGATGCCAATAGACTCACGAGTGTTTGGATTGGATGAGTGAGCACATCTATGATTGGGGGTAACATTTCTCTGTTTGGTCACCCCAATGAGGTGTTTTGGGGGCTATTGGGAGTGAAATTGCCCACTTACCCCGTACTCTGAGCACTGTTGCATTACCTCAAATTCCCTTGTCAGTCAAAAAACTCTCTACTCAGCCTTGAGTGTGTTAGATAATCCGACCTCTACACTATGTACCCGCTGCTCTGTTTTGAGTTTCCTACACAAGTCAAGTCTTGATCCAGCTTTCTAGACCATAATCTTAAAATGAATACAATCTATTGAAAAACCAAAGATAAAATACTAAACGACAGACTTCTGGGGCAGCATTAAAATTCCAAAAGAAGCTTGATTATACAAATTTGTACAAAACAAACACAAGTAAGAGTGACTAATAGGTATGTTGGATAGGTACAGCAATGGCTATAATCCGTATACATTATATATGTAAAAAAACCTATACTCTTCAACAATCAGGATTAACATGAGGCAGGAGTTAACAGACAAACTGTGATTGAATGCCCCACAGATGATATTATAAGTGGTCAATATGGTCAAGATAGAACCCTCCAGACATTTCTACTACCAGGTCACCAAATCTCATTGATTACTTTGTCTCTTTCATAAGTGATTCTCATTCTACTTTTTATGATCTATGTATCAGCCTTAGAATGCTCTCAAAAATACTCTAACTCAGACTGCCACAATCTCTGCTTATGTCTTGGTTGCTTAATCTCTCCGATCAAGACTGAGTTCCCCAGGACTCCCAAGACTGCTCCTGAGCATTCGATTGTTCGCATAACGTCAGTTTTTAATCAAACATTGAGCTTCACCAAGTTGCCATTGAATTTCTCCAAGTTTTAATTGTTCACAATTTCATCAAGCAAGTACTGTGTGTCGGCTTATTGCACCCCACTCATGCCTACATTGAATTATCAATAACTCCAAAGGCTTCATTTTATCTCTATACTTCTTTGATTTCTTGCATGGAGCTACCACGTCACGAAACTGAGTCCCAACTGCAACTATTCCCTGTCACAGCAAACAGACTCTTAGATAGGTTGAAACCAGGGAAACTTCTTAAGCGTAACCCATCTCCATGATGATGTAGCCTGCTCCTGGCTGTCCTGAACTTCACTTTTAAGTTATAATTTATATCTACAATTTCTTCTTGGAAGTCTGTTAAATTAAATGGGTTTTATCGCCTTTCGGAGTTCACTGAATATTTTTGAGTAAATAAGTTTTAGCTCCGAAAACAAACAATCTCTGTGGCCTGTCATTATTACAAGCAATATGCCTACCACATCTCCAACTCAGCAAGCAGATCTGCTATTTGTAATTATATCTGTCTAGCAGTTAACCTCTTGAAGAAACATGACTCCAAATTTATTAATATAATAGACTTCCACATGCTTCAATTGCAGTTATCATTTTTTCTACCGTCAACCTTTTATCTTGTAACAAAATATACATAACAATAAGTAAATAAATGAATAAATCGCATTAAATTAAAAATTATATACAAAACATGAATTGACTGTTTGCAATACAAGCCCTCACAACATTTTATGTTTACTCTCCCAAGACCGCACCGAATGGTCCAATCGTTATCATCACCCCTCATTAACTCTTTAACAAAATCATTGCCAGCCAGGTTTGGCTTTTCTTTAACAAGTCCGTTCTGATTGTTCTTGATGAACTTGAACAATTCTAAATGGTTCATACAGTCCCAGTATACTTTATACTGGCCCTTAGAAGTCTTTCCAATATCATTCCCTGCACTGACGATAGAACAATTCTTTTCTAATTGTTTGGTCTAGCCATTCCTTTCCTTTTCAACAACAAATGCAATACCAGCAGGTCTCCAAGTCATAAGGTGACTGGTATGACCAGAGAGAACTGGAAAATGATGATTAGCGCCTCACAATATCTCTACTTGCTTTTTCCCCACTGAAATGCATTAATCCAGGTCTGATGATTATCCACTTTCAAAGGTGCTACACCCCTTAATATTTCATCTGTCTATATGTTTATGAAGTCAATATTTCATATCCCTCATCCTCAGCTATACTGTCTGCATCTTCTTGAAGACACATGGAATAGTCATCAAGAACTGTGCGATTTTCTTCCACATCCACACACAGCCCAGTATTTTCCTTTGATATCGTCCTGCTCTTCCTATGGTGATAATATATCTTTGTGCTTTCCTTATTAATGCTGGCTTTTATTTTTTTCATGGCCGGCCATTGCTTTCTGAATTTCCTTTTCAATTGCACTTTTGAACTTTATATTCACCGCTGGGCTTTCCAATATATTGCATTCTCAATATCTAATGTGAGCTTTCCCTTCTTAACTTTTTTTTAATTCATTCATGGGACGTGGGTGTCACTGGCCAGTGTTTATTGCTCATCCCTAATTGCCTCTGAGAATTGCTGCCTTCTTGAACCACTGCAGTCTTCAAGATGTAGGAGTACCCACGGTGCTGCCACGGAGGGTGTTCCAGCACCTTGATCCAGTGACAGTGAAAAAAATCAGTCATACATTTCCAAACCAGGGTGGTGTGTTGCTTAGAGGGAGACTTGCAAAGAGCAGAGTTCCCATGTATCTGCTGCCTTTGTCCTTTGAGAGGGTAGAGATCATGGGATGGAAGAGACTGACGACTGAGTGTGCCCTTTGAGTGTCAATAGGCTGTTGATTTGGGATTTCTCCCTTTTTGTTACATGGCAATACAGTTGTAACGCACAGGAACAAACAATTTCACTCAATTAGTCCGAGTCAGTTCTTGTGCTTCGCAAAAGTCACTTCCTGTGCCTTTCCTCATCTAAACATGTAGCTGTAACTCTCCTTTTTCATTTTCCCACTGCACAACTAGCTTCCTCTTCCATGCGTCAACACTGTTTGCTTCAAGCTGAAAGAATTGCGGATGCTGTAAATCAGGAACAAAAAAGGAGTTGCCAGAAAAGCTGAGGTAAATTTGTTTCTTATGAATAGAACTTTGGGTTCTTGGGGCTAAGTTATATCGATGGCTTTTAGCGCTGAGCATCCCCCATGAGAGGTATCCACTCTGTTGAATCATTTCAGAGTTTTAAAAACTACTAATAGGTGACACTTCAGACTTTTCCTTTCAAGAATGGGACCAAACTGTCAATCGTTTACATTAGATCATAAGTCAGAAGAGCATAAATAGGCTATTTGGCCTGTCAGTCTATCATGCCATTTAATGAGATCATGGTTTTTAGATAATCTTCAACTCCATTTTCATGCCTTTTCCCCATATCCCTTGATTGCCTTACTGATTTAAAATCTGTCTATCTCAGCTTTAAATACACTTAGATAACCCAGCCTCAATATCCCTCTGAAGTTAGGAATTCACTACCCTCTCAGGGAGAAATTCCTCCCCACCTCTGTCTTAAATGTTTGATTTCCCTACTCTGAGATGGCACCCACTAGTCTTAGACTTTCCCATAAGGGGAGACTAACTCTCAGCATTCACCCTTTCAAAGTGACTCAAGAATCTTGTATGTTTCAATAAGGTCACCTCTCATTCTTCTAATTTCCAAAGAATATGTGAGTATCATTCGACAATGCCTCCATATCCAGAATCATTCTAGTGAAATTTCACTGCCTCCAATGCCTGTTTATATTTCATTAGATAAGGGACCCAAAACTGTTCACAGTATTTCAGCTGTAGTCTGACCAGTGTCAAGTGGAGATCATAGAATAGAATAGAGTCCCTACAATGCAGAAAGAGGCCACTCAGCCCATCAAGTCTTCAATCGACCCTCCAAAGAGCATCTCATCCAGACCCAATGCCTCATGAACCCACAATTCCTATGGCTAACCCACCCAGCCTGCATATCTCTGGGGCAATTTAGCATGGCCAATCCACCTAACCTGCACATGCTAGGGAGGAAACCCAAGCAGACATGGGGAAGACATGCAAACACCACACCTACAGTTGCCAAGAGTAGAATCAAACCCCAGTCCCTGGCACTGTGAGGCAGCAGAGCTAACCACTCAGTCACTGTGCAATACATTACAATTTTTATATTCTTTTCCCTCTGAATTAAGGCCAATGTCCCACTTGCCTTCCTTATTGTTTACTGAACTTGGATTCTAGTTTTTTTGCGATTTATGCATGAGGATTTTCAAATCTTTCTGTGCTATAGCTTTCTGCATTTTTTCAGCTCCTCTATTCTTTCTGCCAAAGTGCATGATCTAACATTTTCCCATATATTCTATCTGCAAACTCATTTCATCTTTCTTTATCCCTCTGCAGACTCTTTGTGTCATCATTGCCATTTGCCTTCCCACCTATTCTATACCATCCACAAACTTGGTCATAGTACATTTGCTTTCTTCATCCATGTTATCAATATGTATTGCTGATAATTGTGGTCGAGCACTGATCCCTGTGGCGCACCACTATTCCTGACAGTTCAAAATCTTTCAGCAGAACCTCCTTTCTAGTCCTACAAATGACATGAATGATGTGAAATGGACCTTCCCTCCCCCTCCAAGTTCTTCTTAATACCTTATAGAAGTTTATAAAATCTTGAGGAGCGTGGATAGAGTAAATAGCCAAGGTCTTTTTTCCCGGGGTAGTGAAGTCCAAAACTAGAGGGCATTGGCTTAAGGTGAGAGGGGAAAGATATAAAAGGGACCAAAAGGGTAACTTTTTCCTCGCAGAAGGTGGTGCGTGTGTGGAATGAGCTGCCAGAGGAAATCATGGAGGTGGGTACAATTACAACATTTAAAAGGCATCTGGATGGCTACATGAATAGAAAGGGTTTACAGAGATATGGGCCAAATGCTGGCAAATGGGACAAGATTAATTTAGGATATTTAGTTGGCATGGACAAGTTGGACTGAAGGGTCTGTTCTATGTCCTTAACTGTGGCTGTGAGCAGGCAGAGCCTCGCGGACTGACTGCAGAAAATGATATCAGTCTCCTTAATTATTCTGTTCCCTTACCACTACTACATTACATGTAAATGCACACATTTTCTGGTATTGTCCCTGTAACTCTTCCCTGCACTCTCTCCAGCACCTTTATATCAGATTGTCCAAACTTTTCACCTTTGGTCCACATTTCGATTTTCTCTCATTTTTTTGGGCATGGTGCTGTCACTAAGAAAGAACATTTCAGAGAAATGAGGTTTGCTGCAACACTGAACGTGCAATTCAGAAAAATAACTTGAAAGCAGCAAAACAATCATTTCAACGTGTCACTAATTAAAAAGAGGGTCATTAAATGTTGCTATACAGCAGAGCTAGTTATGAAAAGCATTTTTTTTCGTCGTTTTCATTAAAAAGCAGGCTGGAGAGAGACAGCTAGGCCTCAAGCCCTGATCACTGGGAAAGGGGGTGAGAGCCAGGGCTGAATGTCGGAGTTGGGTTTAACTAGCACTGCCCTTGTGTTTACCTCTGGTGATGCACCCTTCAAGCTCAGTGGAAGCCAGTTGGAAGTAGTAGTTACATCCTTTCACCCTGGGCTTTGCTCTCCTCCTGGCCTGCTGTGTGGATAGGGCTTTGGAGTAGGAAGAGGATGATGTGTGAGTGTTTGGTTCTCCAACAGATTTCAGACTTTTACCCTGTCCACCTTCCATCACTCACACCTCACCTTTCCTCCCTCACATACTCTCTGCCCATCATTCCCTGACAACTGTCCATCCTCACTCACACCCTCTCCTTCTCACACCCCCCTCTCCCTCCCTTACTCACACACTCTCTTCACTCCCTCACACCCTCTCTCTCTCACACATTTTCTTCCTCCATCAGTAACACACTCCTTCCTCTGTTGCGCTCTCCCTCCCTCACTCACACATCCTCTCCTATTCTCAGCCCCTCACCCCCTCACACCCTCTTTCCCTCCCTCACACAGTTCCTCCCCCACACCCTCTCCTTGTCTCACTAACAAACTCCTTCCTCTCTCATTACCTCCCTCACACTTTCTCTTCCTCCCTTACACAATCCATCCTTCATACACCCTCTCCCTCACTGACGCACTACCCATCTCACTCTCTCTCCCTCATTCAAACACTTTTTCCTCAGTCACTCTCTCCCTCCCTCACTCACACACACTCCCACGCTCACCCAGACACTCTCTCCCTCCTTCACTGACACTCTCCCATCCTCATCACACTACCTCTCCCTCCTTCCCTCACAAACTGTCTCCCTCCCGCATTCAAACACTCCTTCTGCACTTACTCAGTCATTCTCTCTCTCTCTCTCTCTCTCTCTCTCTCTCCCTCATTTACTACACTCCCTCCTTCATTCATTTGTCATGCTCTGTCCGTTATCAATTTTCCTCTCCGACAATCACTTGCAGACTACCTCCCTTACTTATATGCTCTCTCCCTCACTCACTCACACATTTTCTCCCTCCCTCACTCTTACTCTCTCTCTCACTCATCAGCCCCTTCCTCACTCACATGCACTCTCTCTTCCCTCCCATGCATTCTCTTTCACCCTCCCTCATTCACACACACCCTCCCTCATTCACACACACCCTC
>JAHRHZ010000145.1:1723206-1735822 GCA_024137785.1 Ginglymostoma cirratum | reverse complement strand
ATTCACACACACCCTCCCTCATTCACACACACCCTCCCTCATTCACATGCTCTCTCACTCACTCTTTCACTCACACACTCTCTCCCTCTCTCACTCATCACACCCTCTCTCACTCAGTCTCTCCTGCCTCCGTCACTCTTGCCTTCACTAATTGAAGAGTGGTATTTGGAATTCTGGTAGCCCTCATTGAGGCCCGGGAGCAATTCAGGGGCCTGGAAAACCTAGCAGGTGATCTTGCTCCTAGAAACGTAGAAAACAGGAGCAGGCACAAAAGGCACCTTCCACAAGGCCCCCCCCAAACTTCAGGTGCTCACCCACTGCTCTCCACCCTACCCAATAACATTCACATTTACCAGATCCTGAAGTCTAGGGGTTTAGAACAGGGAGCACTTGTAATTCCAGTCCCAGCCATTCCTGTAGGTGGCGCTGGTGAGGCTGAAGCACTGCTGGGTAATCAGAGGCTCCTTGAGTGAGGAGCCAAAGGTCCTGTCTCTTAATGGCTGGCGGACTGCCATGATTGGCTGGGATACATTTCCTGTCAACTCTTCCAATGGCGGAGCAGGAACTGACCCCCATAGGAAAAGCCCCGCCCCATGTACAAAAATGAGCTGTGCCCTGGGCTAAACTGCTCTAGGACAGCTATAACATCTACCCAACAAGGTGCAAAATTGCCTAGGTATGTTCTGTCCAGAAAAAAGACATACAATTTTTTCTGAAGAAGGGTTCTGACCCGAAACGTCAACTTTCCTGCTTCTCTGATGCTTCCTGGCCTGCGGTATTCCTCCAGCTCCACACTGTGTTATCTCTGACTCCAGTATCTGCAGTTCTTGCTATCTTTACAAATTTAACCTACCCCCTTTCTGCCTATGTCGTTGGTCTACTCTCAGTCTTCAGTAAAGTGATTAGATTAATGCATAGATAGATAGATGGATAGATAGATTGATACATGGACAGATGAATGGATAGATGATTGTTTCATTGAAAAATCATCATCATGTCAGGTGCCATGTTGAGATGTTATTACAAATAAAATGCCACAATAATTAATAACAGTTATAGACAATCATTGAAATAAATATAAGGAATAAAATAATAAAGGATCGCATTATAATGAATGTTTCCATGCACTTATCGGTTCAAAATTGTGGAAACTGCAGGTCTCCTTAATTTATGGAATAAAAATGACATGTCTACTGCAATCCACATTTTGCATTAATGTCCATAAGATCATATGTTGTCGGGTTAAATTCATTAAATTGTCAATCATTTACATTCTATTCATGAGTTTAATAAATAGGGGATTGGGCTGTCCTGTAGTGTATTAATTCCTTATTTTATTTGAGGAACCAATTAATTCCATCTCTCATTTAATTTTGTGTGTTTCTGGTAAGAGATATTGGAAATGGGAGATGGGATTCAGGAAATGTCTAGTAAAGTCCAGGCCAGTCTTCCCCTGCCTTTTTGCAAGGAAACATTCACTTGTTTGTCTAATTGTGTCAGAGTCACTCTGGGGATGTGGTATCTAGGATCGGTTGCGGAACCATTCCGAAATTGTTTACATGCCCACAGGTATGTCCAGCATTCCAAACCAGCACTGAATATTCAACAACAGGATTTATATAACCATTAAACACACCAATAGATCAAATAGGCCACTTTGAGGTACATTGTGACACTTGAGAAGGCATAGGGCTATAAGCCTTCCGTTTGCTCCCTATTTAGAATCGTAGAATTAGATTTATGGTGACATGTACTCAGATGAGTACATTGAAAAGTTTACAAGTCTCACTTACAGCACCACCTTAGGTACAAAGGTGCCTCAGTACAGATTCTTGAGTACAAATTCCTAGGGAAAAAGATGTAGAAAAATAAAGAAGTAAGAAGTCCAGCATTTCATTCCACAAAAATAAATTAGAAAAATAAATAAATAAAAAGTTCAGAATAACAGAGATTCATTGCCTTGATTACAACACTTCAAGAGGGTCAAGTCATCCACAGGAACAGGAGTAGGCCATTCAGCCCATTTAAGCCTGCTCTGCCATTTAATACAATCATGGTTGAATGAACATTTCAATTCATTTTAATCACAGCAACATCATAACCCTTTGCTGCATTGGTAGACTGAAATCTATCAATCTCTACCTTAAAGACAATCAAAGGCTGAGCTTCCACAAATCACTTTGATGAAGAACTCCAAAGCTTCATTCTGAGTAAAGCATATAAGACTATAAGATGTAGGAGTTGAAGTAGGCCGTTTAGCCCATCGAGACTGCTCTGCCACTCAATGAGGTTATGATTGGTCTGAAAACTCTCAATTCCACTTTCTGCCTTTTCTTTATAATCCTTGATTCCCTTACTGATTAAAAACCTGTCTCTCTAAGCCTTGAATATACTTAATGACCCAGCCTTGACAGCCCTCTGCACTGAAGAATGCTAACTTCTGAGAGAAGAAATTCCTCTTCATCTCTGTCTGTAATGTGTGAAACCCTTCTTTTGAGATGATGCCCTCGACTCTTCCACAAGGGAAACAACCTTTCTGCATTTACTTTGTCCAGAACCCTAAGAATCATGTGTGTTTCAATAAGATCATCACTTATTCTTCTATTTTCCAATGAGTTTAGGCCCAACCTATTCAAACTTTCCTCATATGACAATCCTTCCATACTTAGTATCAGCCCATATCTTTCCTTAGATGATGGGCAATAAAATTGTTCACAATATTCAAGTTGTGCTCTGACTAGTACCTTGTATAGCTTTAGTAAAACCTCCCCACACTTCCCTACTCCATTCCCTTAGAAATATTAGCTAACATTCCATTTGCCTTCCCTATTGCCCACTGACATTTTTGGCTAGCTTTTCATGCTTCAAGAATGATTTCTCCCAAGTCCTCTGTTCCATAACTTTCCGTATTCTTTCTCCCTTTAAATAATATTCGGCTCCTCCATATTCTTCTTGCCAAAGTGCAAAACCTCACGTTTTCCCACATTATATTCCATCTGACAAGTCTTTGCCACTCACTTACCCTGTCCATTTTCTTTTGCAGACTCTTTGTGTCATCCTCACAACTTGCCTTCCAACCTCTTTTTGTGTCATCCACCAACTTGGCCATATCGCATTCACTTTCCTCTTCCAAGCTGTGAATATATATTGCAAATAATTGCGGCCCCAGGACACCAAGAGTTACAGGTTTCCATCCTGAAGATGGCCTCCTTAATTCCTACTCACTGGTTTCTATTAGTTAACAAATCCTGGATAGGTTGCACTCAATAGTGAGAGTTTGAGTCCATGAGCCTTAGTGATCAATAGCAGAGTTGGAGTGATTGGTGGCCTTGAGAATGTGAGGTGGTGGAGAGAAGGTGGTGGAATTTACACTTGAAAAGGGCAGAGTGTTATTCACTTTCTTCCTGCTCTGCTGGGCATTTCGTTTCACCCGAATTATTTAAATATGGTTTCAGGCATGAACATCAAAAGTCGTGTCAGCAGCAAGCAGTTCCATCTCTGCTGCTCCACGATTCCATGAGCTGGGCACTGGAGGCCCCAGTTGTGAAATTAATCAGTTGAAGAGTGGACAGTAACATGATGTAGATCAACAGTTGCTGTGTGCTTTGGTGCATTTCCCCAAAAATGACACTTTGCCAAGACATGAGAACGTTCAGCTCAATGTCTCAGGGTGACCTTTCATCAAGATTGAGAAATGTTAGAGATAGAATAGGTTTTAAGTGAGGAGTGAGTGGGACAAGGACAAAAGGAAGGTCTGTGATAGATGGAAGACTAGAGAAAATAGGATTTCATAGTCATTGAGTTATACAGCATGGAAACAGACCCTTTGGTTGTAAAAAGTCCATGCGGACCATGTTCCTAAATTACACTAGTTCCACCTTCCAGCATTTGGCCCATATCCCTCCAAATCCTTCCTATTCATGTACTTATCCAAATGTCTTTTAGACATTGTAACTGCACCTGCGTCCACAACTTTCTCTGGAAGTTCATTTCACACACAAACCACTCTCTGTGTAAAACATCGGCCCCTCATGTCCTTTTTAAATCTTTCTCCTCTCACCTTAAAAGTATGCCCCCTAGTTTTGAAATCAGCCACTCTAGGGAGAAGACCCTTGTCATTCACCTTTTCTATGTCCCTCGTGATTTTATAAACCTCAGTAAGGTCACCCTTCAACCTCCTACGCACCAGTGAGAAAGATTGCAGTCCTCTCAGTCTATTTTTATGTCTTAAACCCTCCATTCCTGGCAGCATCCTGGTAAACCTTTTCTAAATCCTGAGCAGTTTAGTAATATCCTTCCTATAACAGAACTGTGCACAGTACTCCAGAAGAGGCTTCACCGAAGTCCTGTACAACCTCAACATGACATCCCAACTCCAATACTCAAAGGTCTGAGTGATGAAGCCCAAGCGTTCATTGTTTACCACCCTGATTACCTGTGGCAAATTTCAAAGAATTATGTACCATGACCCTGAGGTCTCCCTGGTCTACAACACTATCCAGGGCCCTATATATGTCCTGGCCTTATTTGTATTACCAAAATGCAATACCTCACACTTATCCTAACGAAAATCCATTTGCCACTCCTCAGCCCAGCTCAGTTGGCTAGACAGCTGGTTTGCAATGCAGAGTGATGCCAACAGTGTGAGTTCAATTCCTGCACTAGCTGACATTACCATGAAGATCCCACCTTCTCAACCTCTCCTCTCGCCTGAGTTGTGGTAATCGTCAGGTTAAACCATCACTGTACTAATCGAATGAAAGAGCAGCCTTATGGTCCTCTGGGACTATGGCTACTTCACTGATGTTAATTGTCCACCACCATTCATGAAGATTGGCCAGTGAGCCGAGGGATGGAGATGGAGTTTAAGTTAGATAAAAGTGAAGTGTTGAATTTTGGTAAGGCAAATCAGGGCAGGACCTGTATAATTAATGGTAGGACCCTGGGGAGCGTTGCCGATCAAAGAGACCTTGGGGTGTAGGTGCATAGTTCCTTGAAAATGGAGTTGCAGGTAGAGAGGATAGTGAAGAAGGTGAAGAATAACAAGATCAGGTACATGGGACACTGCCATCTTCAAAGGCACACTTCATCCTGACTTGGAAGTATATGACTGTCCCTACTTCATCACTGGGTCAAAATCCTGGAGCTCCCTCCCTGACAGCAATGTGGATGTGCAGCTATTCACCATCACCTTCTTGAGGGCAATCAGGATCAGTGGCTGCGCCAGCAAAATACACATCCCATGAACAAAGAAGAAAAAGCGGAAATAGGTAAATGTTTGATGACTTCCCTAAGTACTTGGGCTGTTCTCTTCAGTTGGTGCATTGGGAAATAAATCCAACTGGTCTGCTGATACAGCCGAGTGTCTCTCACTTTTATATTACTTCTGTCTGTATTACTGAGTCAGTAAACTACATTGAAAGAATGTGTTGCGAAATGACAGCATCTTCACAACGAACAACAAGGTCATCTGTGCACACTGAAGATTAAATCCATAATCATCCAACAGATAACAGCCAGAATCAATGGCAAGTACAATAAAACATCTAATTTCATTCTTACAAATTGTATGTCTGGATATGAGAGCCTGTATTACTGGGAATGTGGGATGGAGGGACTGGAGGATGGCATTCTGCATAATCTATTGACCTGGAGGTTTTTGATGACCTCAGTGAGCCCAGGATGAACTCAACACTCTTCCAATTTGACAGGGATGAGGTCACAGCTAAGTGTCTACGTTAACCATCAGCATTAATCCAAATACAGAATTTCCCATTTAGCAGTCACTCAATCAAAGATAGATGAGGACAAGTTAGGGTTGGACGGTCAAAGGGTAGGGGTGGTGGACTGGAGACCAAAAGGCAAGCAGCATTTCCTTCCCAGCTTAAAGAGATTGCTAGATTTGGAGCAGCAGAGTGGCTTCACTGACTGCTGACAACTTCCAGTTAATAATACTGAATTTGTGAGGCTGCAGGTATCTGTGCATCCAGGCCACTGGGGGCTCACTGTGATAAACAGTGCCCTGCCAGCATTGAAATGAGTGCAGTCAGGGGCTACTCTGCTTTGTGACTTTGGGCATAACCTGTTCCTTTTTGGGCAGGGTCTGTTTCAGGGCGATGATCTCTTAAATCAAAGTAAAAGAAAATGTGGATTCGTCAGTGTAAAGAGCTTGCAAGTTCCTCTCCAAGCCACTCAGCATCTTGACTTGAAAGTATGTCTTTGTTCTTTCAGTGTCACTGGGACAGAATCCTGGACTCCCTCCCTAACAGCACTGTGGGTCTCCTTACACCCCAAGGACCACAGTGTTACAAGAAGACAGCTCACCACCACCTTCTCAAGGGAAATTAGGACTGGGCAATAAATGCTGGTCTTGACAGGAACATTCACAACCCATGGAAAAAAAACGTTAAAAAGGCTCAATTTGTAGCTAAACCATTGGGAAATGATGATTCATATTGAGTGGCTTGAGCAACTGGGGTTACAGATGGGTTTTGCTGCAGAGGACACAGATGGGGACCAAGTTGGGGCAGTGTACAGGAAAATACTGACTCCTTCATAGCCCCTGGGCCCTCTCTAGGGTGCCTGCTCAGACATGGCCCTCAAGACCGGGAGCCAAGCAGGCGACATCAGAGCTGCTGAGTGTGCATCACGCCCCGGCAAAACAGCACTGGGCCTGTGCAGAGCCCTGGGAATGGAATTTTAATTCTCTTCCTACATTTCCACAGAAAGGCAACATGTTACAGGGTTCAAAAAGGGAATCAGTCTGGCTCAAGTTAAAGAACAAGAAAATTAACTCTTACATTGCTCAATGCTTGCTGCAGTGAGAAGCAGGTAGAGGAGCGAATCTTTGGGCATGGTTCAGATAGCATCATTAATAGTAAGGGTCTTTAATTACTCTTCGATAGAGTGGGGATAAAAACAGGGGTAACAGTAAGAATGGTGAAGACCTCCCAAAGAAAGAGTGAAGCCAATTAGGGGCAAAAAAAACCTTTCTTGTGGAGACTGGAGGACATAGTTGAGGCACAATGTGCTCAGAAGAATTACCTTAATTAGTATATTTCTAGCCCAATAGGGATCTGGATTCAGATCTGGAGAATGAGGTTCAGCAAGTCGAGGGTGTTTTAGTGGAACAATGTCTGGATAACAGAGATCAGAATATAATCAGGGATAGAGCTATCATGGAAAGGGACAAATAAGAATCAAAGACAAAAATACCCAAACAAAAGAGAGCCAAATTAATTGATTTCAGATGAGATCTAGCAGAAATGGGTGCGAAACAAATCCTGGCCAATGAGAAACAGCAGGCTTTTAAGGTGAGGATGGTCTGGGTACAAACCAAAGGGACAAATGTGAGGAAAAGTTGAGGCATGCAAAGCTAAATCTTCCCTATAACTAATGGATTAGAGCTTCAACCAAAACTGGAAAAGGAAGTATCTAACAAATATCAGGTACATCATACAATTGTAAAATAGGCAGAATACAGAGAGGTCTGGGTAAAACTGAAAACTATAAGAAAGGCAAAGAAGGATTATAACAAAAAAAAGGTGGTAAATCTAAAAACACCTCAAAATCATTTTTGCAGCAGCAGTGGGAGTGGTGAGAGCGAGGACCATGGGGTTGCTGGCAAGGTGAGCTTTTCATTTTAAAAGACTTACCTCGTGGAATCAGCGACATCCATTTTTGCAGCAGCAGCAGGAATGGTGACAGCAAGGACCATGCCGGGAAGGTAAGCCCTTCATTTCGGCAGCGGAGCTGAGTGGGAGCGGTCGAATTGCGCTCTGGCAACGTGAGTGAACTGATGTATTTGGGCAGTGGCCACGTGTAGTGTATCCCACCCGCCCTCCTCCTCTGACCAAAACAAAAGACTCTGGTGTGTTGATAAGGTAAGGCTTTTCTTCTTTTTAATCGTGCGCTGGTAAATAGAGTGATTGGTAAAAAAATTTTCATTCCATTTATCTAGTATTTGATGTTATAATAGGGCTAATCTAGGCTTAAGAGTAAAAATGGCGGGAGATCCCAGACCCATGTTATGCTCCTCTTGCTCAACGTGGGAGCTCAGGGACGCAGCTGATGTCCCTGACTCAGGGAAGTGTGTAGGAAGTGTGTCCAACTGCAGCCATTGTTAGACCGCATGATGGCTGTGGAGCTGCGGATGGACTCACATTGGAGCTTCCGCGATGCTGAGGAAGTTGTGGATAGCACGTTTAGCAAATTGGTCACACTGCAGATTAGGATTGCTGAGGGAGAAAGGGAATGGGTGACCAAAAGGGAGAAAAAAAGCAGGAAGGCAGGGCAAGTGTCCCCTGCAGTCATCTCCTCCAAAACAGGTATACTGAGGGAAAGGCAGCAATCGTCAAGTTCATGGCACCGTGGCTGGCTCTGCTGTACAGAAGGTCAGGAAAAAGAGTGGAAGGGCTATAGTCATAGGGGATTCAATTGTAAGGGGAGTAGATGGCGGTTCTGTGGTTGAAAACAAGACACCCAAAAGGTATGTTGCCTCCCACGTGCACGGGTCAGGGATGTCTCAGATCGACTGCAGGACATTCTGAAGGGGGAGGGTGAACAGCCAGCTGTCGTGGTGCATATAGGCACCAATGATATAGGTAATAAATGGGATGAGGTCATACAAACAGAATTTAGGGAATTAGGAGCCAAGTTAAAAGGTAGGACCTCAGAGGTAGTAATCTCAGGATTGCTAACAGTGCCACTTGCTAGTCAGAGTAGAAATGAAAGAACAGGCAGGATAAATGAGTGGCTTGAGAGATCGTGCAGGAGGGAGGGGTTAAGATTTTTGGGGCATTGGGACCAGTTCTGGTGAAAGTGGGACTATTACAAATCGGACGGTCTACACCTGGGTAGGACTGGAACCAATGTCCTAGGGTGTGCTTTTGCCAACGCTGTTGGGGAGGGTTTAAACTAATGTGGCAGGGGGATGGGAACCAAATGAGGAAGTCAGTGGACAGTAAGGAGGTAATAACTAAAGCCTGTAAGGAACGAGATAATGAAGTCAGTGTGACTAAGGGGAAGAGTAGGCAGAGAGCAGATGATGAACGCAAAGGGACAGGTGGTCTGAGGTGCATTTGTTTTAATGCGAGAAGTGTAGTAGGTAAGGCAGATGAACTTAGGGCTTGGATTAATACCTGGGAGTATGATGTTATTGCTATTACTGAGACTTGGTCGAGGGAAGGGCAAGATTGGCAACGAAATATCCCAGGATATAGATGTTTCGGGCAGGATAGAGAGGGAGGTAAAAGGGGTGGAGGAGTTGCATTACTGGTCAAAGAGGATATCCCAGCTGTACTGAAGGAGGGCACTGTGGAGGACTCGAGCAGTGAAGCAATATGGGCAGAGCTGATGCTCAAGTTGAGTTCCATGAGATTCACTCATCTCCCGAACACATCATAGCCTTGACTCAAACATGGACAAAAGAACTGAACTCAAGGGAAAAAGTGCTCTTGATATCAAGTTTGCATTTGATCTCGTGTGGCATCAAGGAGCACTCGCAAAACTGGAGTCAATGGGGGCAAATTCTCTTCTGGTTGGAGTCATGCCTGGCAGAAAGGAAAATGGTTGTGTTTGTTGGGAGTAAGTTATCTCAGTTCCAGGACATTTCTATAGCAGTTGCTCGGGGGAGTGTCCTAGTCCTAACCATCTTCAGCTACTTCATCGATGACCCCTCCATCATAAGGTCAGAAGTGGGCATGTTCGCCGAAGACTGCACATGACCCCTCAGATACTGCAGCAGCCCATTCCTAAATGCAGCAAGATCTGGACAATATCCAGGTTTGAGCTGGTAGGTGGTAAGTAATATTCACACGACATGAGTGCCAGGCAAAGACCACCTCCAACAGGAGAGGGTCCAACCATCACACCTTGATATCCAATAGCATTACTCTAGATGAGTCCCAGACAATCAAGGTATTGTAGGTTCTCACTGACCAGAAGCTAAACTAGAAGAGCAGATAAGAGTCTAGGAATGCTGCAGCAAGTAACTCACCTCTTGACTCCCCAGATCCTCTCCACTATCTGCAAGACACAAGCCAAGAGTGTGATGGAATACTCCCCACTTTTCCAGACTAGTGCAGCCCCTACAACACTCAAGGAGCTTGGGATTGTTCAGGACAAAGCAGACCACTTGATTAACAACTCATGTAAAACTGTCAATATTCACCCGTTTATTGATGAGTAGCAGCAGTGTGTACTATCTACAAAACGCACTGCAACAACTCACCTAAGGCCCTTAAACAGCACGTTTGCAACCACAACCTTGACCACCTAGGACAAGGGCAGCAAATGCATTTTCATTGTGCTGCTGTGTACTATTGAACAGGCCAGCGCAGTGGCTCACTGGTTAGCACTGCTGCCTCACAGCGCCAGGGACCTGGGTTCAATTCCACCCTCGGGTGACTGTCTGTGTGGAGTTTGCGCATTCTCCCTGTGTCTGCGTGGGTTTTCTCTGGGTGCTCCGGTTTCCTCCCACAATCCAAAGATGTGCAGGCTAGGTGGATTGCCTGTAGTGTTCAGGGATGTGTAGATTAGGGGGATGAGTCTGGTTGGAATGCTCTGTGAGTCAGTCTGGACTTTTTGGGCCAAAGGGCCTGTTTCCACACTGTAGGGATTCTATGATCCATGATTCAGTTGTCTCGCTCTTAAGCTCGAGACTTTTCTCTCTGAACCTCTACAAAAATGTAAAAGCACAAACACTGCTGAGGCTGGAAATCTGAAAGAAAAACAGCAAAATGCTGGAAATATTCAGTGGTTCTGGTGAGAAATAAAGTTTCGGGCCATTAAACGTCATCAGAAGAGGAGCAAGAATGAAATGAAAGTGTTTTTCAGCAAGGAGAAGTGAGGGAGGAGACAGGAAGAATGAAAGGGTGGGTCTGTGAGAGGGTGGTTGGCCGGAGAGTTTAACTAACATGAGATGCCATGGTGCAAAACAAAAAGAGAGTCGTAGGGGGTTAAGTAAATCAAATTCAAGTTGGGGTGCATATGGCTACATAACAGCTGCCTGAATATAAGGGATAAAAAAAGAATCAGGGTGAGAAATAAAACAATAAAGAGTGACAGCAAATTGGATGCAGAGCTTATGATCTCAAGTAGTTGAACTCAATATTGAGTCTGGATAGCTGCAGAGAACTGAGAAGATTAGGGAGGGCTATTCCTCAAGCTTGCACTGAGCTTCACTGGAACACTACAGCAAGCCAAGGACAGGGAGGTGTGGGTGAGGGCAAGGTAGAGAAGTCAAATTACAAATTTCAAAAAGATTGGGACCATGTTTACAAACTGAATGTAGGTGTATCACGAAGTGGTCTCCCCATATGTTTTTAGTCTTCTGTGCGGAGAGGAGAACGAATTATGAACAGTGAATACAGTACACTAAATTGGAAGAAGTATAAGTAACTCATTTATAGTTGCACTTGTAAAGAGTGTTGGGGCATTCGACGATTTGAATGGGCGACACTAAAAGGCAGGAGTTGCATCTCCTGTGCTTGAATGGAATGAAGATGTGGGAAAGGGAGGAAGTGTTAGGGCTACATAATGACTGGACTAGGGAGTCATGGAGGGAATGGTATTTTTGGAATGCTCAAAGACACGTTTGGTGGTAGCATCATGTTGGAGCTTGCGGAAATGGTGGAAATTTCTCAACCACCTTCTCTATTTCTGTCTCCATTTCCAAAATAACGGATACAAATCCAAGACACGCAGGAGTAGAGGCGCTTAAAGCCTGTGTGTGCAAATCATTGAAGGCAGCAGGATAAGCTGGAAAAGTGGACTTGGAATCATAGAATTTCTACACTGCCATGAGAGGCCATTCAGACCATTGATTCTGCACCAACCCTCCAAACAGGATGCCACCCAGACCCAACGCCCGCACCCTATCTTTGTGACCCTGTATTTACTGCAGCTAACCCACCTAACCTGCACATCCCTGGATGCTATGGACAATTTACTGCGGGCAATCCACCCAACCTGCACATCTTTGGACTGTGGGAGGAAACTGGAAGACCCGGAGGAAACCCACGCAAATGCAGAGAGAATGGGCAAACTCCACCCAGAGAGTCACCCAAGGCCGGAATCAAATCTGGATGTGTGGCTCTGAGAGGCAGCAATGCCAACCACTGGTCAATAAGGCATACAGGATTCTGGACGTTATAAATAGAAATAAAGCAATAGATGCAAATGCTAGGCAATTATAGTGAGACTGTACAAAACATTGGAGTATTGTGTCCAATTCCGGGCACCACACTTCTGTGAAGACAGTGGACGCAGAAAAGACTCAAGGGAAAGGTTCCTTGAAAGAGGGACTTTAGTCACATGGATAGATTGGACAAGCTGGGATTCAACACCTTTGAGAAAAGAAGGTTGAGGAGATTTGACAACGATATTTAGCAATCTGCAAAGGATAGTTTGTGAGAAACTGTTCCCAGTGGCCAAAACCGGAAGTCATGGTTTAAGGAGATTTGGCAAAAGAACCAAAGGCAATACAAGCAAAATGCTTCAGAGATAGTAGGAACTGCAGATGCTGGAGATTCTGAGATAACAAGGTGTAGAGCTGGATGAACACAGCAGGCCAAGCAGCATCAGAGGAGCAGGAAGGGTGACATTTCGGGCCTAG
>JAHRHZ010000145.1:1687957-1718206 GCA_024137785.1 Ginglymostoma cirratum | reverse complement strand
CAGGCCAAGCAGCATCAGAGGAGCAGGAAAGCTGACGTTTTGGGCCTGGACCCTTCTTCAGAAATATTTCAGGCCTAGACCCTTCTTCAATCAGAAATCATTTCTGAAGAAGGGTCTAGGCCTGAAACGTCAGCTTTCCTGCTCCTCTGATGCTGCTTGGCCTGCTGTGTTCATCCAGCTCTACACCTTGTTATCACACGTTGTACTGTTGCTTTAAACTCTAACCAAGCAGTAGCAGATTGATTTGTATCCATTCCAGATTTTCTTTAGGCCACCTCTAAATGTAAAGTGTGTGGGCTTACAAATCAGCATTTCTTATCCGTAATAACACTTCATTAAAGAGTAAACGACTGTAATAAGGATAACATTGTGCTGGTACAATAGACTTTTAATTGCAAAGCACCTGCTAAGTAGCATTGTTACCCTTTATCTCTCCACTTGCAGTAACATCAATTAGTTTGCAGTTATGTTCACCTCGTTGCTAGCAATGGTGGATTAGTCTGTACAATATCATTGTCTAATCATGGCTGGATCACGTTCAAAAACATTCCACAAGTTTCTGGTTTGCAAAGAGTTTTCGTTTCTTTTAGGCAGTTGTAAATATGTTAAATTTTTATGCAGGAGCTACATTGGATGGTGCGCCACAACACTTAAGGCCTTCACCCAGGGTTTGTGGTGCTGGTGTCTGTATCATGTTAGAGTTGATACAGCTCATAATAAAGGTCAGGGTATGACAATTAGTACAGCTCTGGAAGCCGCATAGTGGAAGGAATTTGATAGCACTGGAGAGGTCGCAGAAGAGATTTACCAGGATGCTGCCTGGGCTGGAGAGATTCGGTTATGAAGAGAGACTGGACAGACTGGGGTTGTTTTCCTGAGAGCAGATGAGATTGAGAGGGGACATGATTGAGATGTATACAGTTAGGAAGGGCTTAGTTCTGGTCTCCCCCACGATGCTAGATAATGATGGGATAGTGTAGGGGAATGGGCTTAGATTAGTTCACAGGGCGGCGCAACATCGAGGGCCGAAGGGCCTGTTCTGCGCTGTATTGTTCTATGTTCTATGTTCTATGATTTGAAGGGAACAGCTCTTATGGTGACTTTGTAATTTTAAAAACCTGGAGAACGAGCTTGAGGCTAGATAGGAGCAGAGCTGGATGAACACAGCAGGCCAAGCAGTATCAGAGGAGCAGGAAAGTTGATGTTTCAGGTCTAGACCCTTCTTCATTTTTTTCTGAAGAACGGTCTAGACCCAAAACGTCAGCTTTCCTGCTCCTCTGATGCTGCTTGGCCTGCTGTGTTTATCCAGCTCTACACCTTGTTATCTCAGATTCTCCAGCATCAGCAGTTCCTACTATCTCTGAGGCTAGATAGACTGTGCTGGCAATTATTATCCTCCCAGTTCTGCTATCATATAGTTTCTATATTACATGGAATATGGTTTAGTTATATTCCAAAGGATATCATTGAGGGAGCTCAGAAAGTAATACATGTTGTACTGTTGCTTTAAACAGGGTAGACAGGAAGAAACTTTTCACCTTGATGGAGGGATCTGTGACTGGGAGGCATATATTTAGGTCAGGGGCGGAAGGTTTAGGGAGGTGATGTGAGGAAAATCTTTTTCACCCAGAGGGTGGTGGGAATCTGAAACTCACTGCCTGAAAGGGTTGTAGAGGCAAAAATCTTATTTAGATGATCTCATATTGGTGATACCAGGGCATATAAGGCTGTGTGCCGAGAGCTGGAAAATGAATTAGAATAGTTAGGTGGTTGTTTTTGCAAGGCACAGACTTGATGGGCTAAAGGGCCTTTTCCTGTCCTAGTAGGTCTCTATGACTCTAGGTCTAGTTTCCAATTCCTGTCAGTGAAAGGAGTCAGGAAAACTGGAAATGAATATCTGTCAGAAACAGCAATGAGATCAATGATTATATATTAAGGGAGATAGGCTGCTGAGTGAACACTGGGGCGAGGACCAGGAAAACCCTCTACTTCCGTACTAGTTCCATGGGATAGTTTGCATCTATTCCAATAGGCAAAGGAATTTTATGCATCATTCAGAAATAACACATTCAAGAATGCAGCACTCCCTCAATTCTGTATGGATTTGTCAGCCTTTGCTGAAAACTAGTCAGATGTTGACGTTCTTCTAGTTATGATGAAAGGTCAGAGCCTGATCATGCCTGGCTTTGCTGCGTGTCCTAGATCATTTTGTATTTTTCCTGTGCATCCTGCCGCATGTGTGAGAGCCACCAGCACTATGGCTTAGGTACTGCAACATTTGTAGCTCAATTCAGTGGAGGGTCATGGCTTTTTATTTGGTTTATTCAAAAGGACTGGAATTGACAGAGCTATTTTAAAAGCAGTGTTTCAAACTGTGCTGTATGTTTTGAAAGCATGTAACCTGAAATGTATTGCAGGCATTGTGTAAACAATTGTTTGAACAGATCTGCAGATGAGGGTGTGTACAAATGCAGCTTCTACCCGGCAACAAGAAGTTGATCGGGCTATGAGCAAATCACAAAGACCTTTTTGTCTGCCAACACAGTGAGGTTGGTTCTCAGGTAATTGAATAGCTTGGAGCTGGAAGCATATTACAGGTACGGGGAAGTGTTCAGATCTTCCCCACCTCAGAAACAGTCTGTCTCTGCAGTCGGACCTCATTGTGAACCTGAAGAAAATCAACTTATCTTTCCTGCAGCAATTGTTGTAATCTGTGATTTTTAAATGATTAGTCAGAGACTTATTTTAAGTGTACTAGCCATCCTGTACCTCTTACCACCCAGACCCAAAGAATGCAGAGCCTCCAGAGAAAGACAACTGAAGAAATGTGGTGGCCAGGAGAAAACTCATAAAGATGATTTCCACAAAAGAACCTGGGAACAAAGACTACTGAACTCTCCTTCCCCCGAATCCATAATTTATTTCATCCTATCTCTATCTCTCTGTCTGTCTGTCTGTGTAGTGGGAACTTTATGAGGGGATTAGAGTTTTAATTTGTATTGTTATACACCAAAGTTTGAAACTGTTTAGCAGTAGCTAGAGTCTAATTACTTGTAGTAAATAGTGATTCTTGTTCAGTACTGAAGCCTGTTCCATGCTTTCCACAATCTGGCCTGAAAGGCAAGTAAATTGGGGAATGTTGCGTTAAACTTTAACTTTTGTGATGACTCCAGGAAGATTGGGGCTTAATTTACAGCACACTACCCAAATTGAGCGACATGCATTCAATGCACGAGACATTTTATGGAGACACTTGTCACCCAACCTCCTGTGTAATCACTCTTTCAGTGGCAACTCACAATGCTTTATTCCTTTAAATGAGTGTGACTTTGCATTGAGTAGGCAACGGTTCACATCCTGGCAGAGCATTGAAGAGCACCGTCTTTTTATGGGACTGGAGCCAATGTTGTCTCTGTGCCTCTCAAAGGTGCAGAACTCCACTGCCACCTCGGGCCAGGCTGCTTTTGTCATTCGGGATGACCTTTTGTAACCATCCTTTTCTCACGGATGGTTTACAGGAGAGCCTGTACTGAGGCATCACTGAGCTAAAGGGCCACTTTCTGTGTCGTTTCTGACATCACCAGTGTTGGTTGGCATTGACTAACAGAGGTTGAGTGAAGCTGTTGGCTAATAAAGAGTGAAGTCTTGCCTGAGGCCATATTAAACGTGGCATCAGGAAATTCACCATCAGAAGGTCCTAGCAAGCTAAGAACTTCCTGCCCACCTGCCCCTTAACCTGCAGTCATCTGTTTGCATTTGGCTACGTAAGGAATTGATGAGCATGTAATTGCATGAGACATCCTGACCCAACCTCATGCAAAGGTCACTCCTGTTGTTATGCCTGACACCAGCATTTATTCTGCAAGACAGAGGCTGCCTCATGTCTCAGGTCCCCACAGCTCACCATTTTCCACTCTACTTCCTCTCAGCTATTACATGCTGATCCTCAAACAGATCTCGGACTTGTTCACTCTCTGTAGCTGTCTGCAAAACATGGATTTTGTTCGCCAAAACACTGAGTGTGCCTCACCTGCCTACAATTCACCTTTGCCCCGCTGCGGATTTTCAAATTAGATTCTCTCAAGGTTTTTTCCTGGTTTCCTGTTTCTACAACCAGAACAGGGAGCTGAATTTTGGCCAGGACTTGATTCGCGTTTCGGTGTATGAATGGCTGCGTAGTTTATTTGGAGGATCCTGCTCAGCATTCTCGATCCTGTGACATTTTCTTCTGGCCTTTTTTGTCGGTTGGGAATGGCTTGTGTACAAAAGCACAACTCCCACACCAAGGTCTGATCAATTTTCTGAAATGGGAAATGGAAATCAGGTTTCCTTTCGCATCGGACGGTGTGAGGCCTTGGAAGTCCATTAAAATCAAGCCAGGTCAGACAGTTTGTGAGGAAAATGGGAAGCCTTTTGCAGAGTTCAGAACAAACTGGAATGGTGATATGGATATGTTAAATGAGTGGGCAACAATCTGACAGATGGAGTTTAATGTGGAAAAGTGTGAAACTGGAAGGAAGAACAAAAAATAGAGAACGTCTGCGGAATTCTGGGAGGCAGAGGAAATCGAGGTGGCCGAATACCTGAGCCACAGAAGGTTAGTATGCAGGAAATAGTGACCAGAAAGACAAATGGGATGCTAGCTTCTATGATTGACAGGAATTGATCATAAAAGTGAGGATTTAATGCTTCACTTATACAGGGCATTGATGAGAACATATCATGAGTACTGTGTGTAGTTTTGGTCTCCGTATATAAGAAAGGATATAAATACATTGGAAGTGGATTTGACAAAGTTTACGAGATTGACACCTTGGATGAACAGGTTTCCTTATGAGGAAAGATTAAACAGCCTAGGCTGGTTTTCATTAAAGTACAAAAGTGCAAGGGGTGATTTGATTGAGGTTTATTCGATCCTGAATGGCCTTGTATTGACTGGATGGACATGAAGGGATGTTTAATCTTGAGAGTGATTTCAGAACTAGGGGACACTTATAGAATGAGGGGTCACCCTTTTAAGACAGAAATAAGAGAAAACCTTTTCTCTGAGGAGGTTGTGTCACTGTGTACCTCTGTGTCTCAGAAGATGGTGGAGGCAGGGTGACTGAATATTTTCCAGGTAAAATACATAGATCTTGGTTAGGCAGGGGAAGCAAAGGGTATTGCGGGATAGTTGGGAATGCGGAATGTGAACCACAGTTAGGTCAACAACTATTTTATTGAATGATGAAGCAGTCTGGCCTACCACTGGTCCTAATTATAGTGTTTGTATGGTTGATCCCTAAGAAAATTCGGTCGTGTGGACAGCTGTAACCAGTATGAATGCATGTCTGAATATTAAATGCAAATAGGTTTCAGCATATTCAGAGATGTATTTTAACCTCTCCTCCATAGCAGGTTTGGAGGTAGAGGATCCTCCGCCTCTGTCTCCCATTCACTGCAATCATGTCAGTGGTAGGAAGGTCCATGGATAACTTTCCCATCCTGCTGGCAATTGAGGCCGTTCAGTTAATGCCCAATGAAGAGCCTCTTCCTGCCACCACAGGTATTAACCCAGAGTATTGGTTGGGCCTATTGCCACACAGGGAACACCACATGGAAACATGGTGTTGTCCCAGGGGTGTCCCTCATTCAAAGCTAACCAGTTCCAGACAGAGGGAGCAAGCAGTAGGAAGTGTTGAGAGATAACAACCCTGCCAATGTTACTAACCCCTTAAGCTCCCTCTGCTGCTATTTAACCCTGTGAAATACCTCCCGCCACCTTTTACCTCTGACCTGCATTGGTATGCAACCCTGAGCTCTGTTGGATGTATTTTCTGTAAACAGCCAACACCCAGTGGCACTGATGAGTAATTGACCTTTCGGCCTCTGCCTGATTAGCAATTTTGGCAAGCTGGACATCCCATTGCTCAGATTCTGATCCAAATAAAACATCACCAGTGAGCTCTTAACTGCTTGGTTGGCAAGTAGTACCGGCTGCCCTTGTAGAGGAGGCAGCATAGGTCTCTAGCCAGTTCTCCATCTATTGCCTGAGTCTCCAAGTGCCACGGTCAAATTTGTCCCTCAGTGTTCCACTTATCTGAGAATGAAAGACAGCTGTAATAACAGATTGTTTCCTTGACATAGGATTTAAAGTATCTTCAAGTAGGGTAGTGGATGGACCGTGTGACTAGTGTGGTCAGGTGCAAACAGTGGCAGGTTGGGTAGAATGGCCACTGAATGAGGTGGGCAGTGTTTGAGCTTGGTTGACTGCACAATGACTGAAATGGGTAGATTGGGTAGTGAGTGAGGTGGGTAGAGTGGGCAGTAATTGAAGCGAGTAAAGTGGGCAGTGAATGAAGGGAGTGGAGTGATCTGTGAGTGATGTGGGTAAAGTGGGCAGTGAGGTAGGTGGAGGGAACAGTGAGTGAGGAGGATTGAATAGTCAGTGGGTACCATTCCAGCAAACCTAAACTATGCCTTTTTTCATACAATCTGGATGTCACTGCCTGGGCCAGCACTTATTTCCCTCTCTAATTGCTTTGAAGTAGGTGGTGGTGGACTGCCTTCTTTAAGTGCTCCAGTTCCTGGGGTGTAGGTTGACCCTCAGTGATGTTGGGAAGCAGTTTCAGGATTTAGATCCAATCACAGTAAAGGAGTGGTGATATATTTCCAAGTCAGAATGGTGACTGGCTTGGAGAGGAACTTGCAGAAGGTCATTGATGAAGCAACTGATGATGGTTGGGTCTAGGACACGACTCTGAGGAACTCCTGCAGAGATGTCCTTGAGCTGAGATAACTGACCTCCAACAACCACGACCATCTTTCTACGTGTCAGATATGACTCTGTCCACCAGAGAGTTTTCCCCGGGGTGTTCCCAGATCTCCTTGATGCCGCACACGGTAATGTCCTATATCCAACTATCATCAGCTGGTTCATCGATGACCTATCGTCCATAATAAGTAGAAGTGGGATGCTCACTGATAACTGCACAGAGTTTGGTTCCGTTTATAACTTGCCAGATACTGAATAGTTCATGCCCATATGCAGTAAGATCTGTGGAATACCTAGGCGTGGCTGCTGAGTGGTAAGTAACATTTGCATCTCACACATGCAGACAGTGGCTATCTCCATTGAATGAACAACGTGCCATCAATCTGGGTACCAGAAGTGACAAAGCGCATTCAGCCCAACATTGTTGTACTCATCCAATCAGACCTTACAGCTAATGTCCCAGATTCCTGCAACAACATTCTTGATATGTCCCATATCACCAGCTGAGCACGTCCATGAGTGATGGGGAGAAACAGTGCTATACAGTCAGGAGAGAGTGGGAGTACTCAACATTGATTCCAGATTCTATGGTTTCAAGTCAAACATGGGCAAGGAACCCTCCTGTTGATTCCCACTGACTGCCCTCTTCCTGCAGATGAATCAGCACTCACACATATTGAATACTGTATTGAAGAAGCACTGAGGATAGCAAAGGCACAGCATGTATTCTATTCAGGGCACTTCAATAGCCATTGCTGATAGTGGCTCAACAGCACCTCTACTGATCAAACTGGTTGAATCCTAACGGTCAGATTTGAAGCAATTCTAAGGAGTTATTTCAGTGGTGATGCGAGAAATTCAACGTAACAGTCATCTTTGAGATGGGGTAAGCATCTCTGGCATCACGTTTTTTTGTCGGAAGCTTGACTCATTCGACACTGCCGTCAAAGACTGAGCCCAGTGTGTGGAAAGAATGCATTATCTTTTCCAGACAAGTGACATTGGGGCAGACAGAGTCATAGAGTGATAGAGATGTACAGCATGGAAACACGTCCTTGGGTTAATCTCGTCCATGCCACAGATATCCTAAATAAGTCCAGACCCATTTGCCAGCATTTAGCCCATATTCCTCTAAATCCTTCCTATACATGCACCCATCCAGATGCCTGTTAAATGTTGTAATTGTACCAGCTTTCTCCACTTCCTCTGGCAGCTTGTTAGATGAAACGCAATGAGCAATTCTCCAGACAGCTTGTGGACTTGCAGCTTTTTTGGTTATTAGGAGCCTAACTTTCCCTTTAGGCACAAGATACTAAAAACTTTCAAGAGCTGATGGATTTAGTTAAGGAATATTACGACACCAATCTTCCACTAATTCTAAATTGAGTAACAGAACTCATAGGCTGGTTTCCACGCTCTGAAATTCCACATACATCTGATTTGGAACAGTTAAATTGCTCAGCATCATCCAAATCAGAACCAATCAAAATAAATGCCTGGTTGAATGGTAACAAAATTCGTTCTGGACTCCAACCCTTGGACTTGTGCAAGACCTCAGCTAGACTGCGAACCTACACTGGGGAACCTTTACAGATTAGGGGTACAACTTTGGTTCCAGTTTCTTATGCGAAGCAGTTGGTTCACTTACCATGAATTGTAATAAAAGGCTCGGGCCCAAGCTTGATGGGGTGAAACTGGTTGAGAAAGATTCACCTTGATTGGCTCAACTTTTCAAGAGAAAATGGCTGCCTGAGTGAAGTCCTAAGTAAATACCTGGAGGATGTTCAGGAAGGCCTAGGGGCTATCAAAGGAGAAAAGGCCACCTTGCATTTTGACCAGAAAGCAATTCCATGATTCTGAAAGGCCTGCCCAGTACCATTTGCCTTATGGACATAAGTGGAGGCAGAAACCAGGAGGCTGGAAAGTGAAGGAATCATCAAACCAGTCCAGTTTGTGGAATGGGCAGCACTGGTTGTACCAGTTGTGAAGTGTGACGGGTTGGTTTACCTTTGTGGATAAAGACCTAGTCCCTCACATAGAGGATTTATATGCAAAGCTGGCAAGGGAGCTGTCCTTCATAAAGCTGGACATTAGCCATGAGTACTTGCAACTGTTATAAGATGAGGATTCCCAGATGTATGCTACAGTTAATACCCATATGAGTTTATACCAATATACAAGGCTGTCATTTGGGGTAATGTCAGTCTGTGCAATTTTTCAACAGATGATGGAGGACATTTTGCAAGGTCCACCCCAGTTGCCATTTATCTAGATGATGTGTTAATCACAGGGAACACCAATAAGGAGCATTTAGAGAACGTTGACATAGCTCTTACATGTTTATCCCAGGCAGGTGTAAGCCTTAGAAGGGAAAAATGTGTGTTCCAGGCACTCCAGTGACCTACAGAGTTGACAAGACCATGTTACACCTGTTGGAAGATAAGATGATAGCAATCAAAGGTGTCCTGGCTCCCACATCAGTACTGCAGATTAGGTCTTTCCTTGGACTGATGAAATGTTACAGAAAGTTTGTACATAATCTGGCCTCCATCCTGGCACCTTTGCATCAAGTCTTAAATAAGGGTCAGCCTTGGAAATGGTCACATAGCCGAGCCATATCTTTCCGGGAAGTGAAGAAATCATCCTCTAAGGTGTTGGCACGCTGTGATCCCAAGTGAGGGCTGGTATTGACATGCGATGCCTCCCCTTACGGCACTAGGGTAGTATTAGGTCAAAGGTAGCCCAATGGACAGGAACACCCAATAGCATATGCATCCAGGACTTTGACTAATGCAGAGTGTAAATATGCACATAGAGAAGGAAGGTTTGGTGGTCACTTTTGGAGTAAGGAAGTCCCACCAATACCTTTATGTAAGTAAATTTGTAATAATAACAGATTACAAACTCCTGCTAGGTCTACTTAAAGAGGAAAAGACAGTGCCATCCATACCTTCAGGCCAAATTCAACAGCGGGCTCAATACTAGGTGTCTATAATTACAAGTTGGAACACTATCTGGGAGACCAAGAAGCAAATGCGGAAGAATTGAGTTGCCTCCTGCTGTCAGATACAGCACCGATGGTACTGCCACTGGAAGAGTCCATAGTGGTTTTAAACTTATTGGACATGCTTCCAGCCACAGCTGACAATATCAGATTTTGGATGCAGAAAGATCCAGTTCTGGCAAAACTGAAACAGCTGGCGGGGATAGGGGGATTCCAAAAGGCCGTCGCGACCACAATTGAAACCTTTTTGCATCTGGAGGAAATCGCAGTACTACAATCACAGTAGAGGATGGCATATTGTTCTCGGGAGCAATAGTGATTGTCCCGAGCAAAGGTCTCTGCCAGATACTGGCTGACCTCTACCAAGGTCATCCAGGCATTTCCAAAATGAAGATTTTGGTGAGGGGTTATATCTGGCAGCTAGGATTGGACGAAGACATAGCTGTGTTGGTTGGGCAGTGCCCAGAGTGCCAACAAGGACAAAAATTACCACCAGCAACTCCCTCACATTCGTGGACTTGGTTACATATTGACTATATAGGTCCTTTAATGGGGTCAATGTTCTTAGTCAACATGGAGAAGAGGATAGAAAAACTATATGCACCTTTTGCAATATCCGAACTCCCAGAAGCGCTGGTCATAGATAATGGGCCATTGTTTACCAGCAGGGATTTTGAGTATTTCCGAAAGTCGAATGGTACTTGACATATAAGGACAGCTCCATATCATCCATCATCCAAAGGTCTGGCAGAAAGAGTCACCAAACTTTGAAGGCAGACTTAAAGGAATAGCCTACATCTTCACTAGATACCAAACCGTCCCGGTTCCTGTTTGATTATAGGACCATGAATCATGCAGCTATGCGGTTAGCTCCAGCAGAGTTGCTAATAGGGAGGTGCACCAGGTTAAATCTGATCTTCCTAGAATGCTAACGCTGGACACAACTAAATGAGGGAGAGAGTTTACTTCAGGTGGTGAAGTTTGGTGTAGGAATCGTGGGAATGGCCCTGCATGGGTAAGAGGCATGATTGATGTGATGACAGCTCCAGTGACATGTAAAGTTTGGGTGTGTGTGATGGTCCTGAACAAGCATGTGGACCATTTGAAGGCCGCAAACTCGCAAACGGTGCAGGAGGAAAATGTGTTCGGCTCCTCAAATGCCTTTCTTACTTAGACCACACTTGGAATATTGTGTTCAGTTCTGCGCCTCATAATAGGAAGGATGTGGAAGCTTTAGAGAGGGTGCAGAGGAGATTTGTCAGGAAGTTGCCTGGACTGGAGGGCAGGTCTTATGAGGAAAGGTTGAGGGAGCTAGGGCTATTTTCATTGGAGCAAAGAAGGATGAGAGGTGACTTGATAGAGGCATACAAAATGATGAGAGACATAGATAGAATGGATTGCCAGAGAATTTTTCCCAGGGCGAAAATGACTATTACAAGGGGGCATAATTTTAAGTTGATTGGAGGATGGTATAGGGGAGATGTCAGAGGTAGGTTCTTTACACAGAGAGTGGTGGGCGTGTGGAATGCGCTGCCGGCACTGGTAATGGAGTCAGATACATTAGAGACATTTAAGTGACTCTTGGATAGGCACATGGATGATAGTATAATGTAGGGTATGCAGGGTAATTTGATCTTATAGTAGGATAATAGGCTGGCACAACATCGTGGGCCGAAGGGCCTGTACTGTGCTGTACTGTTCTATGTTCTACTGTTCTGGAACCAATGGGTGTTCCTCTCCTTCAAACATTGAGGATATTTCAGAATCTGAGGTGGGCACGATGAATGTCACTGTCTTGATGCCTTTGCAACATGAAGAAGAGAATTAATACTACTGACAGCTACTACGCATTACACACCACCCGTATCAGAGGCAGTGTTGGAGGAATCTGACCCGGTGCTAAAACACCCAAGGAGAAGCTACAAAAAAAGGAACCAGCCTATGTCCTTGGACTCAGAAGGGGAGATTATAATGAGGTCAGACAGGTGGACCTCACGGAATATGAGTTCCCTGATTGGGGCTCTTAATCTGCTCCAGTCAGGAGCCCCTGGCTGACAGATATAAACAGGAGTGTCAGAGGGCCTCTTCATTCTGAGAGCTGGCTCTGAAAGAGGTGGATCAGTGTCAAAGACGCTCCATGTGTAAATAAAGGGTGACTTGGTGACAGGGTTGTGGCCTCTGTGGAGCTATTTCGACGTCAGCCAGACTACACCTGCGGAAGATACTGACTGAGAATGCCAACAACAAAGAAAAACCTACTTGGCATCACTACTAACAATCCATGATAGTATTGACCAGACTAAGCATTAGACAGCCCTTGTAAAGAAGACCAGATACTTTCATCACAAGGATGATTCCCTCCATTGCATTGTGTGGCACTATTTTTGTGCTAAATGGTATAGGTTTAGAGCAGAATAGTCAGCCCAAAATTGGGCATCCATAAAAACTCATGAATCTTCATCAGCAGCAGAATTCTATTCAACTACTATCCATAATGTCATGGTCCAGAAACCTCCCACTTTACCATTTCTACAAGCCAGAGGATCAACCATGCTTCAGCGAGGAATCTGGGAGACAGTGCCATGAGCAGCACAAAGCATAAGTTAAAGGTATAATTAGCATAGTCCTACGGACCATAGGACTGCTCTCTCATTTAACCTGAGGGTCACCACACCTCAGATGAGGAGAAAGGTTGAGATGGAGCATCCTTCATGGTAACCCTCAGCCAGTGGAAGAATTGAACCCATGCTATTGGCATTACTCTGCATTGGACAGCCAACTGAGCCTGCATATCAAAAATGTAATACTAACTAATTCAGTAAGTTTGTACAGTGCAGAAAAGGCCCTTTGGTCCGTCGACTCTGCATCGACATAACTACCACTAAAAGTGCGCTAATCCCAATATCCTGCACTTGTCCCACATTGTTGAATGCTGTGATATTTGAAGTACTCATCCAAATATTTTTTGAAGGTTGTAAGGTTTCCAGCCTCCACTACCTTCCCAGGCAGTGCATTCCAGATTCCCACCACCCATTGAGTAAAAATGTTTTTTTCCCAAATCCCCTCTGAATATCCTACCCTAAAACTATGCTCTCTCATGACTGACCCCTCAACCAAGGGGAACAGCGCTCTCTGTTCACTCTGACCATATCCTTCATAATCTTATGCATCTCAGTGATGTCCCCTTCCCCCCCACCACCCCAGTTTTCTCTGCTCTAAAGAAGGCAATCCAATCCTATCTAACACAATAAACACCGAAAGAAGTGCAGATGCTGTAAATCAGGAACAAAAACAAAGTTGCTGGAAAAGCTCAGCAGGTGTGGCAGCATCTTTGAAGGAAAAAACAGAGTTAATGTTTTGGGTTCGGTGACCCTTCCTCAGAACTGAATCCTATCTAATCTCCCCTTATAGCTCAATTTTTCTATTCCAGGCAACATCCTGGTGAACATCCTCTGTATCCCCTCTAATGCTATCATATCCTTCCTGTAGTGAAGCAACCAGAACTTCACACAGTATTCCAGTTGTGCCTGACCAATACTTTGTAAAATTCCCACACTACCTCCTTGCTTTTATACTTATGTCACGACTGATGAAAGCAAGTGTCACGTATGCCTTCTTAACTGTCCTATTCACGTGCTTTGCTGACTGCAGGGATCTGTGAATAATTACCCCAAGATTCCTCTGTTCCTCTACCCAGTGTCCTGCCATTCATTAAATAGTCCCTCATCTTGGTCTTCCAATGTGCATCACTTCGTATTAATCAGGGTTATTTACCATCTGCCACTGGTCTGTCCATCTGACCATCTGACCAATCATCTGTATCTTCCTGTATTCTACAACCATCTTCTTCGCTGTTAACCACACTACCAACCTTGGTGTTGTCTGCAAATTTGTTTAACATTTTCCCCTCATTTTTATCTACATTTTTTATGTATATAATAAACATTAAGGGTCCCAGTACTGATCTTTGTGGTACACTGCTGGACACCGGCCTCCAGACACTCAAATAGCCTTCTACCACTACCCTTTGTGTCCTATTACTAAGCCAGTTTCTCATCCATCTTGCCACGTTTCCCTCAATTCCATTTTCTTTAATTTTCTCAATCAGTCTCCCATGTGAGACCTTGTCAAAAGCTTTGCTAAAATCCATATAAATAACATCAACTGAACTTCCCTCATCCAAACACCTGATCACAATTTCAAAAAATTCTAACAAATATGTTAGGATTGACCTCCCTCTGACAAAGCCATGACAACTATCCCTAATTAACGCATGCCTTTCTAAGTGGGTATTAATTCTCTCCTTCAGAATTTTCTCCAATAGTTTCCCTACCACTGAAGTGACACTCACCATTCTGTAATTTCCTGATTCATCTCTACCACCCTTCTTAAATAGCAGAACTGCATTAGCCAACCTCCAGTCCTTTGGTACTTCTCTTGTGGCCAGAGAGAAATTAAAAATTTGTGTTAGGGTCCCAACAATTTCTTGCCTCCCCTCCCACAGCATCCTGGGATGCAATTCATCTGGGCCTGGGGATCTGTCTGTTTTTATAGCTGACAGAGCTTCCAATATCTCCCTATTTTCTATGTCAGCAAGTTCCTCATAGTCCCTTTCACTGAATTCCGTACCTATGTTCACCTTTTCCAGAGTGAAGAGGAAGAGAAGTAGTCATTCAACATCCTTCCAATATCCTATATTTTCACACATAGGTTGCCCCCTTGGTCCGTAATGGGTCCTACTCAATCCCTGGCTAACCTCTTACCTTTAATGTATTTATAAAAAATCTTAGGATTCTCCTTAATAATGTTCGCAAGTCCTTTTTCATGTCCCCTTTATACTCTTCAAATTGCTTTCTTAAGTTCCCTCCAGCACTTCCTGAATTCCGCTTGGGCAGCAGTTGAATTGCTCCCTTTGGACTTGCTAAAAGCCCTATTTTTCTTCTTTATCCAGTCCTGAATTGTCCTGGACATCCAGGACTTAGTACTCCTACATTTCCTTGTAACATGTACAAGATGGACTGTACTCTACCCAGCTCTTTTTTAAATTGCCCACACTGCTCTGTTATAGAATTACCTGCAGGTAGCTGTTTCCAGCCTACTGTGGCCAGATACTGGTTAATTTCAAGAAAATCTGCCTTTCCCCCAGAGCCATCTTTTGCAGGCAATCTTTTTGCCTCATCCAGAACAAATTTGAATTGTAGTGTGTTGTGGTCGTTATTGCCTAAATGTTTCCCCACTGCCACAACAAGCACTTGTGCAGCTTTTCTCCCCAGAACTAGATCCAGGTCTGCACCATCCCTTGTTGAACCTTCCACATATTAATACAAAAAACTCCCCGGAGACATTTCAAAAAGCCCATCCCCTCTAAACCCTTAACATTATGACTATCCCAATTTATGTTGGGAAAGTTGAAATGTTGTGGTATAATTACTTGATTATTACTCTTACACACCTCTGTGAACTGTCTACATACCTCCTCCTTTATTTCCCACTGACTCTTTGGGGGCCTACAATACACTCCCAGTAAAGTAGCTGCCCCCTTAAGATTCCCAAGATCTGCCCAAAATGCCTTGTTTTGAGGACCCTTCCAAGAATCATCGCTCATTGCAGCAATTGTGTCCTTAATTAATCGTGCTACACTACTACCTTTTCTTACATCCTCTTCTGTCTCACCTAAAGATCCTATACCCCAGAATGTTGAGTTACCATTCAAAGCACTTCCCTCAACTATGTTTCTGTGATGGCAATAATGCCAAACTTCCATGTGTTAATCAATGCCATTAACTTAGTCTTACCTATTACATTCCTAGCATTAAAGTAAAGACCATCCAGCCTTGCCTTACTCTCTTGACACTCAACATAGCTGAACTCACTGTGACTTGCTTCCTTTGCTGTAGCATGATGTGTCTCTGTTTCATTGACATTCTGTGGCCCCTCCCCCTTAGTTTAAATTCCTCCCAACAGCAGTAGCAAACCTTCCTGCAAGGATGTTGGTCCCAATGTGGTTCAGTTGCAGACTTGTACCACCTTCCCAAAACAGTCCCAGTGAGCCAGGAGTCTAAAACCCTCCCTCTTGCACCAACTCCTAAGCTATGCATTCATCCATCCTATTTTCCTATTTCTAAACTTGCCGCCACATGGCGCCGGAAGTAACCCAGAGATCACAACAATTAAGGTCCTGCTTTTTGATCTACTGCTAGCTCCCTGAATTCCTGATGCAAGACCTCATTCCTTACTTTGCCCATATCATTAGTACCAACATGTACTGTGACCTCTAACTCATCACCATCCTCTTTCAGGATCCCTGCTGCTGTTGAGTGGCATCCCTGACCCTGGTACCAGGGAGGTAACGTACCATCCTGCGGTTACATCTTCAGCTGCAGAAATGCCTGTCAGCTCCTCTGATTAAAGAATCCCCTAGCACTTTGCTCTTTCTTCTTCTTAACCCCCGTACTGTTAGGGCGCATGTGGTGCCAGAAGCTTGGTCTCACTGTATTCATCCGAGGTACCAGCACCCTTGTCAGCTTCCCAAATGGAATACCGGTTAGTGGGTGGGGCCCCAGCGAACTGCGGCATTACCTGCCTGTTCTTTCTGGACTGTCTGGTGGTCACCCATCTCCTTCTTTCCTCTAGTTCCTGAGCTGCGGTGTGACTACCTGTCTAAATGTGCTATCCACGTAATTCTCAGCCAATGTGCCCACACAAATACAAGGCTGCTTCACATCTAAAAAACACAAACTTAAGAATTCTTCAATGCAGCTTTAGTTGAGAGTGGTATTCTGTTTGGATGTTTCTCCTGGTACATAGTCTTAGGAAAGTAGACTTTTTCGTGGCACTGTGAAAGCTATTTGATGAGCAGATCTTTCCCGATGAAATCTGCTGTCAAAGAATTTTGTTGAAAATGAATAGAGTCATGAAGACTAAGGGACACTTCCTGTCTTAGTATTAATGTTGGGTGCATTCAGGGAAAAGGTTGTAATCCCTTAGATGAGGACAAAATGGTTCTTGAACTCACACATCCCCTCATCTTTAATAATTTTTAACAACAGTTTGAGCGGATAAAGATGTGTAGTCATATTGTGATTTAATGATTGATTACTTTAATGTATTGGAATAGTTTTTAATACATTTTAATTAAAATTGGAGCTCTGTGATGGACTAAGTTTCTCTATTTTTATTGTTATTATACATTGATGTGGCATTTTCTGAATGAATGAGCAATGTACTTGAAATGAATTTCCATATGGACAATAAAATGAAATGGAATGGTTTGCATTGCCCCTAACGTGTTTCACATGTAAATATCTAATTGGCCACATGGGTGATTTAATGGTGGTGGTTAGTAGTTAAAAACAAAAGCAAGATGTCACGGTGATTTGGTGATGGAAAAAAAAACACTCAGTTTCTGGATATATATATGTGTGTCAAATGGAGTTATAAAAAATAATTGTAAAGAACAAACAGCCCAGTGCATAAAGCAGAATATATTGGTTGACTTCCTAAAAAGTTCAAACTTGCATTTAGCTTGAAGTTTCTTTGTCTCACTTCACATTTGTTATAATCTTTTTGTCCCTAATCTGCTATGTGTACTGAGAGAGTGGAAACTAGGGCTGGGAGGATTCAATAGGTACTGTGGGGGAGGCCATACCTTGTGTGGAGAATATATGTGTGGAAAATTGTATTGTGATGAGGTGTGACTGAGAAGTACTCGAAAGAACTATTAGCTGTTACATAAATTGTGTGGCACAGCACTGTGGTATATCATTGATACAGATGTTGCTTGTTTTCCAGAAACCCGGGTCTTTAATATGGAGAGCGGTGGTGGGGGCCATCTTTCTCAAAATCCAAAACTGGATGGATGGAAACCCAATTAATCTGTAGCATGTTCGAAATGATTCGCTCTTACAGCCTCTGTTCTGCAGCTAACTATTCTAATCCATTAGATTTTTTTCTGAATTACTGATTTGCTCTGACACAGGAAAAAAAATGCCATAAGTAAGGCATTGCTCATTCTTTTAATGCATTGACTCTGAAATGTGATTATCACAGTTTCTCAGTTATCTCCTGGTGCGACAATAATGCTCCATTTGTATTGTTGCCTTTCAGTAGCGTGGGAGTCTAGTTGGAAGTCCTGTGGGAAACGTTAGGATTGTGAAATGTTAAAATCCTCTGAGGGGGTCAGAGGCATTCAGAGTCTCTCCTTGTCTTCACTCAGCAATGTCCTCAGTCAGTTCTGACTTGACGGCTATAACTGATGGTTGCATCAAATTTGTAGTTATCGCAGGCATGGGAACAGCTCTTGGTGGTGTAGAACTGTCTGGTAAAACCCACCCAGGATCAGCACTCTTGTCTTGGTTTCTATTATTCTTTCTGCAAAGCTGCTGTTGGATTTTCTCCTGGTTCTTCTCCTGATTATCTTGGCAGTGCTTGCGTGCTCTTGCTGCTATTCTTGGTTTAGCAGGGCGGCATTTTGCTGCCTGGGAAAGGTGATAACTTCTGTAACAATTAAACAACACATTAAACAATTGGTAATATTCATTCTGAGAAAATGTAGCTGTTTGTATGGTCACACACATATTAAAGAGCAGATGGATAAAAAGCAATGAATGCTGGAAACATGAAACACAGGCATTCATTTTAGTGCACAGAATCCATGAGTGTAATGAATATGAACTAGGTTATTGATGGTCTTCTATCTGTTCTCCCTCTGCACTGTTTGCCCTTTTGTACAACAACCATATTGTCTCATCGGATTTTCGTGCTTGTCGATGTGCCAATCAAGTCACAATATTCCCATTGTGATCCAAATAAATGCAACAAGGAGAAAACAAATGTGCAATCTTGGGAAAATAGCTATGTCATGCATAGGCAGGAATCTAAAGTAATACACCATAAGACCATAAGAAATAGGAAGAGGAGGAGGCTACTCAGGCCTTTGAGGGTGCTCTACCATTCAATAGGATCAATGCAGATGTGACATTCCTCATGTCCACTTTCCTGCCTTTCCCCCATTACCCTGATTTCCCTACTGATCAAGAATCTATCTCAGCCTTAAATATACACGAGGATTCTGCCTCCGTGGATCTCTGCGGCAAGGAGTTACAAACACTCACAAACCTCTGAGAGGAGAAATTTCTCCTCATCTCAGTTTTAAATTGGCACCCTTTTATTCTGAGGCTATCCCCTCTGATTCTAGGCTCTCCCAACCCCCTCGCAAATCCTATATGTTTAAATGAGATCACTTCTCATTCTTTCAAACTCCAATGAGTAGGATTGCTTCTGGATAGAATGCAATGGCCTAGTGGTATTATCACTGGACTGTTAAACCACAGACCTGGATAACATTCTGGGCACCTGGGTTCAAATCTGATCACAGCAGATTTGGTTTCAATAAAAATATCTGGAATTAAGAGTCTAATGATGACCATAAATCCATTGTCAATTGTTGGTTCACTGATGTCCTTTACAGAAGGAAACTGCCATCCACATCTGGTCTACATGTGACTCCACACCCACAGCAATGTGATTGACTCTGAACTGCCCTCTGGGCAGTTAAGGATGGACAATAAATGCCTAGTCAGTGACATCCTTGTCCTGTTAATGTATAGAGGAAAAAAAAACTGTTTAGCCTTTGCTCATAAGACAATCTCTCCTTATCAGGGATCAACCTATTGAACTTCTCTCTGAACTGCCTCCAATGAAACAATATATTTCCTTAAATAAGGGGATCAAAACCATTCACAGCTCTCCAGATATGATCCTACCAGCACCTTCTGTTTTTCATTCATTTGTGGGTCATGGGCATCACTGGCTGGCCAGCATTTATTGCCTGTCCCTAGTTGCCCTTGAGGAGGTGGTGGTGAACTGCCTTCTTGAACTGCTGCAGTCCTCCTGCTGTGGGTTGACCCACAATGCCATTAGGGAGGGAATTCTAGCACTTTCACCCAGTGACAGTGAAGGAACAGCAGCATATGTTCAAGTCAGGATGGTGAGTGGCTTGGAGGGAAACTTGAAGGTAGTGGTGTTCCTATGTATCTGCTTCCCTTGTCCTTCTAGATGGAAGTGATCATGGGATTGGAAGGTGCTGTCTGAGGATCTCTGGTGAATTACACACTGCTATTACTGAGCGTCAGTGGTGGAGGGAGTGGATGCTTGTGGATGGAGAGCCAATCAAGCGGGCTGCTTTGTCCTGGATGGTGTTAAGCTTCTTGAGTGTTGTTGGGGCTGCACTCATCCAGGCAAGTGGGGTGTATTCCATCACACTCCTAACTTGTGCCTTTTAGATGGTAGACAGGCTTTGAGGAGTCAGCAGGTGAGTTACTCACTGCAGTATTCCTAACTTCTGACCTGCTCTTGTAGCCACTGTGTTTATGTGGTGAATCGAGTTGAGTTTCTTGTCAATGGTAACCCATAGGATGATGATAGTGGGGGATTCAGTGATGGTAACACCACTGAATTCTAAAGGGTGGTGGTTAGATTGTCTCTTATTCATGATGGTCATAGACTGGCATTTGTGTGGCACGAATGTTACTTGCCACTTGTCAGACTAAGCCTGGATATTGTCTAGATCTTGTTGCATGTGAACATGGGCTGCTTCAGTATCCGAGGACTTGTGAAATGATGCTGAACATTGTGCAATCATCAGCGACCATCCCCACTTCTGACCTTATGATGGAGGGAAGGTCATTGATGAAGCTGCTGAAGGTGGTTGGGCCGAGGATACTGCACTGAGGAACTCCTGCAGAGATGCCCTGGAGCTGACATGATTGACTTCCAACAACCATGACCACCTTCCTATGTGACGAGTATGACTCCAACCACTAGAGAGTTTATCCCCTGGTACCCATTGATTCCAGTTTTGCTGGGGCTCCTTGATACCACACCCAATCGAATGCAGCCTTGATGTCAAGGGCAGTCACTCTCACCTCACCTCTGGAATTCAGTTCTGTTGTCCATGATTGAGTCAAGGTCAGAAGCTGAGTGGCCATGTCAGAGCCCAAAATGGGCATCACTGAGCAGTTGCAGTAAGACATCTCTACTCTTATACTCCAAATCCCTTGAAATAAGGGCCACCATGCCATTAGCGTTCCTGATTACCTGCCTCACCTCTGTGCTAGGTTTATGTGTTTCATGCACAAGTACACCCATGTGCCTTTGTGAGCAGCTTTTTTCTCCATTTAACTAATACCTGGTTTTGTTCTCCTTTCCAAAATGAACAATTTCATATTTTCCCACATTATTTATCTGCCTACTTTTTGCCCACTTACTTAACTGATCAATGTCTGTCCATAAACTGTTTGTATGCCTCTCGCAACCTGCTTTTCACCTATATTTGTGTCATCTGCAAATTTGGCTACAGTACATTCACTTCCTTCCTCCAAGTCATTAACACATATTGTAAACAGTTGTTGTCCCAGCACTGATCGCTGTGGAACCCCACTGATCATTGGTCACTGACATGGGAAAAAAAACTTACCTCCACTCGTTGTTTCCTGCCCATTACATACATTGCTGGAATCAGGTGAACAGTTTTAAAAACATTTTGCAACCCAACTGTTGTGCAAAACAAGCCTGCTTGTTCACGTTAAGATAGTGGTGACAATCTACTGACTGACATATGTTATCTAAGGTGACATATTCTGAGACTTTGGAAAGGAAAAGACTAGCAAATTTCTGTGGATGGTTTGAGATCTCTGATTGTTGCCCTGCTTATGCTGTACCAAGTGTCATTTGCAAGCACGGTGGCCTGATATGTAACAGACTTTTTGCACCAGCAGTACCCTATTTCTATAATTGCTTATTTCAGATCAATTAAGACGATCACCACTCCAGTTTGCTAAACTACTTTCCTTTCGAAAGCTAGCCCTGCTTCCACAAGGCAGTCCTGTAGAGGAAAGTAACAAACCGTAGACTATTGTTCTTGTTTCATTGAACAAAGGGCCTCTCAGCTTCTGAGTCACTAGAAATCTGACAACTCAATGATACTTCAATAAGTACGGTTGTTGTCTGAATGATATGTGACTCCCGGCAACAATGTAATTGATTCTCCCTTACTTAACTTGGAATGGGCTTCAAATAGAGGTCCAGCAAGTGACAACCATATGCATACCCACCACTGCAACATTAACACAACTTAGTATTGGAAGGACAGCAGTCTGATTGCCCTGAAGCTTTCATGAGGAATCTAGTAAAATAGGGGTTGCTAACTAAAGAACTTTAGTGGTAGTTGGTGGCTTTTGTGAAGCAGTTGAGATGTGTGAATGATAGACAATGCTGCACAGGTGTCAATGAGGATTGAAATGTGCAATTTTGGCTACTTAAAAAAAATATTGCCCGGCTTTAAATGTGAACAGCATCAAGTTGTCATATACCTATGGAGCTGATTCACCATGCAAGGCGAGTGGCATGTAATGACGGCATTAGACCACTCCGCAAGATGCACTGTTTGGGTTTACACTTGGAAATGTGTGTCCAATTTCCAGCTTGTATTTTTGGATGAGAGACTCCTGCCAAGAACAAAGAAAATTACAGCACGGGAACAGGGTCTTTGGCCCTCCAAGCCTGCACCGACATGCTGCCTTTCACAAATAAAAAGAACAAAGAAAATTTCAGCACAGAACTCAAAGTCAGAAAATTGCTTGATAAACCAACTTATTCATCTGGCTTAATTTTGACTTTGGTGACAGAGTAATATAAAAAAAAGGGAATATCTCTCCACATTTTCGTTCAATTGGTTCGAATGGAAGTGAAAAGCAGGAGGTTCACTTCAGGGGCATTTTTTGTGTTACTATCTCCCAAGGTCACAATTACCCTGACCTAGATCAATTGTGAGTGATTTATCCCATTAATGTTCTTCCCTTCCCACAGAGAGTTTGGATAATCATCCTAAATTACAACCTTTCCTTACCCCGCAACATTTAAATCTCTCCCACAAACAGCCAGGCAATTTAGATTTAATGTCCAACCTATTCCATCACAGATCAAACATGCCGTAAAGGACCCACAGCAGGTCTTGCTTTTTTTCATGCTGTAAAGCAGCAACATGGCTATCTTTGAGATTTTTAAAACCTCTGGTGCAGGAAATGTTCAAAATGTTTACAGCTTTACACTTCAGCAAGAGCAGTTTGATGTGAGTGTGAAGCCAAGTCTCTGAGACTAGAATGTGACATGGACAGAGTGAAAGGGTTTCCAAATCACAAAAAAATGTTACAACGCTCTTGGCTTCATACTGATTTAGTTTGTGAGCATAAATGATGTTTTTATGGTAAGTCAAACAGAAAATTGCTGGGAATACTCAGCAGGTCAGGCACATTTGGAGAAAGAAAGAGTTAACGCTTCAGGCTGATGATATTTTCTCAGAATTGGGCAAAATTAGAAATAGGTTTTCAGTAAGTAGGTGAAAGGAAGGAGGAGAAAGAAGAACAAAAGGGGGCAGTCCATGATAATAAGAAAGACAGGAGAGATTAAACGACAAAGGAGTTTGTGATACAAAGCTAAAGGAAGTGGTGACAAGGCAAGTGAATAAACATATAAAACACAGCGTGGAACTGGAGGAACACAGCAGGCCAGGCAGCATCAGAGAAGCAGGAAAGTCGACATTTCAAAAAATTTCTGAAGAAGCGTCTCAAACTGAAATGTCGACTTTCCTATTCCTTTGATGCTGCCTGGCCTGCTGTGTTCCTCCAGCTCCACCCCTTGTTATCTCAGACTCCAGCATTGGCAGTTCTTACTATCTCTAAGTGAATAAACATGGGGTGTATCTAGAGGAGAATAATAAGTGGCCAAAAGCAAAAGTCAAGAGGAAAACTGAAACTTACAAAGAAAAGGAAACAGAGATAACAAAGTGTAGAGTTGGATGAACACAGCAGGCCAAGCAGCATCAGAGGAGCAGGGCCTAGACCCTTTTTGAAACTGGAACCTTACCCCTTGCCTGAGGCATCGTGATCCTCAGGTTAAGCTCACCACCAGACTAGTGAGGGAGTGAGTGACTTTACATTTTTACCTTATACCAAATTGAAAGAAGCACGCTTAAACTGTTGTTTCAGCAGGAAGGAATATTTGGGGAAATGGACAGCAAGGAGGTAAAAGGACAGACAATGCATCTCCAGCAGTTGAATGGAGAGTTTGTGTGGAGCAATGAGGGAATGCTAGGCATGATTGAGGAATGGACCAGGGTTTTGAGGAGGAAATGGTTCCTTTAGAATGCTGAGGGAAAGACAAGATGTCTTTGGTGATGGAATTATATGGAAAGTTAGAGAAATGGCAGAGAATGGCTTTTAATACAGTGGCTGCTGAGATTGGGGGTAAGAACAATGGGACTCCTATTGTAAGGGGGCGAAGCGGAAGCTCTTGCAAAAGAAAAATCAGAATTTATATTATGCTAGCCATTTGGAGATGCACAGCACAAGTCACAGAGTCTTACAGCAGAGAAACAGGCTCTTTGGCCCACCATGACTATGCTGACCAACAAACAACAAACTACCATTTACCTGCATAGCCAACTATGCCCTGACATTTTATGTGCTCACCCAGATGCTTCTTAAATGTTGCGAGATTATCTGCCTCCACCATCCTCTCAGGCAGTGTGTTCCTTTTTTTTACCACGCTCTGGTTGATTTTATTTTTCCTCAGATTTCCTCTAAACCACTTACTCCACAGCTTAAACGTATGCTATCCAATCTTAGATATGTTTGCCACAATCTACTCTGTGTATGCCTCTTAGTCAGATCACCTCTCAGCCTCTTCTGCTCCAAGGAAAACATACCCAGTCTGTCCAGTCTCTCCGCTAACTAAGACTAAAGACAGCAGAATGAGAAGAGATGTTTGAATAGCATCAGGTAAAAAGTATGTGAATTAGAGAATTGACTTTATTTCCTGGTATCTTCACATCCATGATGTATTTCCAATTGAGTATTGATAATTGTACAAGATACCTTGCAGGTGCATTTCAACAGCATCCAAAACTCTTCATTTTGCAACTTATTTCATTTTAAATTCTCCCCCTCACCTGCACTTTTCTTCATCATTCTAACTTCCTATTTTGTCCGAACAGTCTCTTCTCGCTGCCCTCCTCTCTCTCTCTCAACCACACCTTTTTAGTACTTCACCTTATCCCCTTGTCTGCAATCAATGTTGTTCTATCTCTCTTCCTACTTCACCATCTGATGTCTCCTTGTGTTGCCTCTTCCACTCTCCCTGCGCTACTCACAACTTCCAAGCTCTTTCTGTTATTGTCAGTTCCTCTCTGATTTATCTGTTCTACTTTCTGTTGTATGCATTCTTTTGCGACCCTTTAGTTCTGCTTATAATTTTTCTACTGCCTTTGTTCTCTCATATACCTTTTACGTTCCACTGACTATTCCACCTCTGTGCGATGGTGAAGTGTATAAGCTCTCTCTTTATAAGTCTATGATACTAGAATAAAGTATTCTGCCCACTTATCATTGAGTATAAACTGAAGGATTAATTCACACTGCTCAAATACATCACATACTAGCATCTCATCAATGGTAAAATTGCATACATCTCTTCGGATATTTGCTGGTTATGTTAAGAATCCAGCCAAAAATTGTCACTCTACACATAAATCAAGAAAAAAATGTAGCCACTTATATTTCACTAATGAAGGAAAATGATGACTTTATTGTAAAGTAGTGTACAATCAAGCCCAAAGCAAACTGTAAATTGTACAATGTGCACGTTGCAGTGGCCACATCAGTGTACCTTTCATTGCTAAGATGGTGATTCAAATGTAACTTAGGTAGATGAAATGAATGCTTCTTTGACATCCTGATCAACTGTTGTCGTAAACCACTTCGTAAGGAAGGCAGAGCCACGAATATGAAGTCAACTTCCAATCCCACAAAAAGTAACAATGATGGCATTAGAAGAAAGGGAGAGATCATTGCTTTTAAGTGTATATTTATAATTGAATTCTTGGAAGAACTCTTCCCTCAGAACTGATTTTGGTTGGGGGCACAGGGGGCAGGTGAGGATGGTTGTGGGAACTCGTTGCAAATAACTGCAACATTGCAAAATGGACATTATTGTAACAGCAGCCTTTTATACAACCTGTTTCCTTTACCTTACTCTGAATGGGAAAATTGCTATCTCTGTCAGGGACTTCCATGAATCGATTGGCATTTGAAACAGAAAGCTATTTACTCTTGTGCAGTTTGGGAGCCCCTCTGGGTGGTGGCTTAAAGCCTATTTTTCAAACAGAGTAGAGAAAGATTTACTTGATATCTGGCTCAAGGTGTTTTTGAGGCTGCAATGATAAATAGAAATACAAAAAAATCTCAGATTTAGTTTAATTTTTCCGAAGAAGGGTCCAGACCCGAAACGTCAACTTTCCTGCTCCTCTGATGCTGCTTGGCCTGCTGTGTTCATCCAGCTCCACACCTTGTTATCTCAAATTCTCCAGCATTGGCAGTTCCTACTATCTCAGATTTAATTTGATCTTTAGAATTAATGCCATGGAGTATTGAAGTTAGGAAAGCAAAGAGTTAAAGTGTGCTGTTAAGGTGTACCAGCCCAAAGCATTTGTGTAGTCAAAGTAACATACATAAAGCTCTCCATTACATGGAATAATTCAATATCATGGTACTTAGTTCTTTAATAAGCCTTTCGGTTAAGAAACAAATGTCTTTGAAAGTTACCAAAAAAGAGCTTAAAGCTCTTGCTTCTGGTACAGAGGCACAATAATATCTTTATATAACTACAAATTATAACTAATTAACATGCATTGAAATAAGTCCTCCAATTTAGCACTGCAGGTACAATCTCCACAATGAATAATAATTCCATTTATGATTTTTGGGTACTTGGGACAAACTATTTGCTAATTAATCCAATTTACATTTGCACAACAGGTTCAATTTGCATAATTTAATACATTGGCCACATATCCACAGTGATTATAATTTTTAAGACTCAAACCACTCTTGCCAATTATTAGTGAAATTATGCAAGAACTTTCCACAGACAGTATTAATGCTTCATAGAACAAAGGAACTCGGCAAACATCTGACCTCTCAGTAACAAATAACATAAATAGATTCCTCCATTTACTGACTGGATAGCATGCAGTTTATGACTATGCTATATTTCTGTTTTCATAATATATTCATGTATCCTGCAGTGTATGATGTGTGTAGTATGTGGGTGCAGAGGGTTAACATGCATTCTGCTTTTATGTGCCAGTTTGCTTCTCATTTTTAGCCCACACAGTGGGCTAACAGTAATGCAAACTTCAGCATCAAATGTATAAGTTTCTCCCTGTTGGTACTTCACTTTTGATAGGGCAAGTCCTTAACTGTGTCTCTTTGTGGTGACACATGGAAATTGGGTCCCACATGGCCTCAGGTAAAGATTCAGAGGTACCTAGCAGAGGTCTGGCCCTTAAACATGCTGTGTAGGCCTACTAGCATGTGGACATGACCCGGCACTCCTGAACCAAGGAGCCAGCTAAGGATGAATAGCTCCACTGCCTTGTAGATATCTCTGAACAAGTTTCTTGTTTTGATAAATTTTACCAAAAACTTTTAATTACAAAATAACATTCATGAAAACTATCATTTATTTTTCAAAATTGTAATGTCCAGTATACAGAAGCTTAAATGTTACTCTTTAAGCTTCTGTACACTGGATGTTACAATTTTGCAAGATAAATGATAGTTTTCATAGAACATAGAACATTACAGCGCAGTACAGGCCCTTCGGCCCTCGATGTTGCGCCGACCTGTGAAACTAATCTGAAGCCCATCTAACCTACACTATTCCCTTATCATCCATATGTTTATCCAACGACCATTTAAATGCCCTTAAAGTTGGCGAGTCTACAACGGCTGCAGGCAAGGCATTCCATGCCCTTACTACTCTCTGAGTAAAGAATCTACCTCTGACATCTATCCTATATCTATCACCCCTCAAGTTAAAGCTGTGTCCCCTCGTGCTAGCCGTCACCATCCGAGGAAATGAATGTTATCTTGCAGAGATCTCGGGAGAGTTACGATTTAAGGCCAAAAAAATCAGGAGTAGAGTTGAAAGTGGACTGATGGCAAATAGCTCCATCAACTCTTACAATTGAGTGCCAAATATTATGCTCTGCATTCTTTGGACTCAACTGTACAGGTTGCAAGGGGGATCTTGGGTTTCGGGCAGCTTCATGTCTCCAGAGGACATTGCAGTTTTCCTGCTGATCTTTAACACAACATAGGAAATAGCAGTTACAAGAAATATGCCCAACTTGAATGGTGTAAAAGACATGCTATGGGATGTCTCTGAGGTTCGGAGCAGATAATCTGTCGCACTGACCCCTCATGTTACAAATCTTTCACCAGGAAGGTGTTGGCACATCACTTCAATGAATGATTGCAGCTTAGATTGCCTGTCAACAACTGACAGAACCCACAATACCAGTAAAACAACAAAACAAATGAAAAGAAAAAAGGGAAAAGACTCTTTGATAGGCAAGGTAGAACATCAAGACCATAAGTACAGGACTGGCAGGCAACTTACAACTGGTCAGTGATATGCATAAAATTGGTGTATTGTTTATGAAATTTGATAGGTTGGACATAATTTAGCTTCCCTCCAAGACACCAGGCTTGCTGTAAGTAAATCACTGAAAGAGAAACATTGCATGTTTATTTGCAATGGGAAGAGGAAATGCATGAGTGAAGCTTTGCTGTAAGGAACTTGCAACTGTCAATGATGGAATCCCCCATGAACAGTTCAGAATATGTTCTCTTCTTTTGCCTCTCAACTCAAACTGGGACAGTTAGCCTCATGAATACCTTTGCTCCAAAACTGGGCTTCAGAGGTTCTATGAGGAGCTTGATGCTGCAAATAATAGAATCCCTAGGGCGGAAACAAAACCATAAATTGCTGGAAAAAGTCAGCAGGACTGGCAGCATCCGCGGAGAGAAATCAGAGTTGACATTTCGGATTCAGTGACTCTTCTTCAGAACAGTGGACTGGTGTCCTAGGACAGAACATCTGTAGCTACAGGGGATTTCAAGTTTAAGAGTAGGAACAGACAATGGGGCATGAACCTCCTGCAACAAAGATGAAGGCCTGTGAAAAAATAAATAAGAGTAGACAGAGACCTAAATGAGCTTTGCTGCCATGATGAATTTTGTGCAATTAACACCCTTTTTATAGAACAAACCAAGCCATAAAAATTTACAGAATAAAGTAACACTGATTTAAAACTGAGATGCAAAGGAATGTCCTCTCTCATAGAATAGCGAACATCTGGAATGCTATACCACAGAGAATTGTGGTAGCTAGATCGCTGGGCAATATTTAAAGAGGAGGTAAATGGATTTTTGTAATATTGAGGAGTTGATGGCTATGTTAAGCTGGCACAAAAGAGGAGCTGAGGCTTGGGAAGGACCGGCCATGATCTGGCTGAATGGTGGAGCAGGCTTGAGGGGCTGAATGGTTTTCTCCTATTTCTACACCTTGGTTTTTACGAAGTGTCCTGGCGTCATCCAAAAACAGGGCTCTGACACCAAATAAATCAGATCATTACCAAACTTGATTCTCTGAATATCATTCTGAACACATGCACTCACCACAGATTGCTCCCTGATCTGTTTTCATGTGAGAAATCTCCATTTGACGGGTTTTCAAATGAAGCAGAAATGCCATCCTGGTGTCAATACCAACTGTGCTAGTCACCCAGACAAAACCAATGTTCCATAGGTCAGTCGCTTAGGTGTTCCCAGACAGATTGCGGAAGTGAAATGGAACCAGTTTGAGACTCTATATACAATACTGCACCCTTAACAAATGGGAAACAAGAAGAGAAAAGTGCTGGCAGATTCAAGGCTAATGTCAGTGATATTCCCATTATTAAAGCCAAGCTATCTGCTTTCGCTCATTTCAAGAGAGATTCAGGTGATATAACTAAGAACTTGTTGAAATAAAGTCCAACAGATTGCTAGACAGTGCACCAATGACTAGTAGTTGCAATTCTACTAGAATTTCCAGATGTTGTTGGACACACGGAATGAATAGCAATATGTATGAGGAGATTAAAAAAGGCTACAGACCCATCCTCAAAGAAAATGATTTCACTGGATACAATGGCAGAAGAGGTCATTATTGTCTGCATTAAACATTTGGTGAGATGAATGAAACACCTATCTTGAATTGCACACTGGTAGAGCAATGTCAATGTGGACACAATAGACACCAGAGAAAGCCTATCTATTATGATAGAACTAAATATAGAGATAACAAGGTGTGGAGCTGGATGAACACAGCAGGCCAAGCAGCATCATAGGAGCAGGAAAGCTGACGTTTCGGGTCTGGACCCTTCTTCAGAAATGGGGGAGGGGAAGAGGGTTCTGAAATAAATAGGGAGAGAGGGGGAGGCGGATAGAAGGTGGATAGAGGAGAGGATAGGTGGAGAGGAGGCAGACAAGTCGAAGAGGCGGGGATGGAGCCAGTAAAGGTGAGTGTAGGTGGGCGGGTAGGGAGG
>JAHRHZ010000145.1:1674026-1687557 GCA_024137785.1 Ginglymostoma cirratum | reverse complement strand
TCTGGACAAACCTCAGGGGATCTCTCTCCCACTGCAACTCTCTCATAATCTCTTCGGCCTTGAAACTGCTCGACCGTGTCCTGTAGCAAACCAGGTACTACAGCCACATCACCTTTCTTAGTCCTCCCTAGCCGCCCACCTACGCTCACCTTTACTGGCTCCATCCCCGCCTCTTCGACTTGTCTGCCTCCTCTCCACCTATCCTCTCCTCTATCCACCTTCTATCCGCCTCCCCCTCTCTCCCTATTTATTTCAGAACCCTCTTCCCCTCCCCCATTTCTGATGAAGGGTCTAGGCCCGAAACGTCAAGCTTTCCTGCTCCTATGATGCTGCTTGGCCTGCTGTGTTCGTCCAGCTCCACACCTTGTTATCTCGGATTCTCCAGCATCTGCAGTACCTATTATCTCAGAACTAAATATACAACTCTTTTATAAAGCAATTGACTAACTTGCCACAGGCAATGCTCTAAATTCTATTACTATACAGCCTGAACACATTAAGACTGGGAAACTGGCATCTTGTAGCATTAACGTGAACCTCTGTCTCTGTTGGAGAGAAGGGTGATGGATAGGGCAGAGCTGCAAGATATGCATGACACGTAGATAACAACACTATACAAAAACAGGGGTGACTATGGTGCTTGTAATAGTTCAAGGCATCTCCCTGCTGAACATCTAGGGGCAACTATTTGACTGTCAAACTGCAGATTTTGGTTGTTTTTACAGATGTTAAAACATGAACCCTGCTTTTGATAAGTTTTAACCTGAGCTCCAGTCCCAATGACAACCAGTCATGGGTTTTTCTTTGGGAAGATATTGTAGGAAGTTATATCTTCAGCTTCAAACTACCCAATATTACCTTGAATTAAGGCAAACAGTTTATCAATGAGGCAACATCTACAGGAGGGAAGAAAAATGAAGAAATAAAGTTTGAGAAAGCAAATGTATAAATATTACCTTTTCACAGGGAACGATAACGTCTCAAATACTTCAGACCTCTCAGCCGGTGATGTCTCCATCAATATGCAACCTATTAGTATGAGATACAGAAAAGAAAAAAGCAGTTAACAAAAGTTCATTTGCATTTCCCTTTGCTCTGAAAGGTTACTCACTGAAAAAACTAGTCTGTAATAACGATCCATTGTGATCACTGATACATGGGGAAAAATCAGACATAGCCACTGCACTGTTATTAAGACCTCTCTGGATTTGTTAGCAGCAGCCAATATAAATAACGTGAATGAAGTAAAGTCTCCATAGTCCTATTGAACCATAGGGTTGCTCCCATTCTATTATAATATTCACTTTTCAGTACAAGCAGAGTTCAACTGACGAATCCGTGAAAATACATAGAGGCAACGACCTTTTAATGGTTGAGATGCTAAATAATCTACTCCTGTTCCTAAATTTAGTTCACCAGCCCAGATAGTAAACTTATTGTTCTAGCATATCAAGGTATGGTTAGTATGTGCTTATGTTACTGGACTAGCATTCTAGAGGGCCAGGTTAACAACTTAGAAGCGATCTGGTCAAACCATGGCAGTTTGAAACTCTGAATTCCAGTTTTAAAAAAGTCAGTGAATTGAAAGCTAGCTTTGTTGTATATCATATTCTTGGCAAACACAAACAAAGCTGAAGGGCAGTCACAGTAATTGGGCACAGATTTTTAATGGAGGCTTCTTCATGTTGTTAGTATACTGACTGACTAAGATATCTCCTGCATGTGATATTGTGCTTCTTTCTGCATTACATCACTTTTTTTTAAGCATATCTTCAAATAATTTCACATTATGCAACACATTATCTTAACAAACTAACCCATATACTGTCAAAATAGTTATCAGCAAAAGTGACAACAACATTTTTGGATTATTATAAAAACCAAACCAGTTCACTAATATTCTTTAGGGAAGATACCCTACCATCCTTATCTGCTTCAGCATACATGTGACTCCAATCCCACACCAGTCTGGTTGAGGCTTGACTGCCCTTTGGTGTGCCAGAATAATTTGGTTAAAAGTGAAGGTTGGCTACCATCTTAGGGTGATTGAGGATCTAACAAAGTAACAACAACTGAGAAATGTCGAGAATGCATATCTATCTTTAAAAACTGTAAGGAACTGGAATATGAATCTGTCTGGACATCCTGTATGAAGATGAATGTGTGTAAGCTTGAGTTTTTAAAAATGTTTTTAGGGCACGTTTTCATCTTTACATGATAATGAAATGCATTTAAAAACAGTATTTCATTCCCCAAGCATAGAAGATGTTAAGAATACACAGAATCATTATTGTGCAGAAGGAGGTCATTTGGCCCATTGTATCTTCATAGTCTCCCTTATATTTAAGGGCCATTAGGAACTGAAACATGGAATTGTTTGGATTGAATTGAATTGAATTAGCTTTATTGCCACATGTACTCAAATGAATAGGAAATGTTTGGGGGTGTGGGCCAAATACAGGCAAGTGGGACTAGTTTCATTTGGGAACCTTGGTCGGCATGGACGAGTTGGGCCATGCTGTGTGACTCTATGACTCTATGATCCTGCTGTTGTACTATTTTCTCCTCTTTCCAACAAGGCATTGTTGCATATGTGGTTGAATGGTGAGATCGTGGAAGGGAAGAAATGTGAGGATGTGTTTCTGAAACATGAAAGCTGCTGGTAAGGGTAAGCTGTTGCCTAGAGGAAGAGCACATAAATTTAGCATCGTCATACAGAAATCTTGGCAAGTTGCTTTACATGTATTGATCATGGATTCTATGGCATGAATAGTGCATTCTGTGAGACCATTCAAGGGAGGGCAGAGAGGAGAGGATGTAGTATGTTGGACATTCCATTCCCTACACTGGGGTTGTCTAGTGTACTACAAAATGTTATTGGACACAATTTGTTGAGGTACACTGAACATACTGAACATGGTGGTCAATCTTCAACCAGAGGTGCTAAGTGGATGATCCATCACAACCACTTCCAATAGTCCCTAGCATCACAGATACCTGTCTTCAGCCAATTTGATTCACTTCACATGATATCAAGAAACATTTGCAGGCACTTGATAGTACAAAGGCTCGAGGCCCTAATAACGTTTCAACAATAGTACTGAAGACCTGTACCCCAGAACTTGCCCTTCCCCTACTCAGGCTTTTCAGTTACAACACTGGCATCTACCTGACAAGGTGCAAAATTGCACAGGTTTGGCCTGTACATAAAAACCAGGATAAATCCAACCCCGCCAATTACTATCCATTGAGTCTGGGGGCAAAGACTCTGCTGGTTGGAGTCATGGCTGGCACATAGGAAGATGGTCATGGTTGTTGGAGGTCAGTCTTCTCAGCTCCAGGACATTTCTGCAGGATTTCCTCAGGGTAGCACCTTTGGCCGAACCATCTTCAGTTGGTCCATTAATGACCTTTCTTCCATCATAAAGTCAGAAGTGGGGATATTCGCTGATGATTACACAACGTTCAGCATCATTCACAACTCTTCAAATACTAAAGCAGTCCATGTTCAAATGCAACAAGATCAGGTCAATATCCATATTTGGGCTGACTAGTGGCATGTAACAATTGTGCTGCACAAATGCCAGGCTATGACCTTCACCAGTAAGAAGCAATCTAACCAATGTCCCTTGTCGTTCAAAGGTTTTACCATCACTGAATCCCCCACTAACAACATCCTGGGGGTTACCATTGGCCAGAAACTTAATTAGACTGGCCATATAAACACGGTGGCTACAACTGCAGGTCAAAGGATGGCAATACTGCAATGAATAACTCAACACCCAACTCCCCAAAGCCTGTCCATCATCTACAAAGCAAAAGCCAGGAGTGTGATGGACTGCTTCCCACTTGCCTGGATGGGTGCAGCTCCAACAGCATTCAGAAAGCTTGATACCATCCAGGATAAAGCAGCCGACTTGATTGGCACTACATCCATTTTATCCACTACTGACACTCAGTAGCAGCAGTGTATACTATCTACAAGATGCGCCACAGAAATTCACTAAAGATCCTTAGACAGCACCTTCCAAACCCACGGCCACATCCATCTAGAAGTACAAGATTAGCAAATACATGGGATGACACCAACTGCGTTTCCTCTCCAAGACTCTCACCATCTTGACTTGGAAACATATTGTCGTTCTTTCACTATTGCTGAATTAAAACCTGGAATTACCTCTCTAACAGCATTGTGGGTCAACTCACAGCAGGTGGACTGCAGCTCACCACCATCTTCTCGAGGGCAACTAGGGATGGGCAACATATACTCGCCAGCCAGCGATGCCCACATCCCACGAAATGAATAAGTTTAAAAAAGTCTCGCCAACTTTACACCGTCTTTCATTTGTTTCACAAAGGGCAATTCCCTGACATGGTCAGCCACCTGAATGCATCTGTGTCCTTGGACATGGAAAAAATCAATTGCAAACCTGCACACAGCTCAGGAGAAATCTGATGTGTAAGGTGACGATCGCCAATTGTTGAGTTAGATAGAATAGACATACTTCACACGGCTTGATTAGTTGATTAATTCCATATTAATATTGGGCCAACTTTTGCATTCACATTCAAACTCTTGGTTTCTTTCTGTGCCCATGTGATCTGTGTGTGCATGGTCAAGCATGTCTTGAAGTAGAGCTTATGAAATAATGATCTGTTTGCCTTTGAAGATTATACTCTTGGAGAGTCCTAGTTTGTCTTTGACTGACCAGAATGAGCTTACCTGCAGGGGAACTGCTTGGATGTGTTCAGGCCATCCATTGATAATGATTTTCTTCAGATCTTGCAGCTCGTCAGCATCTGAAGTAACTTTCTGAAACTGTGCCACTTGGCTGTGACCAAAATGCATGAGGTTGACTTTGCAATCTGTAATCTTTGGTATTGCAATTTTTCAGATTTGTCATCTTGTAGATCATAGTAATGTTTAGATCCACACATGCTGGTAGATCAATAGTGTACTCCATCTTATGAAAGGTTTCAGTTATCCATATTGACAAACCATATTGGTCCTAAAGATGGACAATATCGATACATGGCATATTGAACCTCTTGTAAGCAGTTAGCTGTCTAGTGTGGACGGCATAATGCTGTATCAATTACCTGAGTATATCTCACGTAAGATACGTAAGAGGATGATATTTGCACTTATATCAACTTCACTTTCAGCACATACTGCGGGCATTACATTCCATTGGGATATAATTCTTGGATGGAGATAAAGGCTTCAGATTCTCTAACAGCATTCAAGTAGTGTTTCAAGTTTAGTAAAGTTCTGAATGAGTGTCAATTGAATGCTGATCAATGGATAGGTGTTTGCTTTCCATATATTTGCTGTTTAAAATGCCAGTATAAGAATCTATTGCAAGGTGTCTTTTTTTATTGTTGTTTTATCTTTCCCCTGCAATTCACTGTCCCTTTAAAAATTTCAGTTTTGTGATTTTCTCTATGCTTTCATAAATGGCATTCACTTCAAAAAACGAATGACGATGTCATGCAACCTTTTTTAAATTATCACCTTTTCAGCCTTTAATATCCACTTACCCCACTGACTAGCTGTCAAAACTAGCTTTTAGTATCTTCTTGCTGCCACCATGATGCTATTTGTGGTTTACTCTTAGTTAATTCGTGTAACTTATACCATGGAGACTAGGCTCTGTTGAGTCAGATAAACTCTTTACGTGGCTGCAATAACATAGATTTCCAAACAAAGTCTGGATTCTGTGCTTCCTAATATTACCACACACCACACATACACATAATTGACTGATTCCACTGCATAGACAGAGTGACTAAAGGTGGGACTGGCACCTTTATAATGCAAATGTAACATGTTGCAATGTCACGTAATTGTCTTGAAAGTACAGGCCTGTTTGGTCTGGAATCTGTGCCATGACGCAACATAGCCTTATGTTTTTTACATTTTTGCTATTCATCCATGCAAAATATCCAGACAATCATAAGTTGTGCATCACACAAATGCTTCTAATTAGGTGCACATCAAGCTGTAAAAGGTAAAGTCAGCACAGTCCTGCTCTCTCATTAGACAGAGGCGACTGGTAGTGGTTTAATCTGAGAGTCTCTGTGTCCCAGGCAAGGGGATTGGTTGACAAGGAGAGTCTTTCACGGTAACCTCAGCCAATGCAGGAATTTAACACATGCTGTTGGCATCCCTCTGCATCACAATTGAGCTAACTGACCCCACCATCAACCTGTAACATATAAAAAAAACTTATATCTTCCGAGGGTTTCAGCTTTAACAGATGACTGTTACCACTGATTCAGAGGCAAGAAAGATACCTTGAGCCAAGACTATCCTCTATTGTTGGCTTCTATGTGTAGACATGTGGCATGAGTAATTTGATTCATCTAAGAATATATACTTGAGTCTCGTCTGACAGCTAAGCTGTTGAAACTGTCAGTTAGTTGATCATATAAGCTGAAAGGTGGCAGATCTAATTCCTGTTCTCCATAAAGCAACAGCTGAAAAGGCAGTGGCGGGTATGTGATAGATTACAAAATAATTTAGGAACTCAGGTAGGATATTTGGTCCCTCTAGCCTGAACCACCATTCAATAATGTAATGGCTGACCTGACTGTGGGCACTACTCCACATTCCCACATATCTCCAATAACCTTTGACTCCTTTGTCAGTCAAGGGTCTATTTACTTTTGCCATAAAAGCATCGAATGACCCCAATCTCTGAGGAAGAATTCCAAAAACTTCCAGAGTTCCAATGATCACCAACTGAGTGAAAAAAATCCTTCTCATTGAATTCTTAAGTGGGAGACAGCTGATTTTAAAACTATGTCCTCTTGTTTAAATGCTCTTATATGGGGGAACATCATTTTAAAATGCAGCCTGTTACATGTTTCAATAAGATTCCCTCTCCAATAGATACAGGCACAGCCAGTCTAACTTTTTCTTATAAGATAAACACCACCTCCCTCCCACCAAACCATCACAAGTGTTACTCAAATGAACCTTTTCTGAACTACTTGTAATGTATCTACATCCTTTCTTAAATAAGGAGACCAAAACTGTACAGAGCTCCAGATGTGATTTCACCAATGCTCCATATAATTGTAGAAACACATCACTACTTTTATATTCCATTCTCCTTATAATAAATAATAATAATTCATTTGCCTTCTTAATCACTTGCTTCCCTGCATAATAACTCTTTGTGACTCACATACCAGGATACCAAGATCTTTCAGAATTCTGTGATAGCAGCTCATCATTATAATATGATGCTTTTCTGTTCTTTCTTCCAAAGTCGACAACCTTACGGTTTCCAGAATTATGCTGTCTCTTTTAAATGTTTGCCCATCACTTAACCTATCTCTATCACTTTGCAGACACTTCCAAATTAAAGACTCTGTTTTTTTCAAAACGTACTGCCCTACCTTTGTATCATGAGCAAATTTGGCAAATATTTCTTCAGTTGCTTCATCCAAATCTTTTATGTAGATTGCAAATAATTGATACACCAACACTGATCCATTATGCCCACTCTCTGCTTTCTATTAGCCAACCAATTTTCTATGTGTGCTACACTAACACCGTGCACTCTTATTTTGCATAGTAACCTTTATGTGGCAACTTGTCAAATGCCTTCTGAAAATCAGACGACAGTATATCCACTGGTTCCTGTTTATCAATGTTGCTTGGTACTTCCTCAAAGAACTGTCATCAATTAGGCAAACACGATTGCCCTTTCATAAAAGCACATTGACTCTGCTTGATTGTGTTATGTTTTTCTAAGTGACCAGCTACAACCTCCTTAATAATAGATTCCAGCATCTTCCCTATCATAGATATTAGGCTAACCAGCCCACAGATTCCTGTTTATTGTCTCCCTCCTTTTTTGTATAGTCAGCTTCTGCAAGTCCTATCATCGCTTCAGCTGAAATAATGGAAAAATAATCTACTGTGCCCAATTTTAATTCCCATTCTATAGCCTTCTTTAGATTTTGAATCATGTGGACAACAAAGGTAGAGAAAGCCAACGGCCCAGGGAACCCCTACCTTGGCAGGAGTCAGGAGACAAAAAAAAAAGCAAGAATATTTTCTCATCCTTTTGCAATCAATAAGCATTCTGGATAGAGCAGTTGTTGCCAGAATCTTTTTTCCTTTTATTTCTGTTTCTCAGAGTGAAGGCACTCCAGCTCCCAGAATACATTGATACTCTGTCATGCGCAACTTCTACAAAATAGTAGTCAATCAGCAAATTGTTCAATTTACGCTTTGATATTTTGCTCACTAAAGATGTGCAAATTATTGCTATCACCTGTAAAATGTTTCTGCATTTTGAATTAGCAAAAAATACGTAGTCCAGTGGAATTTAAAAAAATGACTTGATCAAAAGTAATACTTTAATTTTGCAACTTACTGCTTAACCAGATGGTGTGAGGGAGCAGAGTTAATGTGGACTTGTGAAGTGTAATGACCTACTAAAATTCCCAGGTTAATGGATGCATGAGAGATTCAGCTCCAAACCATTTCTACTATCAATGCGCAGTAAAACCAGCAATGCTCTCCCTGAAGAAAAGCTAGAAAATTTAGAAAATTTCTTATAAAGGTGAAGTGGAGTTAATTGTAATTTTGCGTATTTTAGGAGGGAGATTTTTATTCTGCTGGTTGGTGGCAAACACCGAGCAAGGCTCAAGGGAATTGAAAAAATTCTGCACTCAGCAGAGGTGCGATGTATGGTCGCGAATAATCCAACTGGGCAGTGCTGGCTCACTGTTTTGAAATGTGTGAAACTTGCCTAAAAGCTGCAGAAATATGTAAATACAATGTGCCTCCTACTTTTTTTGTATTAATTTGTGAGATGTGGGTGTCGCTGGCTGGGCCAGCATTTATTGCCCGTTCCTTGTTGCCCTTGAGAAGGTAGTGATGAGCTGCATTCTTGACCTGCTGCATTCCACCTGCTGTGTGTTGAGTCCAGTTGAGTTTCTGGTCAATGTTAACCCCCAGGATGTTGATAGTGGGGAATTCAGTGATGGTAACACCACTGAATGTCAAAGGGCAGTGGTTACATTGTCTCTTATTGGTGATGGTCATAGTCTGGCAATTGTGTGGCGTGAATATTACTTGCCACTTGTCAGCCCAAGACTGATTATTGTCCTGATCTTGTTGCATTTGAACATGGATTGTTTCAGTACCTGAGGTGTCACAAATGGTGCTGAACATTGTGTAATCATTGGCAAACATCCCCACTTCTGACCTTATTATGAAAGGAAGGTCATTGATGAAGCAGCTGAAGATGGTTGGGCCTATGACACTACCCTGAGGATCTCCTGCAGAGACTTTCTGGAGCTGAGATGACTGACCTTCAAAAACCATGACCATCTTCTTGGAACCATGGATGACTCCAACCACCGGAGAGTTTGCTTCTGATACCCATGATTTCGGTTTTGTTCAGGTTCCTTGATGCCACACTCGGTTGAATGCAGCCTTGATGTCAAGGACTGTCACTGTCACATCACCTCTGGAAAAAAGCTGTTTTGTCCATGTTTGAACCAAGGCTGCAATGAAGTCAGGAGCTGAGTGGCCCTGGTGGAACCCAAACTGGGCGTCGCTGAGCAGGTTATTGCTGAGTAGATGCTTGATAGCACTGTTGACGACACCCTCCATCGCTATACCAATGATCAAGAGTATTCTGATGGTTAATTGTCTTGGTTGGATTTGTCCTGCTTTATACGTACAGGGTACACCAGGGCAATGTTCCACATTGTCAGATAGGTGCCAAATTTTGTAACTATGCTGGAAGAGCTCAGCTAGTGGTATGGCAAGTTCTGGACCATAGCCCTTCAGTGCTATTGCTGGAATGTTCTGGCCGTTCTGTTATATGAAGGATATTATTAGGCTGGAGAGGGTTCAGAAAAGGTTTATCAGGATGTTGCTGGGAATAGAGCGTTTGAGTCATAAGAAGAAATTGGATAGGCTGGGACCTTTTTCATTGGAGTGTAGGAGGTTGAAGGGTGACCTTATAGACATTTATAAAATCATGACCGATATGGATAATATGAATGGCTGGTGTCTTTTCCCAGGGTTGAGGGATTTCAAGACGGGGTCATATTTTTAAAGTGAGAGGTGGAAGATTTAAAAAAGACGTGACAGGCACTGTTTTTAGTCAGAGGATGGTTCGTGTGTGGCATGAACTTCCAGGGGAAGTAGAGGATTTGGATACTGTTATAATTTTTTAAAAAATTGTGTAAGTACATGAATAAGGGATGTTTGGAAAGGTATGGGCCAAGCACAGGCAAGCAGGACTAGTTTAGTTTGGGATTATGGTCAGCATGGACTGGTTGGACCAAACAGTCTGTTTCTGTGCTGTATGAGTCTGTGACTCTATGCTGTCAGGGCCTGTAGCCTTTGCAGTAACCAGTGTCTCTAACCGTTTCTTGATATCACTTGGAGTGAATCGAATTGGTTGAAGACTGGTATCTCTGATGCTGGGGACCACTGGAGGAGACCGAGACGGATCATCCTCTTTGTACTTCTGGCTGAAGATTGCTGTGAAAGCTTCAGACTTATCTTTTGCACTGATGTATTCAAATCTCCATCATTGAGGAAGGGAATATTCATGGGGCCTCCTCCTCCATTGAGTTGCCTAATTGTCCACCAACATTCACAACTGGATGTGGCAAGACTGCATAGCTTAGATCTGATCTGTTGGTTGTGGGATCGCTTAGCTTTGTGCGTCACTTTCAATGGCAATAGCCCCACCACCTCCCCCAATTATTTATTTGCATTTCCATCAAAAATAAATTCTGGGTGATGAATTGTCTAATACAGCAGCAGCAATAAAAGGCCATGGATACAAGTTTGCAGGAACAGAAACTATGGCTAAATTATATATGATGTCTTCTTCCAACCTGGAGCCAGATTCCTCCACACTCCCTGACAATGTCTGGAGGCTGTCTGCATGTCAACTAACCAAATGATTGAGCAGTTTGGTGTGCTTGTCCATTAGCGTTGTCCTGAATGCTGCCCTGGTAAGGTCTCAAGCTGAGTATGTTGTGGCTGAACCTGTCTTTGACCTCATCCTCCAGTGAGCTGGTAAACAAACGAACTCTTCCCCAGGCCTAGTAGGAACTGCAGATGCTGGAGAATCTGAGATAACAAGGTGTAGAGCTGGATGAACACAGCAGGCCAAGCAGCATCAGAGGAGCAGGAAGGCTGACGTTTCAGGCCTTAGGGGGCAGTGGTTAGCACTGCAGCCTCACAGTGCCAGGGACCTGGGTTTGATTCCAGCCTCAGGTGACTGTCTGTGTGGAGTTTGCACATTCTCCCCGTGTCTGCGTGGGTTTCCTCCGGGTGCTCCGGTTTCCTCCCACAGTCCAAAGATGTGCAGGCTAGGTGGATTGGCCATGCTAAATTGCCGATAGTGTTCAGGGATGTGTGGGTTATAGGGGGATGGGTCTGGGTGGGATGCTCCAAGGGTCAGTGTGGACTTGTTGGGCCGAAGGGCCTGTTTCCACACTGTAGGGATTCTAATTCTAATTCTATAGACCCTTAAATGAAGAAGGGTCTAGGCCTGAAATGTCAGCCTTCCTGCTCCTCTGATGCTGCTTGGCCTGCTGCGTTCATCCAGCTCTACACCTTGTTATCTCTCTTCCCCAGGCCTGACTGCAGCTGTCTTGTCCTCAAGGTGACCCACCATGTGCTGAATCCAGCTCTATACTTTCTTCCAAGTTAGATACAGATGAAAGGCCACAAACCTGAGATGTTAACCCCTTTGCTGTCTCAGCAGGTACTGCCTTTCCTGCTGAAAATTTACAGCATATTCGACCTTTATTTCAGATTTGCAACATCCACAGCAGCTTGCTTTTGCACAGTGCCTATAACAGAGCGCACGACTTAAGAGTCAGGTCAAGAGAGAGGGCCTGCTGAAATGTTTATTTTATCTCTCTCTCTCTCTTTCTTTCTCCTTAGGTTGTTGTGGCTTCATGCCACAACAGTTTTAGCTGTCTGAATGAATGAAATTGGACTGGACAGTCGGTGTGAGAAAAGTAGGGCAGGCTGGGAAGCAAGAGTTCCAAGATCATTCTATCAGAAGCTTGCTCATCACATTTGATAGCAGAACGAGGGTATGCGGGGAGTTGAGAAGGAGCATGAAAAAGGAACATGCTGTTATCGTCAATGTTCAAGGTGATGCTAGCCTCCACAGGCTTTATCACAGATAACCTCATAGACAGAAGCGTTATCACATAGGAACATAGCCCCTCTGGCCTGTTCTGCCTTCCAATAAGATCATGCCTGATCTGTGGCCTTACTCCATAAGCCTGACTTGAGCCCACATCCCTTGATACACTTGCTTAATAAAAATTTGTCCATCTCAGATTTAAGTTGAACAATTGAATTAGCATCGACTGCCAATTGAGGAAGAGAGTTCTAAACTTCCACTACTCTTTGCATCTCTCCTGAATGGCCTGATCCTAATTCTTAGACTGTTCCCCTGGTTCTAGAAACTTCAAACAGTGGAAATATAAAATATCTTTATCTGCCCTGTCTTACCCTGTTAATATCCTGAAGAACTCCACTAGATTACCCCTTAACCTTCTGAATTCTAAAGAATAAAGTCTTAATTTGTCGAATCCCTTCTCGTACCCTAACCCTGTAAGTCCTGGTTTCATCCTTGTAATCTTGTGTTCAACTTCCCTCAGTTCCAAAAACATCCTTCTTTAGGTCTGGTACCCAGATCTGCTCACAGTACTCAAAGTGGGGTCGAACTAGAGTTTTGTGTAATTGCAACACAACAATTGCATCGTTTTACTCTAGCCCTTTAGATATGAAGGCCAGTAGTCTATTAGCTTCCTTGACTATTTTCTGAACCTTTTTGTGGTATTTTAAAGAGCTATCCACCTGAACTCCAAATCTCGTTAGGCACCCACTGTATTCAACTTGGCACCTTCTGAAAAATACCCTGATATAACCCTGGTTGTCCGAAATGGATAACCTCACACTTGCTTATACTAAAATCCATCTGCCACAGTTTTGCCTATTCAGCTGATCTACCAATAGCCTGTTGTAATATTACACAGTTGTCGACATTGTTTATGATGCTACCTAATTTTGTGGTGTCAGCAGATTTAAATATTTGACTTTTTGTGCCATTATCCAAGTTGTTTGCGAATATTGTGAATAATTGAGGCTCCAACACAAATCCCTGTGGGAGACTACTAGTCACATCCGCCAATTTGAGTACTTATCCATTCCAACTCTCTGTTTCCTGCCACTCAAACAATTTCCCCAACCACAAATGTTAGGCTGGCTGGTCTGTAATTCCTTGGTTTCCCTCTGTTATTTTCATTAAAGAGTGGGGTGACATGAACAAATTTTCAATCCATAGGTATAACTCCTGAATCCAGGGAATGCTGAAAGATTATGGTTTAGGTATCGGCAATGTACTCTCCTACCTCCTCTACGACCCACAGATGGAAACCATCAGGTTCTGGGGTTTGATGAACACAGCAGGCCAAGCAGCATCATAGGAGCAGGAGAGCTTGACGTTTCAGGCCT
>JAHRHZ010000145.1:1648071-1669026 GCA_024137785.1 Ginglymostoma cirratum | reverse complement strand
TCTGAGGAATGGGAGGGGGAGTTGAAATGGTTCGCGACTGGGAGGTGCAGTTGTTTGTTGCGAACTGAGCGCAGGTGTTCTGCAAAGCGGTCCCCAAGCCTCCGCTTGGTTTCCCCGATGTAGAGGAAGCCACAACGGGTACAGCAGATGCAGTATACCACATTGGCAGATGTGCAGGTGAACCTCTGCCTGATGTGGAAAGTCTTCTTGGGATTGGGGTGAGGGAGGAGGTGTGGGGGCAGATGTAGCTTTATGTATCTCAGAGTTTTTACTGCACAGAAAAAGGCCCCTCGATCCATTGTGTCCATGCCAGGCATTAAGCTGTTATCTATTCTTGTCTTCTAACACTTGACCAAAAGCCCTATATGCTATGTCATTTCAGTGGTCATCTAAATAGTCCTTCAGTTCCATGATGGTTCCTGCCTCAACTACTCTTTCAGGCACCGAGTTCCGGATTACCATCACCCTCTGGGGTGAAATTGTTTTCCTAAAATCCTTTCTAAATTGCTCCTTACCTTAAAACTCTATCTACAAGTTTGCTCTGAGCTACGATCTCAAACAATGACTAGACAGAATACAGGAAAAAGATAAAGTGCTTGATGGCAAAGTGTAAAGGTAACAATTTCTTCATCAATGTCAGGAAAATGAAAGAGCTGGTCATTGACTTCAGGAAGCAAGGTGAAGGGCACGCCCCTGTCTGCATCAATGGTGCTGAGGTGGAGATGGTAAAAAATGGCAAGTCCCTAGGATTGACGATCACCAACAATCTGTGCTGGTCCACCCACATTGATGTGACGGTCGAGAAAGCACAACAATGCCTCCTCTCCATCAGGAGGCTAAGGAAATTTGGCATGTCCATAAACACTCTTACTGATTTTTGAATAGATGCACCATAGAAAACATTCTATCCAAATGCATCATGGCTTGGTACGGCAACTGCTCTGCCCAGGACCGTAAGAAATTACAGAGAGTTGTGAACACAGCCCAGTCCATCACACAAACCAACCTTTCATGTATTGAGATGAGATAAAAGGTACTGCAGATGCTGGAGAATCCGAGATAACAAGCAGGGGGCTGGATGAACACAGCAGGTCAAGCAGCATCATAGGAGCAGGAAAACTTGACGTTTTGGGCCTAAACCCTTCATCAGAAATGGGTTTCGGCCCGAAACGTCAAGTTTTCCTGCTCCTATGATGCTGCTTGACCTGCTGTGTTCATCCAGCCCCATGCTTGTTATCTCTTTCATGTATTGACTCCATCTATACTTCTAGCTGGCTTAGGAAGGCAGCCAACATAATCAAAGATCCCTCGCACCCCACTTATTATCTCTTCCAACCTCTTCTGTTGGGCAGAACATACAAATGCTTAAACACACATACCAACAGATTCAAGAACAGTTTCTTTCTCACTGTTATGAGACTTCTGAGTAGACATCTCAAATTTTAAATTTAATGTTGATCTTGCTCTGTGTGTACCTTCTCTGCAGCTGTAACATTGCATTCCTCACTCTGTTCTATTAATCTTATGTACTTTGTATGGCATAATCTGCCTGTACTGCACACAAAACAAAACATTTCACTGTACCTAGGTACATGTGACAATAATAAATCAGATCAAAACCTCGACTGTAGGGAAGGGTTTCTCCCTGTCTACTCCTCTCATTACTTCGTAAAGCTCAATCATGTCCCTCTTCAGTCTTCTCCTCTCTGAGGAAAACAACCCCAGTCTATCTAGAACAAAAACTGAAACTGCTGGAGAAACCCAATAGAAGCTGCTTGACCTGCTGTGTTTATCCAGCCCCATGCTTGTTAGATCTGGCAATATCTGTGGAGAGGAGAGCAGTGGGCAGCATGGTGGCTTGATAGTTAGCACTGTTGCCTCCCAGTACTTGGGATTTGGGTTCAATTTCATTCTCAGGCAATGGTCTGTGTGGAGTTTGCACAGTCTCCTTGTATCTTTGTGGACTTCCTGCAGGTAATCTGGTTTCCTCCCACAGTCCAAAGCTGTGCAGGTTAGGTGGATCAGCCATGCCAAATTGTCCATACTGCCTAGGGATGTGCAGGATAAGTGGATTAGCCATGGGAAGTTTGGTTGGGATGCTCTTCAGAGGGTTGGTACAAGGCAAATGGCCTGCTTCCATGCTGTAGGGATTCTACCGTACGAACCTCTTTGGAACTGCCTCCAGTGCCAGTACATTTTCAACAAGGCATACAGTACGCTTGCCTTCATTGACCAGGGCACTGAGTTTAAAAATTCGCAGGTAATGTTGCAGCTTTATAGGATCTTAGTTAGGCCGCATTTGGAATATTGCGCTCAGTTCTGGTCACCACACTACCAGAAGGATGTGGTGGCTTTGGAGAAGGTACAGAAAAGATTTGCCAGGATGTTGCCTGGTATGGAGGGCATTAGCTATGAAGAGAGGTTGGAAAAACATAGTTTGATCTCACTGGAACGACAGAGGTTGAGGGGCGACCTGATAGAGGTCTACAAGATTATGAAGGGCATGGACAGAGTGGACAGTCAGAAGCTTTCTCCCAGAGTGGAAGAATCAGTTACTATGGGCCAAAGATTTAAGGTGTGAGGGGCAAGGTTTAAAGGTGGTGTATGAGGCAAATTTTTTACACGGAGGGTGGTGGGTGCCTGGAACTCGCTACCAGGGGGAGTTTGTGGAAGCAGATACGATAGTGACTTTTAAAGGGCATCTTGACAAATACATGAATAGGATGGGATTAGAGGGATATGGTCCCCAGAAGGGTAGGGCGTTTTAGTTGTGATGGGCAGCATGTCGGTGCAGGCTTGGAGGGCCGAAGGGCCTGTTCCTGTGCTGTAATTTTCTTTGTACTTTGCTCTTTGCTCAGTATTAATATTTCCAGTCCAGTGACCCTTCTTCAACTTCTGTTGCAAATCTTCAGCATCCAGTTCTTTGCTTTATCCCACCCTATCTAGTCTCTCCTCATAGCCAAATTGTCCCAGCCCAGGCAACATCCTGGTGAATCTCTTCTGCACCGTCTCTAAGTGCAATCACGTCCTTCCTATAGTGCAGTGATCAGAAATGCACACAGTACTCTCGCAGTGGCCTAACTAACAATATATACATTTCTATCTTAACCTCCTTGTTCTTGGGTTCAATGCCTTGACTAATAAAGGCAAGTATTCCACTTGCCTTCTGTAACACCTTATCTACCTGCTCTGCCGCCTTCAAGAATCTATGAACGTACACGTGTTTGATGGTCCCTCTGATCCTCCATACTTCCGAGGGTCTTACCATTCAACATGAAATCCCTTGCCTTGTTAGTCCTCCCAAGTGTATCACCTCTCAATTTTCAAGATTAATTTCTATTTGCCACTGTTCAGCTGATCTGACTAGCCCATCTATATTGACTCATAGCCTAAAGCTGTCCTCCCTTGTTATTTACCACACTACTAATTTTCATGTCATATATAAACTTACTGATCATACCTCTTTCATCTATAAGGGAGATTACTGGGAAACAGATAGAGAGGCGGTTTTGCTAATTATGTTTAGATATTTCTAAACGGTTTTTGTTATAGCCTCGTTTGATTATTTTCTTCCTCTTATATAATAAAATTTAGTTTTCTTGTTAAAGAACACTGACAGCCTCATGTGAATACATGGTAACCTACAGCAAAAGTTAAACTCATAGAATCACCACAGTGTGGAAGCAGGCCATTTGGCTCCTTGAGTCCACATCAAAGACCACCCCCACCCCCACCTCCCCCATCCTGAAGAGCATCCTGCCCAGATCCACACTCAATCCCTGTAACCCTGCATTTCCCATGGCTAATCCACATAGCCTGCACATCCCTAGACACCTTTGGAAATTTAGCATAGCCAATCCACCCAACCTGCATTTGGGATAGTAAGAACTGTTGACGCTGGAGTCTGAGATTATACAGTGTGGAGCTGGAGGAACACAGCAGGCCAGGCAGCATCAGAGGAGCAGAAAAGCTGACGTTTCGGGTCGGGACCCTTCTATTTTCTGAAGAAGGTTCCCAACACGAAATGTCAGCTTTCCTGCTCCTGCATATCTTTGGACAATGGGAGAAAACGCACGCAGAAACAGGGACAATGTGAAAACTCCACATAGATACTCACCCATGAATGGAATCAAACCCAGGTCCCTGGTGCTGTGAGGCAGCAGTGCTAACCATTGAGTCACCATGCTGCCCCAAAAGCTCATGTTTGATCAAGCCAATTTTCATTCTCGGATCTGACTTGCTCAGTGTTACCAATGGGGTTGGGATCATCATGCTTTGCAGCGCTCTTGATTGTGACGTCCTGCAAATCTGTCTGAATAAACCCTGGGAAGGATGGTATTGCTGACTTTGACAGACGCTCATAAAGCATGGTCAGTTGACAGCAAATCTTCTTCCAACGGGTTGTAAATGTCTACCGTGATCTGTCTTAACAACCTGAACCTTCAGAGACACTATTCTGATCTGTGAAGGAAACCAATTCCTGATACCTTTCCTGATGATCTTGTTTGACAGGTAGGGCTTCCTGTAAGCTGAAACCTTCTGCTGATGCCTTTTCCCCTGTGGAACTATAGGTCCATGAGCAGCAGGCTGCTGCTTCTAATGTACCTTGTTCTACATTTGAGGTCCACTCTAATGCAGCAACAGCTGATATAATGAATGAAGCATTCAAACTGGAGAAGAAGCAACAATAAAAACATACATTTAGACATCAAATTTAATGTAAAATGTCCCACGATGCTCTTTAAGACTATTATTAAACAATAAATTTGACACGAAACCATAACGCAGGATGTTAGGGCAGGTGACAAAAACCTTGGTCAAAGAGGTACTTTTTCAGGGATGCCTTAAAGGAGGAAGGAGTTAGGGGATAAAGAATGAGATGGGTTCCAGTTTTGAGGAAGGACCCAAAACGATAACTCTGTTTTTTCCTTCATAGATGCAGCTAGATCTGCTGAGTTTTTCCAGCAACTTTGTTTTTGTTCCAGATAGGTTTGGGTTGGAATTCTAGACATTAGGGTCTCACAACAGAAGGCACAGGGGTCAATGATAGCATGGTTAGAATCGGGAATGCACAAGTATTCTCAATGACAGTAGGGTCGTGGGGCTGGAGGAGATCAGGGAGATACAAGGTTCGTGCGACCATTGAGTGATTTAAAAATAAAAGATGAGAATTTTAACATTGAAATGTTGCTTAATTGGGAGCCAACATAGGTCAGCGAGCACAGAGATAAGGATGAAACTCCAAAGTATCAAAAGAAAGCTTTCAGCATAATTACTGTGACCACTCTTTTCTAGGAGTAGACAGAAAAGCAGATGTGATTACTGAACACGAGTGTTGTACTTCACCAACTGGTCTCCTTGATTGCCATTTTAGTCTCACATAGCTTTCAACGGTGAATCGCAGGATGCTGAGAAATCTGTGCATCACAATTTAACCTGAGAAGTCTGTGTCAACATTACTCTAATCGAGCAACTAACAGATATTAATTGCCAACAGGATCCTGAAAAGTTTCATGCACAATTGAAACCAAGAAGTAACTGAGGTAGTCAGTTTCACAAACTGCTGCCAATTTTACCAGCTTTAGCTGACTTTCGTCTGTTCTATCCTGACCAATCTACCTGCACCTACATCCAGGTGCTCCACCAAGTTAAAATTTTCCCCTGTAACTTTGTGCTAGTCATTCTATTGGTCTATCAGGGATAGATTTCTTTATCCAGCATTCTGCAGTGATAAATTTAAAATACCTCTTACACATTTCCCTTGAAACCATATCATATATACAAGAGACAGCTGCACCAAAGATGATTTATTGTTTGAGCTAAATCTTTTTCATCTCAGTACCTTGTATGAAAGGGTTCAAAGAAGCTACGCAGCTGGTTTGCCAAAGGTTAGTTCACATTGGAAGGGGCACTATCTCCAATTTCTGAGATCACAGTGATTTGTTAATTGCAGGTAGTTTGAAATGAGATTGTGTCTTTGCATGCAAATGTAATTTTTATCTGAATGTGTGTGCACATAGCTGTGTTTTTGGGTGACAAACCGAATGCAAGTGTATGTGTGAGAAGGTGCATATGAGAGTGCATGTCTGTGAGACTGGTCAGAATCTTGGAGAGTGGTGTTAGTGGCAAGGGTGGAAGTGTACAGGACATTTCTCATAAGTGGGATGGCTGGGACACAAAATTATGTGACCAACTACGAGCAAGGTACCCAGCTAATCAGCGGGCGAAAGTCAGTGATTCTATTATTATTTCAAGGGGTTGAACGTTTGAGTGCAATCTTTTAAGGGTTACTAGGGCAGCTATTCACTCCCTGTAAACCAGCAGCAGAAGTCTGGCTGTCTACAACCATCTCATCTTTCTATATCCCTCTTCCACCTATCCTCAACTACTGCTCCTTGCACAGTCACTTTTGGCCTTCCCTCCATCAGCATCAATCATCACTCCATAACTTATGTCCTGCCTATATTGACCTTAGAACTACCCACCAACATTCATGTTCAACTTTTATTTGACCTAGAGCTTCTCACCACCATCAATCTGCGTCCCTCTGGAAACTTGCCCTTGACTTGCAATTAGCCATTTTTGAGCCTTCCTCTGTCACCCTTGACCTGTCCTGTTATCCTTGACTTTCAAATTCTCACCATTATGCATGTAGTTAGGGATGCTGCCCTATTAAGAGACCAGTCAGGTGACCGAGAGGGGTGGGGTTTGTGTCCGGTCTAGAGCATTTCCGATCAGATTTTCCATTTGTCTACCTGGCATATAATTTCTGGTTCCAAAGGAAGCACCAACATAACGCTCACAATTGACTTTCCCTCTATAAAACTGATTCTCTGCATAATAATGGGTGACCTCCTCCCTATAGATTACAACCTTCACTGCGTAGCCCAGCTTCCTCCCTCTGTCCTCTATAAACCCTCAGAGATCCATGATGACCACCGACCCATCTTAGGTTATCCATGGCCCAATTTTTAGTGTTCATCAGGGTAGTGTCCTAAGCCTAAACCAGCTTCATCAATGAACTTCACTCCATTATAAGGTCAGAAGTGGAAATGTTCGCTGATGACTGCATAAGGTGAAGCACCATTAATGACCCTTCAATTATTGAAGTAACCTGTGTCCAAATTCAACAAGACTTGAATAATATCCAGGTTTGGGCTAATATAGCAAAGAACATCTGTACCACACAAAGTGCCAAGCAATAACCATCTCCAATAAGAGGCAATCCAATACTCATCCATAGACATTCAAGGGTGTTACCATCACTGACTCATCTAGTATTAACATGCTGGTGTTACCATAGGCCAGGAACTGAACTAGGCTAGTCATATAAAAATTGTGGCAATAAGAGCTTGGAAACCTGCAGCGAGTCACTCACCTCTTGTCTCCTCAAAGCTTGTCTCATCTACAAGGCACAAGTCAGGAATGTGATGGACTGCTTCCTATTTGTTTCTAACAACACTCGAGAATCTTAATACCATCCAAAACAAAGCAGTCTGCTTGATTGGCACCATATCCATAAATATCTACTCCCTCCACCACTGATGACCACCCCCTTGACTGGCCAGCACTTTGCCTCACTCCCTCTGTCAGTCATCCGTGCCTCAATATTCCATGCACTGCCATTCGTCAATATCATTACATCAATGTCACCTCTCTGATGAGCTAAAAGAGCTCCCCACGAGAAGAAACCAGCTCCAACATAGTCTGTACCCAGGAGGAAGACTACCTGGCCAGTTTGCATGTCATCTTTAACTAGCATGAATCTTCTTGCTGTGGAGTTAATTGCAAAGGTACCATTTAACCTGGTGAAATTATTTTAAATGTGCATGATGGCAAGCTAATGCATTGTTTCTCATTGCTTGTCACTGGGAAACTTGATCCACTTTCGATCCACTGTGACCTTAATTCCATACTTTAATCTTGCCATTGGGAAGCTGACATTTTGCCTCCTGTACAATTATATGTTCACGTCTGCATTGTTTCCCATTGTTTGCAACAGTGGAAGATTTTGGCCACTGAAACTGCAAGAGTGCATGCCAAATGTGATTGCACGTGTACGTTCAAGTTCAGTGTAGGGAACATTATACCTTGCTTTTACCAATGGAACCATGCAATGTCACTCTTGAAGAGGTACGAGAGAAGTGCAATAGATTAGAATAAACTGAGACAATCTCTGAGTTTTCTTAAAATACTGTGGACACTGGAAATCTAAAACAAAAACAGACAAAGCTGGGGAAACTCAGTTCAGATTCTGAAGAAGTCATATCAGACTGGAAACATTAACTCTGTTTCTGTCATCACAGATGCTGCCAGGCCTGCTGAACCTCTTCAGTACTTCCTGTTGTTATCCTTGAGCTCGATTCCTTCCTTTCTGCTCTCTTCATTAAAAATGAGGAGAATTTGAATGCAACATATGATGCAACAAAGCATTCTATTTCAAAAATTATTCCATTTATGGATCTCATTATGTTAATAAGAATGGTAAATATTTGCTGAAAATTATAAATTGTGGGATTCTGTATTTTCCATCAGGCTGTACGAAGCGGAAAAATGTCATGAACTGAAGCATTACTGCTGTCAGACAGGTAATTTAGTCATGCAATCTAGCATCCTGATACCATCTACTGTTGAGCTGTTCAGCCGTTCTTATTCCAAATTGTTAAATGAAACATTGCCTAGTGCCAGATGGTATGTATAGTGAGGAAGACTTGAATTCACATGTGTCCGTAACACATCCACTACCCACCACACATTTCTGGCATGAAAACTGACTGCAGCCACACTGGGTGTCTGCTTGTCAGCTCCTGAGCTGTCAACAGCTTTTGAAACGTTGCAGGTAATTCTCAGATTGTCTGATTCAATCCAGATGACACACAGTGGATTGCATTGGAAGGCACTAGTCTTCTTCAATCAGTCCAAATCTCATTGAAGACAGATGGTGAAGTGTCTTCAGCTGCTGACTAGGAACATCACAATATGACAGATGATTCTTCACAAGGGGATGTAGAGAATCTTTCCATTTTATTTTGAAAAATTAGAACTCAGAAGAATTATAATTAATAATTTTTTTAGCTCTACAATTTTTGTTCATGTGCTTTTTGCTTCCTCTTTATTGTCAAATCCCTCCATAGCTCCTCACAACCTTATCTCTATAGCTTCCTCCAATTGTACAATCCTCCGAAATTTCTACACTCTTCTAAATCTAGCTCCTTGCTCATCTTGCTATTTTAATTGCTCTATCATTGGTCACTGTGGCTTCAATTACTTATTCCCTAATCTCAGATATTCCATCCTTGAATCACTAGGACATTTTAGTGCTATTGCCTTCTTGAGATTGTCTATTAAAATCTGCAGTTTTAACCAAGCTAATGGTCACTGCCCTTTTTGATGCAGTCCAGTGACAAATTGCTTTTTATACATTCTCTGGTGAAGTGCTTTGTGACTTACCTTGTCTTCCAATAATCACCCACATGTAATTTCCAGAAGAAATCACAGGATCACATTTATTAATGAGAACTCGTAGAATCCAGAATGATAACAAAAAGCCATATGGCAAATTATACCTGTGCCAGATCTTTGTAAATTCTAACCAATTAGTGCCAGGTCACTGGTCTTTTCCCATATCTGAAAAGTGTTTTTTTTATAATTCATTCATTGGGTGTTGCTGGCAATTCCAGTGGTTATTATCTATCCCAACTGCCTTTGAGTTTCTCAAAAACTGCATTGTGTTCTCGGACATTTCAGAGAGCAGTGAAGCATAAAACACTTTGCTCTGGGTCTAAAATCCATTACAGTAGATAAGGCCAGCAGATTTCTTTCCCAAAGAACATTGGTAATCTGTAGGGTTCACTTCTATGCAATTTCCTTTTAAAAGTTTTAACTGCATCTGCTTCAAGTGCCCTTCCAGGCAGTGCATTCCAGATTACAAAAAGTCACTGCCTAAATATATTTTCCAAATGTAGTTGTTGGTTGTGTTGCCAATTATTTCAATCCGTGTCCTATGGTTATTGACTCTTATGACATTGAAAACTGGTTTCCCTTTTTTACTTTAGCAACTTCCTTCAACATTTTGAGCACCCCTCTCTAACTTACCTTTGGCTTTCTCTGTTTTAAAGAAAACAACTCCAGTTTCTGTGGTATCTCCTTATAACTGAGGCAAATTGTTGGAGAAATTGCTGGAGAAATTTAGCAGATCTGGCAGCATAAGTGGAAGCATGAGAACTGCAGCAGGGTTGTTGGACCGGAAACATTAACTCTGCTTTTTCTCCACAGATACTGCCAGACCTGCTGAGTTTCTCCAGAAATTACTGGTTTTGTTTCAGATTTGCAACTACATCCACAGTTCTTTCTTTTATTGCCTTATAACTGAAATGTTTACTGTTACTTTTCTCTCATTGACACTAGAATAAAACTTCCTGCAAACAGCAAGCATCCCTTTGACAGACCACCCATTGCTTACCCTCGATTCAGGTCTTCTCGCACAACTGAGAAGACAACTTACCTAGTCAGCAGCTAAGAAAGGACAATACAGTTCAAAACAATAATATTTAAGCAATAATATTGAGTATGGCTGAACAAAGAGACCTTGTAATATAGGTTCATAATTCCTTGAAAGTGGAGTCGCAGGTAGACAGGGTAGTGAAGAAGGCGTTTGGTACGCTTCCCTTTATTGGTCAGTACATTGAGTGTAGGAGTTGGGAGGTCATGTTGCAGCTGTACAAGGCATTGGTTAGACCATTTTTGGACTACTGCATATAATTCTGGTCTCCTTGTTATAGAAAAGACACGAAACTTGAAAGGTTTCAGAAAAGATTTTCAGAAAAGATTTTCAAGGGTGTTGCCAGGGTTGGAGGGTTTGTGTTATTTTCCATGGAGCTTTGGAAGCTGAGGGGTAACCTCATAGAAGTTTATAAAATCAGGAGGGGCATGGATGGGTGAATAATCAAGGTCTTTTCCCCAAGGAGGGAGTCCAAAACTAGACGGTATAGGTTTAGGGTGAGAGGTGAAAGATTTAAAAGGGACCTATAGGGTAACATTTTCACGCAGAGGGTGGTACGTATGTGGAATGAACTGTCAGAGGAAGTGATGGAGGCTGGTACAATTACAACATTGAAAAGGCATCCGGATGGGTATATGAATAGGAAGAATTAAGAGGGTTAGGACCAAATGCTGGCAAATGGGACTAGATTAATTTAGGATATCTGGTCTGTATGGACGAGTTGGACTGAAGAATCTGTTTCCGTACTTCTCTCTGACTCTATGTGTCTCAAATAGAATCTTAATATCTCATGTGCAAACCATGTGCAACTCCAAATTGTTATTTCTCTTTTTCCCATCATATTTACCAGGTGAATTCCTGGGAAATCGTCACATGCTGTCAGGCTGATCATATGTCTGCTTCTGTTGGTGAGTTGCTCCTACTCTTGGCCTTGTGGTTTGGAACCTGCAAGGACTCTATCAAAGAGGGTCACCTGCACTTGTGGTTCAGAGGCAGTTATATGAGGCATTGATTTGGAGGCAGTGGGTTGTGTAGTGAAAGTACTTTGAGTGGAATCTCCACTTAGATGTTTGCCACTCCCATCATCCTGCTCGTGGCCCTGACACATATGTCTGCTAACAATATGCTAACAATTACTTTGCTGCAGCTCAGTGGGGCAATGAATGGTCAAGGTTAAGGCATCATTCATTCTATTTAAGATAGAATTCAAAGTGTGCAAATTATTGACTCCACAGCATAATTGCAGTGCCTCTCTGTGACAACTACAAACTTCTTCAACTTGTACTTTTAAAGAGTCCCTATAAGTAAGTGTTGAAATTGTGATATATGGGTTGTCATCATGCCCACTGATTGAAAACAGGAAAGCCCAGAAGTAAAATGATAGATGTAGCAGAGTTTGATCATCACTGACTCTTTGATCAATGAAGGAATCGAGGGCTTTTGGGAAAAAGCAGAAAGTGGGGTTGAGGATAATCAGATCAGCCATGATAGGCCAAATAGCCTATTTCTGCTCCTACATGTTTGGTCAAATGGACTGATGCATTGCAGTTAGTTTTAGGGTCCCCAGGTTCTGTTAGGTACCCCTTACGCACAGCACCCAAATATTAAAATATACTCCAACATCTTTGGACAAAATGTATCCACCCTGGGTTAATTCATACCGTGCCATTTTCCCTTTCCTTCCCTGAAATTCTTGAATACATGTCTGTTAGCAATATTGTATACCTATTCCAGCCCTTGTATGAGCTGAGTCTTCATTTTTGTCATAATTTCATAATTAAACTAATGTATTCCACTCACCAAACTCCTGGCACCTGCATGCATGCATTCTATACCCATCTTAAGCTACCTTGTGTTTCCTCCATCTGATCTCTCTGATTTTGAACTTCATGGTAAAGCCGTTTGTTTCCCAATTCTCCATGAAATTTTCCCCTGTCTGGTGTGCCATGAGAAATGTCAGAAAGATGGGAAAATAAAGTGAGATGGAGAAAATTAGAATCTTGATGTTGAGAAGAAAAATTGCTGCAACTTTCCCCTCAAGTCTGAAGTGGCAACTTCAAATCTCACCATTGAGCAGCGACTATCTTATTTTGTTCCGCACGGATTTTATTGAAGTGCCAACTTGCTACATTTATGCTTTCCTTCCAATTCTGCTCTCTTTTCCTGAGAAAGTAGATATGCAAATTCATGACATGTAAAACAGAGCAAGAACCTGTTGGTTGCATTTAGTGAATGCTTGTCTTGACCATTATGCAGTTGCTTCTACACAGCAGTGTTTCTGCATGTTCCATGGCCACCGTCCTCTTCAACCCTTCGACCAAGGAAGTTGGCTTCCACCAGTGTCACCACACCACCTATAACTGTTCTCTGTCCCAACTCACACACAACCTAAACCCTCCAACGTGTTGCTTTGAAATTCAGAGACAGCTATCACTTGCATGCTTCTGTCAGGTCACTTTGTGTGCAGGGACATGCATGATCAACAGAGGATGCACCTTATAGTTTTCTTAGCTTGCTTTCTTAGTGCTCACTCACTTTGTATTCACCTGTAGGCTGTCACTCTGTCTAATTCACACTGTTTTCTGAGTAGTGACACTCACTGATTTCAGCACTAACTTCTTGATTGCCAGCCTCAGTGTGGCTTCCATGGTTTTCTTAGCATACAAAGTCTTCAGTGCTGAGTTAGGAGGAAGGTGATGGCAGATAAGTATTGTTACTGGACTAGTAATCCAAAGACCCCGGTAGTCTTCTGAGGACTGGGGTTCCAATCCCACCACAGCAGATGGTGCAAGTTGAATTCAATAAATGTTTGGAATTAACTACCTAATGATGATAATGAAATCATTGTTGATTGTCCCATCTTGTTCACTAATGTCATTTTGGGAAGGAAAACTTGGTGTCCAGATTCTGACTGGCTTACATGCGACTCCTGACGTACAACAATATAATTGGCTCATAACTGCCCCCTGAAATAACCCAGTAAGTTACTCAGTTGTATTGAACCACTTAAAAAATCTCTAAAAAGGAATGAAACTGGACAGATCACCTGGCATCGACCAAGGCACAATAAACAACAATGGGAAACTCAGCCATGGCAACCCTGCAAAGTTCTCCTCACTAACAATGGGGGCTGGTGCCAAAACTGGGACAGCTGTCTCACAGACTAGTCAAGCAACAGCCTGACATAGTCATACTCATAAAATCTTATCTTCCAAAAAAATTTTCCTGACACCACCATCACCATCACCGGATATATCCCGTCCCATTCGCAAGGCATATCCAGCAGATTTGATGGCACAGTAGTATACAGTGTGTATAGACCACTGTTCACACTTCCACCAGGACCATAGAGAGACAGAGACCTGGCATTTCTCCTTTGATCAGCTGAGGAGGCTTGTCAATGATGTGTTCACCAGACTGTGCTACTCACTGTAATCGAGATCCAGAATCCAGTGAGGTGAAAGTCTCTGAGATGGTGGGGAGAAGAAGTTAAAGCCTTTCCAGGTCATCCTCTGTGGGTTCAGTAACTTCCTCATCAGAAGTGGAGATGGAGCTGAGGCCCTCCGGTGTTGGCTTCTTTGTGGAGGATTGATGGGTGCAGCTTCAGTTTGTAAAGAAGAAGACAGGGTATTTGTTGTCTTAGTGGAATTAGCTTGCGTGAATTAAGAATGAGTTTGCACTGGTAGTAATGGGCGAGCAGTGCAGCACAGCGTAAAGAAGGTAACTCAGCTTACTGTGTGCAATTCTGGTCACTGCGCCATAGGAAGGATGTGACTACACTGGAGACAGTGCAAAGGAGATCCAACAGGATGTTGTCTGGGATGGAGCAATTCAGTCATGAACAGAGACTAGATAGGCTGGGGTTGCTTTCCGTAGAGCAGAGAAGGCTGATGGGTGGATTGAAGTCGGTAAGAATATGAGATGGGAATAAGCATTTCTCGTTAGCAAAGCGTTCAAAGGCCAGGGTGCATAGATTCAAAATAAGAGGCAGTAGGTTTAGAGATCATTTAAGGAGACTTTTTTTATCCAGAGAGTGGTGGGTATCTGGAACTCATTGTTTGAAGGGGTGGTAAAGGTGGAAGCTATCACACTATTTAAGAACTATTTAGATTACCCCTTTAAATGCCATAGCAAGACCATGGGGCAAGTGCTGGGAAACAATGTTAAAATAGATAGGTGCTCAACGACCGGCATAACAAGTTGGGCCGAAGAGTTTCTTTGCTGTTGTGGTATGTGAATAACCTCTGCCAAACCCTATCTGCTTTGGATCCCTAAGCACTGAGGTGAGCCAATCTTTCCTGCAGTGAGAGAAAAGGAAGGATTGAGTATGAAGGGAGAGGATAGAAAAGCTGTTAGTGGTGGTGCAGGGGCGGGATGGGTGATAAAGTGTATCTAGTAAGTGAGCAGGAAGCACAGACGACAGGAAAGATTCATAATTTGTGAGGCTGAGGTAGTTGAGAGTTTTTGATTGATGCCTAAGGACTTGATTACTTTATTAATGAGGTGGAGAGCGGAAATTTGCAGGAGAGACATTGCTTCTAACATTGGCCACAAGGTGTTATGAATCTTGCTCAACAAACACTTTATAATTGACAACAGAAACATTCCATCCCTTGCTTGAAGCATACAAGATTCATAGAGAACTTGATGCGGAAGGTAGATGCGGAGAGGTTGTTTCCCCTTGTGGGAGAGGATGGGACAAAAGGGCATCATCTCAGAGTAAAGGGTCGCATCATTTAAGTCAGAGATGAATCGGAATTTCTACTCTCAGAGGGTAGTGAATCTTTGGGGTTTTTTTTACTACAAAAGGCTATCAAGGCTGGGTCATTAAGTATATTCAAGGCTAAGAGAGACAGATTTTTAATCAGGAAGGGAATCAAGTGTTAAGGGGATAAGGCAGGAAAGAAGAATGGAGGATGGTCAGATCAGCCTTGATCTCAAGAAATGGAGTAGCAGACTCGATCAGCTGAATGGCTTAGTTCAGTTCCAATATCTTATGGTCTTCTTCATGCTAATGTATCTTGGCACCTCATTCTGACTCTTCAATTCCAATTTTTTTTTCTTACACAGCATAGTTAGACAGGTCTACGGTAATACCATTAGGGCCATTTGGCTGTCATCAGCTTGCTTAACATTGACCAGGGATTGGACATGAAGTTTTCCTAGTCTGTATGATGTGGATATTCACTGCAAAATCTTAAGCCATCTGGAAGTGGAGTAAAAGCTATTTCAAAAGTTCAAAACATCCTTCTCAATAGGATAAGGTCCGCAGTAGTTATTTAATTAACCAACAATACCAGTCAGTGTCTGCTGATAACATTGCCAATGCTTGAGTCAGAGAAAACACAGTGTGGAGCTGAATGAACACAGCAGGCCAGGCAGCATCAGAGGACCAGGAAAGCCGATGTTTCGGGTCTGGACCCTTCTTCAGAAAGAAGGGTCCCAACACGAAATGTCAGCTTTCCTGCTCCTCTGATGCTGCCTGGTATGCTGTGTTCCTCCAGTTCCACACTGTTGAAGCTGAAGACTAGTTTCATTAGGGAACATTGTCAGCAGTAGCCACCAAGACTGTACTGAGTGATAAAAATATTCTGTAAATTACAGGATTGACGATAAAAGGCCAAGTGGTAATCTGACATGATTTCAAATTTATAAGCATGAGGGGCTGTGGAGAAAGTTCCTTTAAGTACTCCCTGCACCATTTGGTAGTGAATGGAGTAAATATTTAAGGTAATGGATGGGATAGCAATCAAGTGGGTTGTTTTATGGTGTTGGTGTTGAGTTCTTTGAGTGTTGTCGGAGCTGTCCTTTCACAGGTTGAGTGGTGAGTGTTGCATCAAAATTCTGACATGTCTCTACGGTGGTGGAAAGGATTTGGGAGTCAGGAGATGAGTGAATTATAACAGAATTTCAAGCTTCTGGCCAGCTTATTTGGTTGGTCCAGTTAAGATTCTAGTCCAGTTTTTACATTGGAAGGCCACATTTTATTTAACCAAGATCCTATTAGGCCGTGTGCTGAGAATTTAACAAATACAACAAAATGTCATATTTTTGTCAACATATTTACTAATTTTAGTTAAAGCCTGCTATTATATGAGGACATTAAACAAAATCAAAATTCAACACAAGATATATTTATTTGTTTGGCAAAGTTGACAATAGAACTATTAATTAGTAAAAAACTTCGACAACAAACCATTTAATGACTTTTTTGTGATTGCTTATTGCAAGATAGGAATTGGATATTTGGTTCCAACATCATTGTCCATAGCTTTAATTGGTTCTCCAGGTGAATATCCGTCATCTAAGATCTCAAGCGCGTTTTAATTTGTGTCACATATGAAAATGTTGATTCACAACAGTAAGTTGTGCCAAAACAACACAGTACTCGACAAGTATGTTGACATAGACGTAGGTATTCAATTGCATTTTTCCATATTTCTATAGGATCCTTCTTAGCATCAAATAGAGGCTTCAGCGTATTATCTTCTGAAAGCTCAATCAATTCCATCTGTAAGTCATCAGGCGCTTCGGAGACATCAACCACGTGTGGTTGAAAAGCTAGTTTCAGTGTGAGATCATGTTTCTCAAAATCTGCAAACCTTTCATTGTATTCTTCAATCAGGGATTCTGGAATAGCTGTGTATTCTTTCACGTCACACTTCCTTAATGATTTGCTTGTATCCTGTTCATTAATTACCTTTGCCAGTTCAGGAAAGTGTTCAGCTGAAAGGTCCAATCGGGTAAGGAGAGTTTTGAAAAAGGTCAGCCTTTTCCGAAATAACTGGATTTTTAGCTACATATCACATATTGATTTAGTCTTACCTTGCAAAGAAAGTTCAGATTACTTTGCTTTGACATTATATCACGCAAAAATGCAGCATTTCTGCAGAAATCCTCTTCTGACAATTTACATGGTTCATTTAGTTCCTCAAAAAATCTTGTGATTTGTTTTCGCAAAGTTAAAAGTTTTCCAAGTATTTGTCTTTGTGACCACCAGCACATTTTAGAATGATATGGCATATCCACAGTGAATGTTTCATCATCAGGCTGAAGCATGTTGCGAAATTGGCAACGTCGTGATGCATTTGCTCGAGTGTACTTTACAATACATATAACTTTATTTGATGAGTCACTTAAAACAGCAAATTTGGCACAGATATTCATTGGATGCAAAAGACAATGAAAGGAAATCAAAGTATCTGGATCTGGCAATTCTTTCTGTATTAACGCAACAAATCCTTCCTGTTTTCCTCTCATGGCAGGTGCACCGTCTGTGCATGCATTTACTAAATTACATAAATTCAGTTTTGCTTCACAGCATTTTTCTTTGAAAGACTGTGAAGATGTTAATTCCAAGTGTCCTCACCATAAGGGTACCCAAAGCCAGTAACTCCTTGTGGGAATGAAAATCCACAGTTATAACATGAGTAAAACCTGCACTGATTCAATAATGTCAGTGGATTCATCCAAGGCAATCAAATGATACATGTCTTTACTTTGGCATATTGTATGAAGTTGCTCTGTTACATTGAGCTCTAATTCATGTTACTGATCAGTTATGGTCCTTCTTGAAAGAGGTAGTTGTTTGTACTTATTAGCATTATCTGAATCTAAACATCTTACAACTTCAACAATGCTTTCTTTTATGATTTCCACATCGCTAAATGGCTTACTTATTCTTCAAGAGTATATATGCTACTTTATAAGTTGCTTCAGTGATGCCAGTCCCTTGTCCTGACATCATTTTAAAATACTTGCTGCTGCTGTTGCTTTTGATCTTTCATTTTCTAAAGTGCAAACCTTTGGGGTTCTCCTTCCAGTTTGACGTATTTGTGGTCCCTATGAGGTTCAATTCCTGCTTTGGGTGACTGTCTGTGTGGAGTTTGCATACTCTCCCTGTGTCTGCGTGGGTTTCCTCCAGGTGTTCTGGTTTCCTACCACAGTCTAAAGATGTGCAGGTTAGGTGAATTGGCCATGCTATAGTGTCCAGGGATGCCTAGGTTAGGTGGATTAGCCATGGGAAAAGCAAATGGCCTGTCTCCACACTGTAGGGATTCTATGGATTTAATCTTTGAGGGAGGGTATTAGGTGCTAATTGGTAGATTTCCTTTACCCATATTTGACCTTATGCCACGAGACTTCATGGCATCTAGAGTCAATGGTGAGATCTCTCAGGGTCACTTTTTCCCAACTGTTTTCAATTGTGCCACCAACTCTTGTGAGTCTTGCCCTGCTGATGGGGCAGGCAGTTCTCGGGGATAGTAACGGAAGATTCCAGAATGGTGGCACATAGATATAATTCTCTGTGTATTTCTATGTGAGGCCATTTCTTGTTTGTCAGGATGCCCAAATTTTTGTGCAAATTCCAGATGTTAGTGAGAAGAGCTGTGCAATGTGTGCAATGTCTATGGCTGAGTGTTACTAGAATTGCATTTATCCCTAAACTACTTATAAATTGCAACATTAATTAACTTAACTCAGTCGGTGCCGTCAGTCACTAAACCACTGAACTCAGTTTGTAAGGCATTCCTGCAAAAGTATTATTTTATTACTTATTCCTTTAGGATAACAAAGGCTATACCAAATGTCTTTCATTTATTCAGCAGTCCAAACTTATCCTTCAACCAACTCAATCATGCACAAAGAATGTTTTCTCCCTAAAGTTTTACATGCAACATGCCTCCCCTACATTTACACATTGTAATATTCAGTCATGTGTTAATGGAGGGTATTACTCAAAATGGAGAATTTGGTTTGGTTAACTTTGCCTTCCTTTTCTCACCCTTTCTTAACCCTCCCCTTCTCTGAAAATGGCTGCCTTACTTCAGAAGTACATTCAGTTTGTAGCTTAGCTGACAAATGGAACCTCAGCCATCCAAGAGACTGAGTAATAGGCAGTGTGGAGGCTACAGCTCAGATGCTTCAAAAATTTAGCATGCATTATTGTCCCACAAGGAATATATCGAAGGAAATGAGTTTTGACTGGTTTTAATTATGTCACTGGCATTGTCCAAATTAGTCAAAATTCAAATCCATCTTGAGGAGAAACATATCAGAGACACTTACACTTTACTTATCCTGGAGAAACATCCGATAATTTCAACAAAGATTGGGCAGCATTTAGTCTGTGCGACAGGGCTCCACCCATTTGGAAGTCCATGTTGCTTCTCTTCAGGAGACTTGATGCTGCTTAAGTACAATCAGGCAGTAACCTGGGTTCTGTGTCAGGTCTCCCATGTGATCAAGTTCCCAGTCAGAAAGAAATTCCACTCTGAGAGCTGCAGACCAAAAAGAAGCATCCTGCTCTCCATTTCTGACAGCACCACTAGGAGAGGTAATGCACTAGGCTGGTAATGCACTGAAGTCTTCAACAGACAATATCATTGGATCATTGGAGATACATAAGTGGGCAAAATAGGATTGGTTTGTAGTCTGATATTTGTGATGAAGGTTCATAGAATCATAGTATCCATACACTGGGGAACGTGCTATTCAGCCTAGAGAGTGCATATAATAACTCTGAAGAGCATCCCACCAGACCCAAACCCCTGCCATATCTCTGTAACCCTGCATTTACTGCGGCTAATGCAGCTAGCCTGCACATCTTTGGACTGTGGGAGAAAACCGGAGCACCCGGAGGAACCTGCACAGACACGGGGAGAATGTGCAAACTCCACACAGAGTCACTGAAGGCTGGAGTTGAACCCAGGTCCCTGGCGCTGTGAGGCAGCAGAGTTAACCACTGTGCCAGTTCATGACATATTATTGCTATTTTAGGAACTTGGATTCTAACCTGGAGGAGTGATATATAGCTTTATATTGATTTCTATTTCTACATTTTATGTGTTAAAAATAAGGACAAGATAGTTGTAATTTCATTTTTGAGTTCATGAGCTTTGATGCTAGTAATCTCAGGGTTCACTGTATATGCGTTTTGATGAGATATTACAGCCTTGGAATAGGACCAGGACATAGAGAAAATTGAGCAGTTGTGTAACAACAAGGTGTCTAATGACACAGGGAGATAAAGGCAGAAACATCCAGAAAGTCAGTGAGTTAGTTTGTGTCTGTGGGTATTAGCGAGTGGAGGTTGAAGTGCTACAATAGTATGATGGCTGGCCTTAAAAATGCTGGAAGCTGAATGTATGGAAAAGCCATCTGTCTGCTCTGAAGGTGCAAAGAGGTTTGTAAGAAGAAAGCTCTATAGCTCCTCATGGAAGCGTCAGTAAGGAACACATTCTGTAAGCTTGTTGAAAACTTTGGGTTAAATAATTAATGTTATATAATCAGTAAGCTGAGTTAGCAAGCATGGGGCTGGATGAACACAGCAGGTCAAGCAGCATCATAGGAGCAGGAAAACTTGACGTTTCGGGCCTAAACCCTTCATCAGAAATGGGGGAGGGGAAGAGGGTTCTGAAATAAATAGGGAGAGAGGGGGAGGCGGATAGAGG
>JAHRHZ010000145.1:1621212-1647671 GCA_024137785.1 Ginglymostoma cirratum | reverse complement strand
GTCTTCTTGGGGCCTGGGATTGGGGTGAGGGAGGAGGTGTGGGGGCAGGTGTAGCACTTCCTGCGGTTACAAGGAAAAGTGCCGGGTGTGGTGGGGCTGGAGGGGAGTGTGGCGCGGACAAGGGAGTCGCGGAGGGAGTGGTCCCTCCGGAAGGCAGATGAGTTAGCAGCTTGTTTAAAGCCCTCAGTAGCAGACATTAACCAAAGACAACGGTATTGACTGAACGCAGAAATTTGTCAACAAGAAACCAATCACAGTAGTGCTAGCTGAACAAGAAGCTTTAGCATGGAGACATGGTAATTCTTCCCTGTCATTTAAGTGCCTGTGAGGTTGTTGCTGGGGTAAATGTTTCTTTCTATTATTTGCAATGAGTTCACTCCAATGGTTCTTCAGTAAGTGTAAGTTAGTTCATGTTTAGTTTTCTTTTGTATAATAAATGTTTCTGTTCTTTTCTTGAAAGTACATTGGCAGCCTGTTATGAATATGATCAGTGACTGGTCTCCACAGTAATCGGAAGATAAAGCGAGGGCGATAGAAGGTGCCCCAGCTCCCATGTCTGATACACAGCTGTTGGGAAGAAAGATAACAAATTCTGACCTAAAGATGTACAAGAAAATCTTCTCAAAACCAAAAAATGCGTTACAGAATAGTTAGCACATGTTTTCGAAAAAGAGAACTATGCATTACGGACTTTGTCTAAATCTTTGAAGTAGGCTGATAAAATTTGTGTAATTGAACTAAATTCGATTTTCAATAAGGCTCCTTTAAGGGAAATTGGTGACAATAACAGTAATGTCACTGAACAAGCAATCTAGAACCCAATGTACTGTTAGTGTACTGGGGATGTGGGTCGAATCCCATCACTGTAGATAGTGAAATTCAAATTCAATAAAAATCTGAAATAAAAAGCTTAATGGTGTCCATGTAAGACTGTCATAAAAATAGAGCCTTAGCTATTATCTTACCATGTAAGCTTGGTACCAAGACTGTCTTGCATAATAATGACTACCATGTTCAAAAACATCACTTATTATATATCAGGCAAACTCATGACAAGGTCAATGGCTGCCATTTTGGCCCCAAAAGGTGCCAAGACTAACTCAAATTATTCAGGCCAGACTAAAAAGAGATTCTGCTCGCCACACAAGTGAATAATGTGGTAAACAATATTGGTGTGATGCTGGCTGCGTGTTGGCTACATGCTGGCTGTTAGCCTCAGCAACTGGTGGACCGTACCAAACAACACATCCCTTTAAGCATCCACAACAAGCTGCGAGCACAACCAGTTCGTAACTGTACAAGTTTGAACTTAATGTTTATTGCCAGATGTGATCCTGCTATTGACCAACAAATACTAAACAATTCAGACTGCATTAACAATGATGCCAGAAACCAATTTAAATTTATCAGTTGAGCTCACAGACTACTTCATTTGTGTGCGCTGGAGGTTATCTACATATGCATGCACAGTGCCCTGTTCTGAGTGGGAAAAAGTAGTTCGTGTGCATGTTCCATCTTTCTGATTGAGAAAGGTTTGTGGAGACTGCCCATCCTTGCTGCATTCCCTATGGCAATGCCCGGAACTCAATCAGTTTATTTCCTTATGAAAGGAAATATATTATTTCATAGGAGATAGCAAGAACTGCCGATGATGGAGTCAGACACTACACTGTGGAATTGGAGGAACACAGCAGGCCAGGCAGCATTAGAGGAGCAGGAAAATAAACATTTTGGGTCTGGACCCTTCTTCAAAAATGGGGAGGGGGAAGGGAGCTCAGAAACAGATAGAGAGAGGAGGGGTGGGACTGGGCAAGGTAGGTGGGATGGTGATAGGTGAGTGAAGTAGGGAGTGGTGAGCATTGGTCAGTGGGATGGGTGGGCGGATAGGTGGGAGAGAAGACGGACAGGTTGTGTCAGGTCAAGGTGGGGGGGATGAGAGGGAGGGTTGGACATGGGATGAGGCCGGGGATGGGGGGATTTTAAAACTGGTGAATTCCATCTTTAGGCCATCAGGCTCCAGGCTCCTGAGGCAGAATATGAGGTGCTGCTCCTCCACTTTGTGGATGGTTTCATTGTGACACTGGAGGAGGCCCAGGATGGGCATGTCACCCAGGGAGTGGGAGGGGGAGTTAAAATGGTTGGCGACTGGACGGTGTTGTTGTTTGTCGCGTACTGAGTGCAGATGCTCTGCGAAATGGTCTCTGAGTCTACGCTTGGTTTCACCGATATAGAGGAGGCCTCATTGGGAGCAGCGGATACAGTAGACCAAGTTGACAGATGTGCAGGTGAACCCCTGTCTGATATGAAAGGTTTGTTTTGGGCCTTGAATGGAAGTGAGGGAGGAGGTGTCGGGGCAGGTGTAGCACTTCCTGCAGTTGCAGGGAAAGGTGCCAGGTGTGGTGTGGTTAATGGAGAGTGTGGAGCGGACAAGGGAGTTGTGGAGAGAGCAGTCCCTATGAAAGACAGATGGGGTGGGAAGGGAAATAGCTCTTTGATCATGAGATCGGATTGGAGGTGGCAGAAGTGGCGGAGAATGATACGCTGGATGTGGAGGTTGGTAGAGTGATATGTGAAGACGGGGGATTCTGTCTTTATTTTTGTTGGGGAGAGTGGGTGTCAGGGCAGAAGTGCGGGAAATGCAAGAGATGCAGTTGAGGGCATTTTTGATCACCAGAGGGGGAACGTTATGGTCCTTGAAATAGGAGGACATCTGGGATGTTCGGGAGGGGAACACTCCATCTCGGGAGCATTCACAGCGGAGGCGGAGAAAATGGGAGTAGGGGATCTCATTCTTACAGAAGAGTGGTTGAGAGGAGATGTGGTCCAGGCAGCTGTGGGTGTCTCTGGGCATGAAATAGACATCAGTTTCAAGGCAGTCGCCAGAGATGGAGATGGAGAGTTCCAGGAAGGAGAGGGAGGTATCGGAGATGGTCCAGATGAATTTGAGGTTGGGGTGAAAGGTGTTAGTAAAGTTGATGAACTGTTCAAGCTCCTCGTGGCAGCATGAGGCAGTGCTGATGCAGTTATCAATGTAGCAGAGGAAGAGGTGGGGGATAGTACTAGTGTAACAGCAGAAAAGGGACTGTTCCACATATCCAAGAGTAGGCAGGCATAGTTTGGGCCCATGTGGGTTCCCATGGCCACCCCCTTAGTCTGTAGGAAGTGGAAGGAGTTAAAGGAGAATTTGTTAAGGGTAAGGAGGTCCAATTGCAGCTCAATCCATGTTCTTTCCTCACAATGAACTTTCCTTGACTCTGAGGAAGGGTCACTGGACCCAAAACGTTAACTCTGTTTTTTTCCTTCACAGATGCTGCCAGACCTGCTGAGCTTTTCCAGCAAGTTTGTTTTTGTTCCTAATTTTTTTTTTCCTTTATTCATTCACGGGATGAGGCCGTCACTGGCTAGGCAGCATTTATTGCCCACAGGGCAGTTAACATACAACCCCATTGCTGTGGGTCTGGAGTCACATGTAGGCCAGACCAGGTAAGAATGGCAGTTTCCTTCCCTAAAGGACATTAGTGAACCAGATGGGTTTTTCCTGACAATCAACAACGGATTCACGGTCATCAGTGGATTGTTGCTTCCAGATATTTACTGAATTCAAATTCCACCATCTGCTGATGCAGGATTTGAATCCGGGTCCCCAGAACATTATCTGGGTCTTTGGATTAACAATTCAGCAATACTACCACTATGCCATCGCCTCCCCTACAACATCCGCAGTTCTTTAGGTTTGTTTTTATAAATGTTGCTTGGACAGCTTTCTTCCTGCTGGGGGAGAATTGTGCTCCTTATCTGAAGGTATCCAAAGCAGCATTGTAAAAACCAGAGATTTCACCTGCAGGTCTCACAGCTATTTCTCTTCTTCCAAGTATTTCATTGGGCATGCAACCAGAGTGCACTGCCCGCTTAAAAGCTGCTGTCTATCTTTAACTAATGTCGGAGGCCCTCACTTAGCCCTCAAAAGAAATGTGCTGACAATAAATATTTCTGGCTGCATGTCTGAATGGTGATAAGAAGCATGCACATTGAATATCACATACAGCCTTATGTCAACACTAGCAGGAATGTTTAAGTGCACCTTGCCCCTGCTTCCTTGTTTGTGGTACAATCAAATATTTCAGTTACTACCTTCACGTCAAATGATTCAGGGCCCTGCAGCTAGAATGCATGGGGATAGCAGTTAAGTCTTGAAAATGTAAATGATTACTTGACAATGGATATACAGTTTTGATTCAACAATCTAAGGAGAGAGCTGGTTGCAACAGGGAATGATTGAAATCATGTTTATTTTTCGATAAAATAATTCCTGAAATGTTTTTAAGAAGTCAACTTGTTGTAATGTAGTTGCTGAACAGAGTTGCACTGTGCAGAGGAAGTTGAGCATATATTATAAATGCACCAGTAGTTTCAATGGTAATTCTTGTGACTGATGGTGTATGACAGCTTTTAAATAGACAATCTGATTGCTAATATAGGAGTGTTAATTAGTGTTAAATGCAGTAATTAGTAATAGCCTCCTAATAGAACAGCTGAGCTGGTTGCTTGAGGTTCACACCTTTCGAACTGTAGTGTTGACGTCTCGAGAAGGATGACTGTTCAATCCCCTAGCCGGTATAGGTGATGATGAGTTTTTATCAGTTCCAAGACAAGCTACTATATTGCTTTCAAAGCATCACTTCTCCCTTCCTTCTCCAGGCTGGCTCCTGGTAATGATTCTTCAACTGTACTACAAAAAGTATCACACTCATGTAGGTTGCCTGATGTTGTTTTGAAGTTTCAGCATTTCTTTTATATTTTAGATTGCATGGGTCACGTCTCACGCTGATGAAGGTAAGGGATATAAAGTGGGTGCTGATTTTAATGGCTAATTTTAGTAGCAACCCTGGGTTGAATCTTCCCCTGGAGCCAAGGAAGCTTTCATGATTCACAAACAACAAACCTGACTTCCCGCACCATCTTAGTCTTTTCAAAATAGGGTGGAGGTCGCAGTACTGTTTGCAAGCTACCTTAAAGTGAAGAAGGAGTGTAGGTGCAGAGGTGGGCCCGTCAACATTTATCCCTCATATCAGTCCATGCCCCCTTAGATTAGCCATGCCACAGTTACCTCCTGGGATTGCAGTACTGTTCTATGAAGAGAGATTGAGGAGACTGGGCCTGTATTCTTCAGGGTTTAGAAGAATGAGAGATGATCTAATTGTCATTTACTGTGTCCTTAAAGGGCTACACAGAAAGACTGCTTCCCCTGATTGTGGAGGACTAGGGTAGTTGGGGAGGGATTGGGGGGCACGGGGGAAGTGTTTAGATTCAGGGCACACAGAATATGCAGCAGAACATTTATAACTGAGATGAGGAGGAGTTTCTTCACTCAGAGGGCAGTGCATTTTTGGGATTTCTACCCAGGAGGGCTGTGAAAACTCAAATAAAAACAGAAAGTGCTGGAAAAACTCAACAGATCTGGCAGCATCTGTGGAGAGAGGAACAGAGGTAACACTTCAAGTTCAATGTGATTCTTCGGGAGAGTTCTGAGCTCTGAAGATTAGTTATATTGACTTGAAATGTTAATTCTGCTGAGTTTCTCCAACTTTTTTCATTTAAGATTTTCAACAGAGAGTCATAGAATGCCTACAGTGTGGAATCAGGCCATTCAGCCCATCAAGTCTACACTAACCCTCCGAAGAACATCCCACCCAGGCTCACCCCATCCTATAGCCCTACATTTCCCACCTAGGGACATCCCTGGAAATTATGCATATCTTTGGACTGTTGGAGGAAACCAGAGCACCCAGAGGAAATCCACGCAAACATGGGAAGAATGTACAAACTCCACACAGTCACCCGAGGCTGGAATGGAACCCAGGCCCCTGGTGCTGTGAGGCAACAGTGCTATCCACTGAGCCCCTGTTCTGCCCCATCTGCAACATTTTACTTTTATTTGTTTATGTAAGATCATCCACTGAGTATGTTTAACATACAGAATAATAAGTTTCTAAATACTAATGTCATTAAGAAATATGGCGTTAGCTTGGGGAAATGGTGTTGAGGTCAATGATCCAGAATGGTGGTGCAGCTTTCTGGGGCTGATTGACCTACTTCAAGTCAATTAAAACACACCTATTTAATAATACAGTACCAAATAGTGTTATTTAATAGTGGGAAACCAATTTATAATTACTTTCATAATGTTGCACTTTTCAGCAGGCATTCCATTTTCTTTAACAACTTTCAAGCTAGGCTGATCCAATTGATTTCCAGAATCCTGTGTCACCAAGTAGAAATGGTGTGGCAGTAGAAATCTGATTTTCATCTCTCTTTGAAAATAGGCAACCCAACCTCAAAAGGATGCAAGTGTGCATTTTGTACCTGAACCATGGACAACCACAAAAAGGCCAAAGGAAAATGACATGGGGTCAGGAATGCAAAGGGATGTCAGATATCTTTTAAAAAAAAACTAAATATGGTCACTCACACATCACAACATGTCTCTGGACCCAGATGAAAATTCAGCACAGTTAATTCTTTCCAAATTAAGTAGCCTAGCGAGAAATTTCACACATGATCAGTAATTTAAATCTCTACTTCAGATTTCCCTGCCCGTCCTGCTTTGAATCCATTACCCTTTTGTACTTTGTTTCTGGAAAATATTCACAGTACAAGAGCAAACCAGTCAGGAATGCACATAATGGTTTTCATGAGTTTTTACATGGATATACAGAAGAGAATGAATAAGGTACTTTAGAGGCAGAAATAGGAGGAATTGTCATTGAGTATGAGGAAATGGTAGAAATTTTGAATAAATATTTTGTGTTTGTCTTTAAGGTGGAAAGCACAAATTACACACCAGAGATAAGTGAAGCCAGTGCTCAGTGGAGCTCATACCTCTGCTTTACTGTGTGATCTCAATGCTATTATAATTACACCGGTCTTCCCTGTGCATTTTTCTTGCCTGGTTGATGCAATGTAACTATAAAGCTAAAAAAGGCAAGAACTTCCATCTCACTGAGGATGCTTCTGTTCAATGCACATCTAAAAATCTGCCCTGAAAACTCTGCTTGTTTTTTTGACACACCTGACAACTTGCATCACAGCAGTTGAGACAATTCACAATATTCCATAACAGGCCACTACACAAATCCCATGGCATTCAAAATAAAAAGATATTTTGCCCTATTTCCCAATGTTAAAGGATCCTTTAAAAAAATTCTATAATCTTGATCCGAAACTTCATCTTCACCATGATCTAATCAGTTCTTCTTTGGGCCTTACCTTTTCTGTGAATCAGATTTTGCTGTAATCCATCCATTAGTTTTGAGATATATAGTTTACAGACAAATAAACTGACAAAGAGGCATGAAAACACTATCTCTAACTATCTTCAGTGGTGGAAGCAATAAATAATAACTAAAAGTAAGGAATTGAAAGTAATTAATATTAGAACAGAAAGTAAATATCAGAGATACTTAAGGTAAACAGACAAATTTTCTCCCCAGGGCCTAATGATCAATATTCTACAGCCCTAGAAAGGGCAATTGGAGTGATAATAGGTGCACTGTCTAGAATTCCCAAAATTTGTTAGAGCCAATAACACTTCCAATTGATTTGAAGTTTGCAAATATAACACTGCTATTCAAGGGTCAGTCTCTTAGGGTGAGTGCAGTCAGTCTAAGGAACACATAAAGTCAGCTGAGGATCTGATCTGTTCTCAATCAGGAAAGTTGATGAGGTTTCCCAAGTGAGTGAGGAGAAAGGGCAGAGGGGAGGAAAGGATATAGTTTGGGGAGCATGGGGTGGATGAGAGCCATTGAACAATGATGCTGCATGCAATAGTGAGTGGTTCTCTGTGAACCTCGATGGGAGATGGTGCAATGGCAGAATTAGGGTGAATGTGAGGTAGCAGAGAGGAAATGGTGGTATTTATCCTTACAACCCCAGAATTTATTAAATTTCTTGCAGCATTGATGCATATTTCTCTGGACTATGAATCCTGCACTGACCAGGTAACTCCTTCAGACCAATATTTGGTGTCATTGTCTCCTCTGATGATCTTGGGAAAGGGGACCACTTCCCCACCACCCTATCCACAAAGACCATCAGGTCTCTGTCTGTCAGTAGGATGCTAACTTGCCTCTTTCAGCTTTGTTTGGAATTGCACTGCAAGATTAAGTGCAGTTCTCAGCTTGAAGTGTTTGAAACGATGCACAGCTGATGGTTAAGTATAGCAGGCTCAGTACAAATGTCATAAAGTCCCACTAGTATTAAAGACTTTCTTCTTTGTTGCATGCGAGATTCAGTAAGAGTGACAATGTGGAGGTGTATTGCATAATTACTTCGGTAAACACTGGAGGGATGTCTGAGCTTGGTCACAGGGCCCTCCATGCTCCCTGAAACTCCCCAAAATTAACATCTCACCAAAATCTGGGAAGATTCATCCCAAAAGATTGTGTGAAAACCTAGTGGGCATTCATTAAAACATTTGTAAGGATATCCTCCTGAAGTACACATACTAAAATAGGGAAATCACTGAATTGAAGCAATTGTGAACTGAAGTATTTGTGTAAAATCAAATGCTGCACTCATAAACATGGCATGTTTTCCACAGAAATTGATTGTTTTTGTTTCTGCTGATAATACGGTCCTTGTAGCCAAATCAGTGGCCAATTATTGCTTTATGTAAAAATGTTCCCGAATGTGGACATGAATACAATCCGGTGTTAAAGCTTCCTCCATTTAATTACCCTTGAGCTTTTTTGCAAATGAATAATTACACTGATCTGTACACTAATAGATCCTGCAGAAAGGGTAATAAATTATTTCCAAATAAGATAAAATCAAGCTTGACATTGTCTAATTAATTTCAGGGAGTTTCATTTTTGAGAAAAGAATATAGCCTTCCACTGGGACATGGGCTGTTCATTCAGCGACTGATAGCATGTGATATGTACGAAGTAGAGAACCCACCTGCATTTTGTCTGGAGGCTAACATCTCAGTGTAACTAGGTAGGTGATAATCTATCTTCCAGCGTAGTTCCCTTGCTGCATGCTCCTTCTGCAATGAAACAGCCAATGAAATGCAATTATGTCGATTTTTTGTAAAGATTCTGAAGCCTAGATTTGCCTGTCAAACAAAACCACGGATTTTTTTACATGCAACGTTTTAAAGTAGCTGTGTAATTGCCAGGATCCCTAAAGCTATAAATCATGATAGAGACAAATGAATGAGACAGTGTATTGGTGCTTGAAACTGCTTGCTTCCCTATCATTGGCTACATGTCTGTGCCTGCTTTCCTCCAAACAGTGAATTCCCAATTTCAATTACGTACTGGTGGCAGGTAGTGAATATGCTGCTCCCCATGGAGTACAAAAGCAAGGAAATTATGGTAAGCCTAATGTGTTATAAAACACTGAATCGGCGTCATGTGGAATATCCTGAAAAATTCTGACCACAACATCCTTTTTGAAGTGTGAAAGCTATAGAGACGGTAAAGGAATTCACTGCATCAGTAAATAGGGATGTTCACGTTTGGTTCTGTGGTAAGATTCAACAGCAGGCTTGTACTTTGAGCGGGGGAAGGTTAAGGGGAAATTTTGCCGCGGTTTGAAGGGGTGGATTTTATGGGATTTCTCGTTTACTTAAATAACCATTTGCAGGCCTTCTCTAGGATTGAGGAGCCCTAGTTTGAAAATCAAGCTCACCAGAAGGGGCTGTTTTGCTCACTGGTGCCACCCGGGAGGTGTGGGAACCACTGCTACCCAAGGCACAGGATGGCAGAGGTAGACATGGCAGGATGGACTCATGGACTGGAGATTAGAGGGTGGGGGAGGATGATTGACAGCAAGGGCAACTCTCAACATGCCACACACACACAAAATAAAGAAGTGCAGATGCTGGATATCAGAAACAAAAACAGAAATTACTGGAAAAATTCAGCAGGTCTGGCAGCATCTGTGGAAACAAAACTGAGTTAATGTTTCGGGTCCAGCGACTCTTTCTTAGAACAGATCGGAACTGGGTGGATGTTGAAAGGACGTTTCCTCTTGGGGGAGAATTTAAAATAGAAAGGCAATTCTTTTTATCACAGAGTTGTGGAGTCATAGAGATGTACAGCACAGATACAGACTCTTCAGTCCAACTCATCCATGCCTACCAGATATCCTAAATAAATCTAGTCCCATTTTCTAGCATCTGGATGGGTACATGAATAAGAAGGATTTAGAGGGATATGGGCCAAATGCTGGCAAATGGGACTAGATTTATTTGGGATATCTGGTCGGCATGTACGAGTCGGACTGAAGGATCTGTTTCTGTGCCGTACACCTCTATGACTCTGTGATCAGAGTTTGCCGCCCAGGTTAAAGCAGTCTCAGCCATCTGTTGGAAGAATGTCTGCACTCTGCCAGTGTAAATGCCATCATCTTCTCTCTGATAACCCACACTCAATCTATCTGTGTGCCTGCACCCATCTCCCAACAAGGCTCGTGCTCTGCCACTCTCGATATTGCCTGCAACATCTTCTTTCATTCAGTCTCACCCATACCAAACCTCCAAGATCACCAACTACGCATGTCCTCTGCGCTGTCTACTCACTTACTTGGGCACTTCCCCACCTACACCAATAGTAATGGCTGTGCTGCCCATTTTAACTTTCCTAATACCAGCTTCTCTCTCATTCCAGGAGGGAAACAGCCTTCGATAGAGTAGACTGAGCCAAGATGGGTAGTGGACTGCCCGACATTCTGCTCTAATTTTGGTCTCCCTGCTGTAGGAAAGATGTTAAACTTGAAAGGGTTCAGAAAAGATTTACAAGGATGTTGCTGGGATTGGAGGTTTTTTGCTATCGGGAGAGGCTGAATAGGCTAGGGCCTTTTACCCTAAATTGTTGGAGGCAGAAGGGTGACCTTATAGAGGTTTATAAATCATGAGGGGCATGGATAGGGTAAGTAGCCGAGGTTTTCTTCCCAGGGTAGGGGAGTCCAAAACAAGAAGCCATAGGTTTAAAGTGAAAGGGGAAAGATTTAAAAGGGAACTGAGGGGAACTTTTTCACACACATGGTGGTGTGTGTATGGAATGAGCTGCCAGAAGAGGTGGTGGAGGCGGACACAATTACAACATTTAAAAGGCACCTGGATGGGTATATGAATAGGAAGGGTTTAGAAGCACAGGGCCAAGTGGGACTAAATCAGCTTAGGATGTCTGGTCGGTATTGACGGGTTGGGCCAAAGGGTCTGTTTCACTGTTGTTTAACTCCATGATTCTGTGAGTTCTCATCCCTTATGAGGAAAGCATCTTGATTCTTGCTACCTGGATTAATGACTGACCATTTCCAAATCCCTGGACTGGTATAGGAGACCGTCCTTGACTTCCTGTGCCAGGACCCCCAACCAAAAGCTATCCCTCTTGTCTTGATTGAGGACTACTGACAATCATGGCAAGCCTCCTGGCATCGTGTCTGCACCAGATGGCATGGCAATGTAGAATGAGCTGTAGTTATTTGCTGAAACTGGTGAGTTGAATTCCTCAGGTAGCTGCTGTGGTTTCCATGTCGAACTTACTTGATATCTGGCTTGTTTGGTAAGATTGGAAGCTGAGTATTAATGAGATGAGTTAAACCATTAACAAGGTGTTTAACAAGTAATAATCCTCCTTATTTGACAACTTGCTGCTACCTAGAGGACAATTTATTGCCAGGCTTAAGAAAAGCGTAAAAAATGGCATGAGATGCTCCCGACATTGAGATGGGCCTCACTGGACTTCCCATCCAATATTCTATCACAAATCCTGACACAGCCCAAATGGCTCAAACCCCTTTCAGATACATCCTGTCATCTTTACACTTTTCTATTGTCTTTATCAATCTATAGTTTCTGTGTTTAACCATTGTGTCCTTTCTCTCTCTTAGTCATGATCGAGTGTGTGTCTCTTTGTGGTCTTTGAAGGGGGATAGTTTATTGCACAGTGGTTGATTTAAAATTCTTTTTTTTCTCTAGTTTATGTTAAAGTTAAATGTCTTACAATAAATAGAGCTGATTTCTTTTAATGACAAAAGTTGGTGTAAATTGTTTTCATCAGTCAGGCAAATTGATCATTTGGACAGTCTCAGTGGAATTTCGTATATTTCTACCTTTTGGAATGGCTTGTGAAACATGACTATCACCACACTGTACCCAGTAAAGGCACAGTATGTCCACCGTTTCCACTTTATCCACAGCACTTGTTACTTCCTCAAAATGATTTTTCTTTCACAGAACTCAGTTCAGTCGCCTCATGCAGAATAGCAGCAGCGTAGTAAATCCAATGGTGCATCACAAATGTTACTGTTCATACATGCATGTCTGCTTTCCAGAAACAAAGCAACCATCCACAGCACACATTCTGGATAATATTTCCCCTCTGAAATCTGGGATCTGCCAGCAACAGTTGCTCTCCCAGCTGGTCGCATTCACGCTGTTAAATAAGAAGTTTGTGGTTTGAAGTTCTACATTGAAGAATTGAATGCAAATTCAAGTCAAACATGTCAATGCAATACGAAAGGAGGGCTGCACCATCTTTCGGCTGAGCTGTTGAACTTCTGACCCATCTGCCCTTTCAAGTGGATAGAAAAGATCCAGGGGACTATCTTGGAAATAACAGGGAAGTTCTGTCCAGTGTCCTGGCCATTATTTATCCCACAGTTATGAAAGAAAAATCATCAAGGCGCAATACTTGGAAGGTGTACAATCTGTAAAGAGGAGAATGATAGACTTCAAGGACTAAGTAGATGGGGAAATGGGTAGATGCATGACAAATGACATTCAATACAAAGAATCATGAAGTGTATTGGCTAGGACTAGAGGGCAGCAAAAATGAGAAGAGGCAAAATAAGATAAAGGATATGATTCTAAAAGGATCAGTATGACTGGTGCTGGCTTTTGCCACCGCAGACGGAGGACCTGGGGAGAGAGAGAGAGATACAGTTCCATTCCTTGCCGTTACCATTTTCTTTATTTCTCTCTCTCTTTGCAGAAAGGCTCTGCCAAGCAGCTACTAAAATATTGCTCATTTGTATATTTATCAAGTGGCTCCATTGTCTTTCCAAACAAGATAGTTGCAGGCAGTCCTTTCTATGTCCAAATCTGCACCTTCTCATACAAGTGTAAGGGACCACATATTTTTCCAATTTGGAGTATAAACTGCAGTCATTGTCAGTCAGTGCTATATAGCTGATGTACCAGGTGAATTCTACAACTTGGAAAAATCAAGTGCTTCAGATTTTAATGTTTTGCGAGCCAATGTTGCTTTTGGAGCAGTGAGATTGTTACATTATTGAGTCAGAGTGCCACCAGGAGATTTTCAATTGAGAGATAAACGGCCTGACACACCTTCAAAATGAATGAGCTGTAGTTTGCTACTGCGAGGGCAGTGCAGTCAGAACCATTCTGAATTACAATACAAGAAAAGATCTTAAGTCCACAGAGATAAAAGGTACTGCAGATGCTGGAGAATCCAAGATAACAAGGCGTGGGGCTGGATGAGTCCACCTGATCACTATTGAATCAACGAAAGACCAGAGTCCTAAAGATAACAGCTTGTCATCATTGCTAAATCAAAAGAACAGTGAAAGATAACTTGTAGTTGTCATATGGATTTTTGAGCTTCAGGTGTTCTGCCTAGAAGGCACCTGGGCCCCCTCTAAGGGAAGAGGGCTTCTGTGCTCCTGCGCACCTTCTGCATCAAGAACTCTAGTGTTATATAAGGAATTTTGGGGTACACTCTGTCCTGTTGCACGTTTTTTGTTAAAGTTGAGTCTTGCACATAAACTTTCATTTCACCACTTCAAGCCCTTGGTGCAGCCAGCATGCAGCCTATCTTAAAAGGTACAATCTGGTTTAAGTTGTGCAGGTTATCTTCAAGTGGTGCTAACCTCCCACAAAACCTGCCACTGCTGTTGCATCATACAATAGCACATTGCTGCACACCATAATCGTTTTAATTAGCAGGCAGAATGAAGTTTGCATGCTGCCCACATTACTTGGAGCGGGCACAAGCTAATTACACAATCTGAATCCCGCTGGCAGGGACTATCCAATTTCATCGGGATTTGTTGCAAAAGAGTCTTGAAAAATGATCATACAGAATCTTCCCTCATAAATTCCAAATCTTATTCTAAGTGTGAAATCAGAAACCACATGAAAATCCCATGGTTTCAGCTAACAGATTTTGGATAATGTTTGCGGTGAGTTTGGAACTGCAAGACCAGATTTAGAAAGTTGATAGGTTTTGTACAGTATATTTTGTAGAGAGAATCTAAATGCAAGGATATTAAATTACACTTGCATTTATTGTTTTAAATTTGCATAATTTATACAGCTTTAGGGACCCTGGCTGCATTTGCATACAACCCTGAGTTACGAGTTAAATATTTAGCATGGTAATATATCGGCAATGCAAATATGTTCATCTTCCAAATACAGTTAATCTTTAACAGGATAGCAGGGAAGCGTTCTGAGATTCTGACACAAATTCAACAGTGAATTTCTTCACAAATAAAGGTACTAAACCAGCCAGTCCGAAGACTACCTGGTTCAATCACAGATCAATGATGTGAGCTGTTTTCAGATGAACTAACGGTTTCTCTCTAGCAATCCCTGGCATAAAAAGGACTGTAGCTGGGAGCAGGTATTATCCTTATTTCAGTGGTACCTTTGTTGCGTTTAAGTCAGAGATTGGTGCTTTTAGCTGTATTCCAGACACTTGAGCATGTAATCTGAGCTGAGATGACAATATTGTCCTAAGAGGAAACTGCACTGTCGGGAAATGTTGGATAATAAGTCTGGGTGTCCTTACAGGTGCTTGTAAAATATTCTGTGGTAATATTGAAATATCGCGAAAGTGAGACTTTCTTGTATCCCTGACCAACCCTTACTCTTCCACTGTCATCTCTGACATGAATGACCAGGACATTTATCAAATTAACTGTTTGTGGGCTGCTGTAATGTCTCTGTGTTCACAAATCTGGTATCTGCACTTCAAAATTGGCTGTGAAGCACTTTGGGAGGTCCTTAGCTCATGAAAGGTACAATAGAAATGTAATTTTAACGAGTGGGTTTGAAAGGGGATTCGAGTTAAAATTAGAACTGCAGACTGCTTCCTTACTATTTTCAAAGGAATGGAATGAAGGAGGTTGGGTGACTCACCCACTCCCAAATGACAGGGCTCTCAGTTAACTACTTTAGTGAGTCTGCATACCTAATGTGTTGTCCTTTGATTCAGCTATAACACTAGCGTGTGTGAAACCTGGAGAACCCAACAACTGAAGGGAGGTGAAGACTTCTGGATGAATGCACCCATCCTGGAAGTACACAAATACGTCACTCCCAACATGTTACCATGTTAAACTCCCTAGCAATTAAGTTGTACTTCTCCTCCCTCCTAATATCCTCACCTTTCCCTTGAACCCTCGCTCTTCATGGATCCCTTTTGATTTGTTCTGTGGTCTCCAGTGATTTTTCTGCCACCCCTGCTCAACTTCTCAGGCCTTTCTAGCAGCAGATCTTATGCTGTTCTCAATTAAATAGTTTACTAGCCCATGGTTTTGTGGGTTCACCTAGGAAGAATAGCCATTTAGTTGAAAGTCTGCAGATACCCATAGAACAATACACTAGCAAGATAGGGATCGGTTAACTGAGTTGGGTGGACAGCTGGTTTGTGATGCAGAGTAATACCCATGATATAGGTACAATTCCTGCACTGGCCGAGGTCAGCATGAAGGTCCAGTCTTTGTACTTTGCCCCTTGCCTGAAGTGTGGTGACCCTCAGGTTAAACCATCACCAGTCATTTCTGTCTAATGAGACGTTGGGACTATGGTGACTTTACATCCTTCCAGCAAGAAAGGAAGAATTTATATACCACCTTTCATGACTCTAGATACATCAGACCACCTTACAGCTGATGAAGACTTTTCACTGTAACATTGGAAATTTGCCCATAGCAAGCTCCACGATAGTACCGCGAGAATGACCAAATCACCTGCTTTAGGTGCTGAAAGAGGAATATTAGCCTGGTCACTCCCTGGCTTTCTTCCAGTGAGTGAGTCCAGAATTTTAGAATGCTGTTTTAAAATTAGGGAGTTTCTCTTTCAGGACACAGCTGAAGAGATTTCTTTTCTCTCAGAGGATTTTTGACTTTGGAACTCTCTGCTTTAGAAGGTGGTAGAGGTCGGGTCCTTAATTATGTTTAAGACAGTAATGGATAGATTCTTATTAGCCAGGGAAATCAAGGATTATTGGGGGTAGATGGGTATGTGGAATTTGAAACAAATAGATTAGTCATGTCCTTATCGAATGGCAGAACAGGCTTGACGGGCTCCTACTTCTATTTTATATATTTGTATGTGCATATAGTGTCTGAGAGGGCAGACAGGAAGAGTCAACATTTTCCTTTGGAAACTCAAGCAAACTCAACCAAAAGCAAAATACTGCTTGGAAGTTTGAAGTAAAAAACAGAAAGTGGTGAAGTAATTCAGCAGGTCTGGCAGCATCTGTGGAGAGAGAGAAATAGAGTTAACATTTCGAGTCCAGTATGACGTATTCGGAACTGAGAAGAGCTGAAAAATTATGATTTATATGCTGGTGACAGAGCTGAAGAGGAGCAAATGGAACAGGTAGTGAGCATGCCCAGAGCAGAAGACAATGTCAGTGATAATGGTGATAAAGGAGGGATAAAGATGTTAGATAGGTGCGACTGTTAGATGTGAAAAGGAGAAAATGGGTCCACTTTGCAAGTTTAACCATCTGTTTACTGTATACTGATTACTGAATTCTGCCCAGCAAAATGTAGACAAATTAAGGCAATGCATTTATATGCTAATTAATTTCAGAGACTTTTTAAAGCAATTTTTTAATATACAAAGAACAGAAATAAATCTAAAAGATGTTTAAAATGGTCATTGTGCTTATGGGTCTTTTGTGTCTCTCCTGTTCTAGCTACCAATGTTACTGCATTGTCAGTTCAACAGGTTGAATATTCGCTTTCTAAATTCTTGAGGATATCTTGCTTTTCTGTTAATTATTTCAGTTGTTAAGATTTTTCTGTACCTTCCTCCATCTTCAAAAACAGGTCAAACATCCCAAAATAAATCTCATCTTTTAGATTTAAATGTGAATTGAATTTATCAAGCAAAAGCAGCAATGTAAGAATATAAAACTTATACAAATATATCAGTTTGTCAACATACTTTATAGATGGTGAGTAAGCTTGCGAAGTTTTTAAGCAGCAAAACGAGTACCTAATATTATGCTCAAGAAGATCTCACAGGTAGGATAAATGAGTAGTTAATCTGTATGGCTTTGGTTGAGGGTTAAATTTTGGCTAGGGCACAAGAGAACTTTCTGGTCTCCTTTAAATAGAGTTGTAGGATCTTAGGATGGGATTTTAGTTTAATCTATCAGCTGAAAGACAACATCTCCAATAATGCAGCCGTCTCTGAGTATTGCACTGAAATCTCATTGCAAGTTAAATGTTCATGCTTTGCTATCCTTGAAATTTTGGCCCTCTGAACCAGGGCCTAAATCTGATATGTAATATATAATAGATATCTAATTAGCTTTCTAAATGGAAAACAAGAAAAATAGTATAATCCATGGGATCAAGAATTTCACAGCACAGAAGGTCATTATTTGGCCTGTGCCAGTTCTTTGAAAACACTGTTCAGTTTCATCCCATCCCCAGCTTTCTTCTCAGAACCCTGTAAATGAATTCTTAAAGTACATGTAAAATTGCTTAAGAAAGATATGGAATCTTTTTTCATCACTCTCTTGCACTCTCTTATTTCTTTCATGTCAAGTTTTATTTTTTACTCTCATGCAATGTCTGTCATAATCAAACATAGAGACAGGAGGAGGGCATTCTGTCCCTTTAGCCTGTTCCCTCCATTCATTTATATCATGACTGATCTGCACCTTAACTTCATTTTGCAGTCTTTGGTTCATATCCTTTAATATCCCTTACCGAACAATCTTGAAAAGTTCAACCGACTCCCAGTCTCAATAACATGTTGACAGACTGAGTTCCAGATTTCCATTGTTCTTTAAAATTGCATTAGTAAAGGCCATCTTTTAAACTGTGTAGCATTCCTGTATCCTTGTTATTTGTATTTTATTGGGAAATGAGCGAATACAGGGTTAGCACGGAAGAAGACCCTTCAGCTCAATTTGTCTATGCCAACCAGGTTTCCAAATCAAAACTAGGCTCATTTGTCTGCGTTTTGCCAATATCCCTCTAAACCTTTCCTATCCTTTTAATTGTTGTAATTGTATCTGCGTCTACCACTTCCTGTGTATACCTGATTATATTTCTGAAAGGAAATAATGAAACTGATTCAATGATGGGACAGGATAGCTTTCCTCTCACCTTCCCTCCACTCACGAAGAATCAGGCAAAATGGAGTAGGAAAATTTGCTTTAAAGTTTGCAGATTGATGAGTCCTTACCACAGTGTTCATCCTATATTTGATTTCATCCTTCTCCAATTGTACTTCCTCCAGTTCTTCAGGAGAAACTATCGGAGGAAGGCTTTGAATCGTATAAGTGGCTGACTTCAACTAGAGTCAAAGACAGAAAACAAAATTATTTTAAAAAGAACAGAATATTATCTTACATTATAGAATAGGAGAAACATCCCAGTCCTCCACTATGCAGGCTTTCCTTAAAATTTGCTATTATATTCCCTCTGATTCCACTGTGTGGTTATCTGACCCACAAAGCCACTGATCAATTTTCACGAAGCTAAGTTAAGGGAGCATTAATGTATTGAACAGCATTCATAAAAAAATCATTTGAGTGTTAATTCTTTGATTGTGGAGTAACATCATAAGCAGATCTATCTGGAGCCATCCCCACCAACTACCTAAACAGGTTACCATCTTTTAAGCAACCTGGACTGGATGTAAAAATGTCACAGGATATCTATCGCAGCATACAACATAGTTCACCTTGCCATGAAAACCAGCACAAATAAATGGGAGATAGTAGGAACTGCTGCTGCTGGAGTCTGAGATAACAAGGTGTGGAGCTGAATGAACACAGCAGGCCAGGCAGCAACAGAGGAGCAGGAAAGCTGACGTTTCAGGTCCGGACCCTTCTTCAGAAATGGGTCCAGACCCGAAACGTCAGCTTTCCTGCTCCTCTGATGCTGCCTGGCGCGCTATGTTCATCCAGCTCCACAAATAAATGGGAATTTGGAGTCTAGCTACTGCAGCAATTTACTTCCTCTAACAAGTGTCCATTTAGACACTTCAGTTCCTTCTCTCAATAATGCAACTCAAAGCTCAGGCTGCAATCCAGTGGCATGGAATGTTGTGTTCATTGTTGTAATATCGTCAGGCTGTCTCAGTACTCAGCTTGCCAACTCCAGGTGAATGCATTCCTAGATGGGGCAACAAAAGAACTCTTGCTTTCAAAAGCCTACCCTGCACACACCTGCCATTGATTTGTCAACACGGCCATCCTCATGGTGCACTGGTGTTACATGATAAGTGTGAAGTGAAAGGACTTTTCATTACTGGGTTGACTTGGGTGGGGTGGGGGAGCTGACTTCCAGAACTTCTGATCTGCTTGTTGAGCCTCAACTCAGCAAGACTTACAAAACACTCTTTTTAAATTATTCACATCTTTAAAGAAAAAGACACGGCTATTCTAATATTTGCTTTGATATCACTTTGATCTCTCATGGTGGACTTGGTTTAGCCATTGCTCTGGTCATCCCACATGATGGAAAAGTACCTGAATTTTATCTTGTAAACTGTGCCTTTTCTTTAACCACACTCCAACTCTCTGTGATTACGGACAGAGCATTATTTTCAGCCCGGCCAAATCATTACCGAGTAGTAATTCAACTCCATCCATGGATAGTTTCTGAACAATTCCAGCTGTCACTGTTGTAGGTATTGGATCATATTCTACGTGTGCATTATGCAAAGGAATGGGTGCATGTCCTTCATTTACTCCATTTGTTAAGTCTGTGGCTTGCAATACATTCGCTGCAGGAAGAGTTATACCTCTCTCCAGCAAAGCATCTGAGTAGCTCCTAAAACTCTAAATAGAGTTGTGTTTAGCTGTACCATTTGAAGGAATGTACCTTCGGCACACTTTACTTTCAACGACAGCATATACTGAACAAATCAACAGAACACCAATGGGATCCCCAACTTCAGGACTGATCGCAGAAGCAGTAATGCAAAGGTTATAATGGACAGAGCTCCCCACTATACAACCCAAACTTTGGGTCCGATATGTAGATGACACCTTTGTGATTATTATTCGCACAAAACTAGAAGAAACCCACCGACATATAAACAGCATCCTTACCGGGATAAAATTCAGGAAAGAAGAAGAGAACAACAACTGACTACCCATCCAGCACGCAATGGTAGAATGCAAAAACAACAGGGAACTCCAGACTAGCATATATAGAAAGACCACACATACGGATCAGATACTCAATTTCACCAGCAACCACCCCAACTCCCACAAACATAGCTGCATCAGAACACTATTAAAATGAGCTGCAACACATTGCAGCAACCCAGAACGATACAAAGCAGAACAGGAGTACTTATACGGAGTCTTCAAAAGAAATGGATACCCGAAAAGCACAATCCGCTGTTATCTCCGAGACAGACCACTACAGGAAAACACAACACAACCAGCCTCACTAATCATTGTACAATATATCAAGGACATTTCAGCGATGACCACAAGACTACTCAGACCCTTGGGTATCAGAGTGGCCCACAAACCGACAACCACCGTACAACAGCTACTAACAAATGTAAAGGATCCCATACGCAAAACCGGCAAAACTGGGGTAACATACAAAATACCATGGAAGGACTGTGAGAAAACACTACATAGGCCAAACCGGATGAAAATTGACAATGTATGAATACCAACTAGCCACCAAGAGACATGACCAATTCTCACTTGTCTCACTACACCCAGACAAACGAAGGACACAAATTCAACTGGGACAACACATCCATAATGGCACAAGCCAAACAGAGACACACCAGAGAATTTCTCAAGGCCTGGTATTCCAACTGGAACTCCATCAACAAAAATATTGAACGAGACCCTGTGTACAACCCACTGAAAAGCAGAACCGGAAGTAATACCAATCACCCCAGCAAACCGAGGCATATGGTGTGCAGTTTTGGTCTCCTTATCTGAGGAAGGATGTTCTTGCTATAATGAGGGAATGCAGCAAAGGTTTATCAAATTGATTCCTGGAATGGCAGGAGAGATTGAAGAAGATTAAGGGGGGGGTGTCATAGAACCGTATAAAATTCTAACAGGCCTATACAGGTCGGATGCTGGAACAATGTTCCCAGTGATAGGAGACTCCAGAACCAGGAGTCATAGTTTTAGGAAAAAGGATAAACTTTTTAGGTCTGAGATGAAGCTAAGTTTTTTACACCAGAGAATGCTGAGCCTGTGGAACTCATGACCACAGAAAGTGTTGAGGTCAAAACATTTTGTGTTTTCAAGAAAGAGTTAGATAAAGCACTTGTAGCTAAAGGGTTCAAGGGATATTGGGGGAGGGCAGGATTAGGGTATCAAATTCATACCATCTCACGTTCATAATGAATGGCGGAGAAGTCTTGAGGGATTAAATGAGTAACACTGCTCCTCTCTTCTATGTTTCTCCTATCTTCTATGTTGCCTCTGGTGCAGCTGTTTCTCCCGTTGCAGCTGGAAATCTTGGTGCAGTCGAATTTTCTGGGGCAAATGTATATCCTGGTGTAACTATTTCTCCTAGTGTAGCTGTTTCACCGTGTTTCTCTTTGAGCAGCTATTTCTCCTGGAGCAGCTGTTTCACCCCATGCTGTTTTATCCCCCAGTGCAGCTGTATCCCTCAATGCGGATGTTTTTCCTGGTGCAGCTATGCATCCTGTAGCAGCTGTATCTCCTGGTTCAGCTGAATATCCTGGAAAAGCTGCTTCTGCTACAGCAGCTGTTTCTCCTAGTGCATCTGTTTCTCCTAGAGCAGCAGTATCTCCTGGAAAAGTTGTATGTCACGATGCAGCTGCATCTCCTGGTGCAGGCATATCTCCTGGATCAACTACTTCTTCTGGTGCAGCTGCATCCTGTTTTTCCCAACCACACACCGTTTTGAATTTATTATAGATATTATAACCCTTTTGTTCTTTATCCTTGCTTTCTCTTGAATGGGCAGACACATGAAAAGATCTTCTTTGGTTGTTATGTCCTTATGCACCCAGAAACTATCAGCTGGACTGCATCGGTCAGATTGGTTAATTCATTGACCAGTAGTCAGAAGCATTCACATTCCTTCAGTTCTTGCTGTAGTTGCTGTAAAGATGTCTCTAGTGAAAGGTTCCATTCATCTCGCTACCGTGTAAGCAACAAAAGATATATTCTGGGTTGCTGCTTTTGATTCTTTCTTGTTCTTAAAAGTCTTTGGATAAAGAGTCAGCGACCACAGTCATTTAATTACTTCACCATCTGTGAATGATTTAGTTTCTTTTTGTCAGAATGTGGCAAAAGCAACGTGATACTTCGTTGCGGGCCTTTACCCTTCGTTGCTGTTTTAGAAAAAAATGCTGACTGTTGGGCTGTCAAATGGCCTTCAGCTTGTCAACTTTCTTCATCCAAAGCAAAAGAAAGCTATCCTTGAATTTTCTGTGCATTGTTGTGAGTTGCTTTTCAAATATCCCTTTTTATCTATTGATATACTTTGAGGCAAGTGCTGTTATCTTTTAACATTGTGAACAGAAATTTATTTTCCCATTCCACATGGAAATTGCACATTTCAGTTTATTTTTGGATGGTCCAGGTTCATCACTCATCATTATCACTAGACAGGGATATATTTTTCATCAAGATAAAAAGCAGGTAGCACTAACTACTAACTCACAATTGAACACATGTCTTGGGTTGGAGGTGTGTACTACAGTTGTTAAAAAGGCAAATACACAGGCTTATGTTAAAACTGGTAGAATTCAAACATAAATTCTGCACTTACAGCCAATGGTGAGTTTTAAATGTGGTTCTGGAAGCTGCTTTACCCTGCAGTTGCTTCACTTTATGATTCGTGACCTCATTCTGCCACTGGTCATACTGCAGGTAGGCCTCTGGATCTGCACCTCTGGCACATCTGGAATGTTGCTGCTCACTTTCAAGTGCGGAGACATGGGTGGTCACTTCTGTGGTCAGTATTTCTTTCTGGGGCCCCTGGTCAGCCTCCATCATTCATATATTGGATATGGGGCAGAGCAGTGATCCCCATAATTTTTCTTCACCCTGCATGGACACCTGAGCTCCAAGCCAGCCTTCTGGAAGTGGAAGTCATATAGTGTCATAATAATCAGTGTGGGCACACAGCTTTGAGGGAACACGAGCGATGTATGTTAGACTGAGACTGAGGTCGACTGTCAGTGATTCTGTGATCAACCAGTTGATTGTGACTTGTGGATTGGAGATCTCTAGTGTAAAGTGATAAGACTTTTATAAACCTGAAAAGGCAGAATGGCGCACACTAAAAGCTAAGATCAATGCTGGAATAGTGCCAACATATTTCCACTAGACATCCTGGAAGATATCTCCCTCAGCAAGCGGAGCTCCATGGTGTAGCCCACAAGAGACTATCTCACAGCTCATACCAGATCACTAATTCCATGTCAATAGATGTGAAGCTGGAAAAGCACAACAGGTCAGACGGCATCCGAGGAGCAGGAAAGTCAACGTTTCGCGCTGAAACCCTTTCTTGGATGCAGTCTGACCTGTTGTGCCTTTCCAGCTTCACATCTACTGACTCTGGCGTCCAGCATCTGCAGTCCTTATTGTCTCCAAGTCACCAATTCCATGTATTGGCACAATCACACCACAATGCAAACATTGTTCCTCTTGACTTCTTGAAATCTTCTGCCTAGTAGACACCAATGGACTAGTAGTAGCAGGACCGTCATAATCACCAGGTCTCAATATAGTCACAATTTGTGAGATTCCAATCATATCCATTCTGGTAGAACAGATTATAGATGACACAACTAATCAGTCAATATAACTTTGAAGTGAGATATAAACCAGGTATCAAGGATGATTATGTCTGACACTGAGTAGATTGCCCAACCCACACAAAGACTAAGATATTGCTCTTAACACTCCTCTTGATGCACTTGCCTATAAAGTTCAAGAGTTCTCAAGGATGATGTATTACATTTTGGTCAGAGCCAGTACGATCACTTATGATCCACAACTGCCGAAGATGAGCAACCGCAAAAGTTGCAAAAGATCATTTCCCAGAGATGGCCTGACAGTGTTAAAGAAGTGCCTGAGATTTGTTCATTTTGGCCTAGAAAAGACAAATTTGGTACATCATGACAGATCATTTTAAGGGCAAACAAGTCCTAATATCAAAAGCACAACATCAAGATACCTTGTCCCTGTGCACTGAGCACATCAGAAGGCAGGCACGTGATTCTGTGCTGGCCAGGATGGGATCAGAATATTTATTAACTTCTTGTATCCCTCTCACCTGCCTTTCCACCTGTTTCAGTGCTGTCTGCAAATTTTGCTACGGTACATTTACTGCCTCCAAGTCGTTAATATATATGGTAAACAATTGCTGTGGGTCATTTAGAAGTTTTATTTCACAAATAGAGTTTGAGGAAACATACTACTATCTATTTCTAAAAGGGATAAGGAATGAAAAACAAATTAAAAACCATCTCCGTTATGGACACGAGGGGAGGACTGTAAAATAATTCAATCACCTCTCTCTGGTGTCTATGACACTATGTATATCCAATGTTGGGATAAGTAAAGCAGCTATAGTCCTAGAAGATTGCTTTCTCGTTACAAAGAACTGACTGATGGTGGTTTATCCTGAGAGTCATCACATCTCAGACGAGGGCAAGGTTGACAAGGTGGGACCTTCATGGTAACCTCAGCCGGTGGAGGAATTGAACCCTCCCTGTTAGCATTACACTGCATCACAGAACAGCCCACCAGCCAACAAATCCCCTGTGCATAAGCTCCACTGTAGACATCTCTGATGTCCTCTGCCAGTAACATTAATGTCAGCCTCTACCATTGGTGTCTGTGTCTGGAAACAGACAAACTCCTCTTGTTCTCTGGCACTAAGAGCGGTAGTGGGTTTGTGTCATGTTTCAGGTTTTTCCAGCTGTATGTGACAATATAGGACCATGTGTATGTTAACAAGGAGAAGAAAAAAATGGAGCCAAGGTGCAATTGTAGCTTTTGTTTCGACGGTGGGAGTGGAAATTATAAAGAAGTGCAATGAAGCTTAGCCTGAGGAGAGCCATAAGAAGAAATTTGGGAAAGATTGGCAGTGAGGAAATACAGTTGTGCAGAATGAAGTGAAAAGTATGACTTGGAAATAAGGTGGTCACTGTCATTGGGTGTTGTTCTCATCCCATCCTAGTCCTACAACTGATTGGTAAGACTGTCCAGATGAGGTGTTATTTCAATGTCTCTGATGTTTGAAGAGGCCTATGTTTATTTGGGCTCCAGGGTTAGGCCTCTGATGATGTTGCAATGGTTCTCAGGTAAGTGTCACCAAAGATAGGATGGGGTTTAAGTCTGAGAGAATTGGGGATGGGAGTCAAGGTTGCTAGTCAGTCTGGTGTTTGTTGTAGAATCAGTTTGACATTGAGTTTTAGATGAGATGATGGGAATCAGAATTACCATGAAAGAAGGCAGGGGTTGGATTGAGTGACCAAAGGTCAGGAGAAAGAATTGGAGGGCAACCAGGAGGGGAAGACAACGATTGAAAGAGTAAGTCAAGAGAGTCAATAGATAGCAGTGATTGGAAATGTTTCACTGTATTCAAGATTAAAAGGTATTATTTATTATGTTTGAGCCCAATTATAAATTATAAAAAGACCACAAGGTAGGCCTGTAAAAACTTTACCAGAAATCATTAGGTTATATCTTCACAACTACACAGTTGGAACTAGACTGACCCCGGTTTCCTGCTTTGAGTCACCTGGCCTGCTTTACTTAAAGGGGCAGCACGGACCTCCAACCACATACATAATGCCTTGTACCCTTTATTTTAAAAAATCCCATTAATGAACATACATGCAACAATTGTAAATATGCAAGTACTGAAGCCAACGTATGTACATAGTCATGTACATTTACAAAAGCAATGTAAACATGGTAAAATGACTATGCCCCCATGCAGGCTGTTGCTTCTGTAGTCTACACCGACATGATTCGTATCTCAGGGAGATGGTGGTTTCTAGGAGACCATCTCCTAGTCTCAGGGATAGCAGGAACTGCAGATGCTGGAGAATCTGAGATAACACGGTGTAGAGCTGGATGAACACAGCAGGCCAAGCAGCATCAGAGGAGCAGGAAGGCTGACGTTTCAGGCCTGGACCCTTCTTCATTTCTGAAGAAGAGTCTAGGCCCGAAACGTCAGCCTTTCTGCTCCTC
>JAHRHZ010000145.1:1586589-1620812 GCA_024137785.1 Ginglymostoma cirratum | reverse complement strand
CTGCTCCTCTGATGCTGCTTGGCCTGCTGTGTTCATCCAGCTCTACACCTTGTTATCCTAGTCTCAGGAGTCTTTTCTGGTGTAGTCTCCAGACTTTGGAAGCTCCTGCGGTTCAGCAGTTGCCTCCCTCTCTGATTGTCTGCTGTTTCCCTGTGAAGCTGCTATTGTCTGTTCCCTGGATATGACCAACCCTGGCTCGGAGACACATGATGGTTGACACCACTAGTCCCACCTGGGCCAGCTCTGTATTCTGAGTTACTTATTCCGATGGTGAGATGCTGTGACCAGCTGGTCCACGTGTCTCCTGCAGACTAGCTCATCCCTGGTCTGCACTGTATCCAACAGTGGTCCTATCTGAGCCACCAGCGTTACTGGAACCCATTTTTCTTCATACATATAATTTCTGGACATTTCTTAGGAATGTCCTCAACTTTGGGGTTCTTGCCCTTCTGGCCATGTGTCCTTCTTGAACTCGCCCTACCAGCTCCCTGGTCTCTTTCTAGCCACAGTAAGTCAAGCATTGTTCTCAGCTGGCGGTTGAACATTAAGGATGCCAGTGAGCACTGGGTCATCGTGTGTGGCGTGTTACGGTACATGGTGAGGAACTTGTTGATTCGCCATCCTAGTGAATCCTCACCTTTGAGAGATCTTTAAGACCGGGTTTGTGCAAATCTCTCCATTTGGCTGTTTGTCACAGGGTGATACGGGGCCAATCTCACATGTCTGACTTTGTGATATCCTGTGTACTCCCTGAACTCTTTTGCCACAGTGGACCATTGTCACTCATGGCCTGTTTGGGATTCCCGAACCTGGCAAATATTTCATCTTCCATTTAGTCTAACGTTGCTTCTGCTGATGCCAACTTCACGATCACCACTTCGGGCTACTTGGAGTGGGGACCCATGACCCCTAGTAATATCCACGTCTCTACTGATCCCATGAAATTGATGTGAATCTGCTGCCATGGTGATTGAAGTCATTCCTATGGATGAAGGGGTGACAACAGAGGCACCTTGCTTACTAATGCGTAGGATTTGCACGATCCCACTTGCTGCTCAATCTCAGAGTCCGCCTTCAGCAACCAGAAGTAACACCTGGCCATTTCTTCCACTCAGACCACATCAGGATGCCCTTGGTGCACTTGATTCAGTTCATTTCCTCTGAACGAGGGAGGAATAACAACCCTCATTGCCCAAATTAAACATACATCTAATGTGCACAACTTTCACCTCCTGGACAGGTAAGGGCATAAGTCTGGGCTGTTTCCCCTCAGGACTAGGTCCACCACTTTACTTAATGTTTTAACAAAGATCTGCAGCTCGGATTGTGGTGGAGTTGTTGGTTGATTCGCTGAGGTCACTGGTTTTCATGAAAACGTTTCATCCCCCCCTCTAGGTGACATCGTCAATGCTGTCTAACCTCCATTCAAGCACTGTTGTTCTGTCCCGCTATGAATTTATATGGTCCGGTCTGTCATGGTGGGCAGTCTTGTTTCCAGTTTTGTACCACAGTGGTACGTAAATGGGTCTATTTCAACATGGTTGATCATCACATCAATGGTTGAAAACAGCAACTCACAGCAAAACGGCACGGCCAGCTTTCCCTCGTTTCAATACACTCCAACATAGAAGGACATCAGTTTAATTGGGACAAAGTTACAGTACTTGGACAAGCAAAACAAAGACAAGCATGAGAGGCCTGGTTTTCAATCACCGATGCGATAAACAAACATGTTGAAATAGACTCCATCTACATACCACTACAGTACAAAACCAGAAACAAGACTGCCCACTATGACAGATTGGATCACATAAATTCAGAGTGGGACAGAACAACAGTGCCTCAAGTTATCTAACTCACACAATTCATTCATAAGTTTCTAAAAGAGATTACCACCTTCAGACTCTGTTATTCCCAAACCATCTTTTCTTCACCCTGGTAGATTGCTCATGTTCATCCCATCCCACAGCTAGATAATACCATGTGCTCTGCCAATTACCAATTCACTGTCCTTTTACTGGTACTTTCTATAGTCACAGAAGCTGCTGGTATCTCTTAAATCTTCCATCATCCTGAAAGCTCATGCTTAATCTATGATTGCCAGTTTTTTTTTAATATATTCATTTTGTGGGATGTGGGCTTCGCTGGCTGGCCAACATTTATTATCCATCCGTAGTTGCCCTTGAGAAGGTGGTGGTGAGCTACCTTCTTGAACTGCTGCAGTCCACCTGGATTGACCTACAAAGCCATTAGGGAGGGAATTCCAGGATTTTGACCTAGCGACAGTGAAAAAACAGCTATATATTTCCAAGTCAGGTTGGTGAGTAGCTTGGAGGATAACTTGAAGGTGGTGGTGTTCCCAGAGATCCACTGTCCTTGTCCTTCTAGATGGAAGTGGTCATGGGTTTAGAACGTGCCGAATGAGGATCTTTGGTGAACTTCTGCAGTGGATCTTGTAGATAGTATGCACTGCTGTTACTGAGCGTCGGTGGTGGAGGGAGTGGATGCTTTTGATATAACGGTTCCATTAGTGATGATCTTACTTGTGTTAGACATCTCTAGAGCTATGTTGTTGTCAATTTGGTGATTTGTTTGTCATTATCTTGGACATCTTTAAATCCCTACTCCATCTGGCAGGGATTTAATGGATGAGCAATTAAATCACCATGGTTACTTACCCAAATGCTTAAGCACTCGGAAATGATAATTCTTTATGTCAACTTGTTCAACTGTTAAAGACATCTCCAAATTTGCAAGGTGAGGGTTGGGGCACCAATGGCTGTGTGATTTTTAATACATGCACAACAGGTCTTGATGGCTTCATCTGCACATGACTACGATTTTAACTCAGCAATCTGTAGCAAGTTTTACGTTCTTGTCGGGTGAGGACAGAAGGAAAGGAGATCAAGGTGATAAGGGCCAGGGTGATCTGTGAAAATCAATTCTATAAACAGGTCAGGGAAGTGCTCCTCTGACTCTTTGGTGGCTTACTTGCTGTGAACTAACCTCCCTCTCTTTGATCACAAGATCCTGCTTTACGGTTTCTGCCACCTTAGTGCTCTTGTCTGGTCCTGTGATTTTCTGCAACCTCACAATTATAGCAAACTTTGAACAAAATTACAGCTGTAGGGATAAATGCAATTTCTTTCCATGATAACTATATGATAGTGTCTTACATATTTGAGAGCATTTTTTGACATTTATATAAATGATCTGAATGTGAATATAGGAGGTGTGGTTAGTACATTTACGGATGACACCAAAATTGGTGGCATAGTGGACAGCAAAGAACGTTATCTCAAAATACAACTGGATCTTGATCAGATGGGCCGATGGGCCAAGGAGTGGCAGACGGAGTTTAATTTACATAAATGTGAGGAGTTGCATTTCAGTAGGGTAAATCAGGGAAGGACTTATACACCTATACTTATACTCCTGGGGAATGTCGCTGAACAAAGAGGCCTTGGGGTGCAGATCCATAGTTCCTTGAAAGTGGAGTTGCAGGTAGACAGGGTAGTGAAGAAGGTGTTTGGTATGCTTGCTTTTATTAGTCAATGCATTGAGTACAGGAGTTGGGAGGTCATGTTATGGCTGTACAGGTATTGGTTAAGCCATATTTGGAATACCGTATTCAGTTTTGGTTTCTCTGCTGTAGAAAAACTATTGTTAAACTTGAAAGGTTTCAGAAAAGATTTCCAAGGATGTTGCCAGGGTTGGGGCTTTGAGCTATAGGGAGATGCTGAATAGGCTGGGGCTATTTTCCCTGGACCGTCCGAGGCTGAGGGGTGACCTTATAAAATCATGAGGGGCATAGATAGGGTGGAAAATCAAGGTCTTTTCCCTGGGGTGGGGAAGTCCAAAACTAGAAGGCATAGGTTTAAGGTGAGAGGGGAAAGATTTAAAAGGGAGCTAAGGGGCAACTTTTTCACACAGTGAGTAGTGCATGTATGAAATGAACTGCCTGAAGAACTGGTGGAGACTGTATAATTACAACTTTTAACAGGCATCTAGATGGGTATATGAATAGGAAGACTTTAGAGGGATATAGGCCAAATGCTGGCAAATGGGACTAGATTAATTTAGGATATCTGGTCAGCATGGACGAGTTGGACCAAAGGGTTTGTTTCCGTACTGTGCATTTCTATGACTCTATTACTCTATGGTTTACTGGTGCAGCAGGAGTCTGTAGTGCTTGTTGCAAGAGATCGACATACAGATTGAGCTTTGTAGCTTGCTATGACTGGATGAGGAGGGGTCAATTGGCTACCATTTTCCAATCTCATTGGTTGGTTGCAACCAACATTTATGCATTTTTAGCATGAAGTTATAGCTTTCCCCAATTAAAGTATAATGAATTAGTTCATCAGGAACAATAGGGAGCCAACTGTAAGGTTTACTTGAGTGAAAGAAAGAGCATTTTTATTATATGCCAATTCCAAGAAAAATGATACAAATATAATTTCAAACATACATGCTTACAGGTAAAAAGTTTTAAAGGCTTCATTTCCAGTTCAAAAGAAAGATGAGAGAAATATACAGTTTAAAGTTCTTAGCATGTCCTTGAGGCATGAATGCTTTAACCTGAGACCACGATTGTTTAATTGCGGTCTAGTTCCTTGGCAGTCTTGAATATTCCATTTGTTCTTTGAGTTCTCAATAGTTTTATGTATCTTTTTAATCAGTTCTGTCACTGGGCACTTTTCCTTCTTGAGAAGCTAGGAGACAGTTTGTTTTAGTCATTAATCATTGAAATATAAGTTTATTTTTATGTATTCCATCTGTGGAAGTTATGTTTCTTTAGGTTTGCTAATTGTAGGTGAGGTTCCATGTCCAGCATATTGAAATTTACACAAAGGTGCCAATCAAATCTAGGAGATGACGGTTTCTTCACCCCAAACTGAGTTTCAGTGAACTTTGATAAAATGTTAGCTTCTGCTCAGACAATTTTGTTTATTCCACGTTGATTGCACAGAGTTTGCCTAGGTTCTGTGATTAGCTGCTTGCTAAGGTCATTTTAAGACAATGTTTTTCCTTTTATAAAAAATCATTTTGGTTCATGGAAATCCCAAATATTAAAATCAGATGATGGAATCTAAAAATCAATCGTCCTTCTATCACTGTCGTGACAAGCTACAGGGACTTCAATGTATGAAACCAGCCCAGGAGCTGCCAATCAGGACAGAAATTGCAACTGGCAAATATCACTTGTGAATCCTTAATGAATTTCACAACAGTCCTTTGTGTAATATTTCGTGCAGCTGTTATCCATTTGATGTAAATAAGTTTGAACCCATTTAAGTATTGTACGTATGGGAATGCAATGCAATAAATGCTGTACTTGAAGTTCGCTGAGAGAGAAATCACGTTAATGCTCAAATAAACTCTCAGCTTTAACGTACATTAAGTTCCAATGGTGTCCCAAGGGCAAGACGGGAATTTGAATATTTTTAGCTTTCATTGTTGGCCCTTTAATTTTTACCAGCCAAAAGAGACTCTTCCAATTATTCCCTATCTACATTATTTTTAAAAATATGGGGAAAAAAATAGCACAAGACAGTAAAGAGCTCAATATGAAACTTCCGATGGGATTTGTCAAGTACTGAGACGTCAGTAGTGTGGATAAATGATGATGATGTATAATGATGCAATGACAATACTAGTGTCCTATGATTATGTAGCGAGAACTGGAAGCAAGAAGGCTTCTAAGCTGGAAAAAAAGAGTTTGTACAGAAAGTAGCCTAGAACTCAGAAAGTAGTACTTGGAAGATTAATTAGAATTCAATCTGGTACACAAGATAAAGCGGGATTATCCTGCAATCAGAAGAAGAAAAGTTTACTCAGAATGAAATGGCTTGATACAGGTGTATTACTTTAGCCCTACTGGGAGCCATATTGTCATCAGAAATGATCATGATATTATACATGCTATGAAAAGAAAAGCCTCCCTTCAGTCATTTACTGTGTGTGGCATAATGTAACAATAACTAACAAAATGCCAGTGCATAAAATGTTCACTTAAACTGTGACCAGTCAGGCAGGGATGGATGCATTCCACGGACGTAACTGGAAAGTTAAATTCTCTCTAAATGACTCACGGGAGGAACGGATACCACCCAGACCCAGTCATCCATGCCTTCCTCCTGTTGCTCCGTCGCAGAAGCTGCAAGACACACAAAAATATTGAAAGGACTTGTACACAAATTCCAAAATTTGAGCCTACTTCTTGTCAATTACTGACTCCTCAGATATTGAAGCAGTCTATGTTCAAATCCAACAAGATCTGGACAATATCCAGGCCCGGGATGACAAGTGGCAAGTAACATTTGTGCCACATAAATGCCAGTCTATGACCATCACCAATAAGAGATAATCCAACCACTGCCCCTTGACATTCAATGGTGTTACCATCCATCAGTGAATCCCCCACTATCAACATCCTGGGGTTATCATTGACCACAAACTCAACTGGACTTACCACATAAACACAGTGGCAACAAAACAGATCAGAGGCTAAAAATATTGCGGTCAGTAACTCACCCCCTAACTCCCCAAAGCCTGTCCGCCATCTGCATGGCACAAATCAGGGGTGTGATAGAATACTCCTTACCTGCCTGGATGGGTGTAGCTCCAACAACATTCAACACATCCAGGACAAAGCAGCTGTTAGGTTGGTACCACATCTACAAGCATCCATTCCCTCCATCATCAATGCTCAGCAGCAACAGTATGTACTATTGACAAGATGCACTGCAGAAATTCACCAAAGAGAGCACCTTCCAAACCCAAGATGAATTCCATCTAGAAGGACAAGGACCGTAGATACGTGGGAACACCACAGCTGCAAGTTCCCCACAAAGACGCTCACATCCTGACTTAGAAATATATCATCATTCCTTCACTGTCACTGGGTAAAAATCCTGGATTTCCCTCCCTCAGGGCATTGTGGGTAAACTACAGAACATAGACTGCTGTCATTCAAAAAAGCAGCTCAAAACCACCTTTTGCACGAAAATTAAGGACAGGCAATAAATGCTGGCCAGCCAGTGATGCCCATGTCCCATGAGTGAATAAAAAGAAACTGTGTAAAAAACAATAATTATCTGCATCATTGATAATGTAACACACTGAAACTTTTACATTTAGCTGCCCATTCTGTTTTATGAATAGGACTATTTTAGTGTTGTGAAATCAGCAACTGTTGAAAATATTCATTATCAAATACTCCGGAGATAAGATAGCTTCTGTGGAGAGACAAGAGCAGTTAGATTTCAGAATGATGAAATCTCATCAGCACTGGAATGATCATCAGCCTAAAAAGTTTATATTTCAGGTTTCTATCATATTCACCTTCTTTTTGTTTTCACTCATGGAATGTGGGCATCGCTAGCTTTCCAGTATTTATTGTCCGTTCTTAGTTGCCCTTGAGGAGGTGGTGGTGAGCTGCCATTTTGAACCACTGCAGTCCACCTGCTGTAGGTTGACCCAAAATACCCTTAGGGAAGGAATTTCGGGATTTTGCCAGAACAACAGTTAAGGAACAGCAATATATTTCCAAATCAGGATGTGAGTGGCTTCAAGGGAAACTTGCAGATTGTGGTGTTCCACACATCTTCTGCCCTTGACCTTGTAGGTGGAAATGGCTATGAGTTTGGAAGGTGCTTTCTTTGGCAAATCTCTGCAGTGCATCTCATAGGTGGTGCACAGTTCTGCTACTGAACATGGTGATGGATAGAGTAGATGATATGGATATGGCGCGAATCAAATGGTTTGCTTTGTACTGGCTGGTGTCAAGCTTCTTGAGTGTTATTGGAACTGCACCCACCCAGGCAAGTGGGGAGTATTCTATTCTAACTTGTACCTTGTAGGTGGTGGACAGACTTTGCAGAGTCAGTAAGTGAACTACTCATTACAGCATTCCTAGCATCTGACCTGTTCTTGTAGCCACTGTGTTTTTGTGGTGAATCCAGTTGAGTTTCTGGTCAATATTGAGCCTCAGGATGTTGATAGTGGGGGATTCAGTGATGGAACACCATTGAATGTCAAGAGGTAGTGGTTAGATTGTCTCTTATTGGAGATATTATTTGCCTGGCATTTGTGTGGCATGAATGCTACATGCCACTTGTCAGCCCAAGTCTGATATTATTAAGATTTTGTTGCATTTGAACATGGGCTGCTTCATCTGAGGAGTCGCAAATAATGCTGAACATTGTGCAATCATTGGCGAGCATCCCCACTTTTGACCATATGATGGGGGGAAGATCATTGATGAAACAGCTGAAGGTGTTTGGGCTAGGACGTTACTCTGAGGAGCTCCTGAAGAGATGCCCTGAAACTGAAATGATTGACGTCCAACAACCACAACCATCTTCCTAGGTGCAAGGTATGACTCCAAACACTGGAGAGTTTACCCCCTGATACCCATTGATTCCAGTTTTCCGAGGACTCCTTGATGCCACATTCGGTCAAATGCAGCCTTGATGTCATGGGCTGTCACTCTCACCTCACCTCTGGAATCTCGCTTTTTTGTCCATGTTTGAAATAGTGCTGTAATGAGGTCAAGAGCCGAATGGCCCTGGCTGAACCCAAACTGAGCATTAGTGAGCAAGTTATTGCTGAGCAGGTGCTGCTTAACAGCACTGTTGATGACAACTTCCATCACTTTACTGATGATCGAGAGTAGATTGATGGGGCAGTAATTTGCTTAGTTGGATCTGTCTTGCTGTTTATGTACAGGACATACCTGGGCAATTTTCTGCATTGCCGGGTAGATACCGGTATTGTAAATGTGCTGGAAAGGGAACAGAAAGTTCAGGAACACAAGCTTTCAGCAGTCTTGCTGGAATGTTGTCAGGGCCCATAGACTTTGCAGTATCTAGTGTCTCCAACCATTTCTTGACATCATGTGGAGTGAATTGAATTAGCTGAAGACTGGTATCTGATATGAGGAGGCCACTAGAGGAGGCCAAGATGAATCATCCACTTGGCACTTCTGGCTGAAGGTTGCTGCGAATGCTTCATCCTTATCTTTTGCACTGATGTGTTGGACTCTTCCACCATTGAGGATGGGATATTTATGGAGCAATGAGTCTTCATAGGATGTGGATTCAATGTTGAGGACTCCCAGGGCAACTCCGTCCTGATTGTATTCCTCTGTGCTGCCACTTCCACTGGGAACAGGACATATCCAGGGATGGTGATGGTGGTGTCTGGGACATTGCCTGTAATGTATGATTCTATGAGTATGACTATGTCAGGCTGTTGCTCGACTAGTCTGTGAGACAGCTTTCTTAATTTTGGCACTAGCCCCTGATGTGAGTTGTTTAATTGTCCATTTATGACTGGATGTGGCAGGACTGCAGAGCTTAGATCTGAGCCATTGGTTGTGGGATCGTCTAGCTCTATCTATCACTTGCTGCATTATGCTGTATGGCACACAAATAATCCTACTGGTAGCTTCACCAAACTGACACCTCATTTTAATTATGTCTGGTACTACTCCTGGTTTGCCCTCCTGCATGCTCCACTGAATCAGGATTGATCCCCTGGTTTGTTGGTAATGGTTGAGTGGGGGATATGCCAGACCATGAGGTTGCAGATTGTGCTGGAGTACAATTCTGCTGCTGTTGATGGCCCACAGTGCCTCATGGATGCCCAATCTTCGGTTGCTAGATCTGTTTGCAGTCTGTCCCATTTAGCATGAAGATAATGCCATGCAACATGATGGAGGGTATTTTCAACGTTAAGATGGGACTTCATGTCCACAAGGACTGTGCAGTGGTCACTCTTACCAATATTGTCATGGACAGATGCATCTGCAGCCACAGCTTGATATGGATGAGACCAAGTATGTTTTTCCCTCTTGGTTCCCTCACCACCTGCTGCAGACTCAGTTTAACAGCTATGTCTGTTAAGACCCAACCAGCTCAATCAGTAATACTGCTGCCAAACCACTCTTAGTGGTGGAGATTGAAATCCCCCACCCAGAGCACATTTTGCACCCTTGCTGTCCTCAGTGCTTCCTCCAAGTGGTGTTCAACATGGAGGAGCACTGATTCATCGGCCATGGGAGGATGGTACATCGTAACCAGTAGGAGGTTTCCTTGCCTGTGTTTGACCTGAAGCGATGACTCTTCATAGGATGCGGAGTCAATGTTGAGGACTCCCAGGGCAATTCCATCCTGATTGTATTCCACTGTGCTGCCACTTCTGCTGGGAACAGGACATACCCAGGGATGGTGATGATGGTGTCTGGGACATTGTCTGTAAGGTATGATTCTGTGAGTATGACTATGTCAGGCTGTTGCATCTGTCAGACTCGTCCATGAGACAGCTCTCTTAATTTTGGCACTAGCCCCTGCTGTTATTAAGGCGGAATTTGCAGGGCGTCAGCATTGTTCCCGTTGTCCTTTCCAGTGACTAGGTTGATGCCAGGTGGTCTGTTGCGTTTCATTTCTTTTGTTGAGACTTTGTAGTGATTGATACAACTGAGTGGCTTATTATGCCAATGTGAGAGGGCAATTGAGAGTCAACCACATAGCTGTAGGTCTGGAGTCACATGTCACACACCCTGCATACCAACATACCTCACTATTCCACTTATTTCTCTGTCTCAAAACATCACATCTGAACACACAATATTTACATCAACATTATCTTGTGCCATCTATACTCATCGTTTCCAGTCACCCTCCACAACTATAGGCATTTCATCATCTCCATGCATTCCTCTTCTCCTACTAACAGTTGTCTGCTTTCTTTCATTGCAGAAATGAGCTCAAACTCTACTGAAAGGTAAAGACTGGGGCTGGCCCTGCAGTTCTGGCCACCTTGAGGAGACAGCATTGGAAATTGGCAGGATGGCACAATCAGCGAGCTTAGGCGATAGAAGGAAGGGGCTCTCATGCAGACTTGGTGACAGAATAAGATACCACCTTGCCATTTGGCAGCTAAGGCACTTGCACTGAATTGTTGACATAAATCTGAAATGTCACCATCTGCCCAATGTCACTTTGAACCTTATCGGTATGTCAGTTTTAATTCATGTCTTTTATCTCCCACAGACAGTTCAAAAGTGGCAGATGAGCTGAAGTAGCAGGAGACTGAGGCATGCTCAGAGTAGGTGGCACACTCCCAGGAAACTCCACTACAAGACCAGCACATGCTCCTTCATCAAGGAAACACACACCTCAGGGAGACTTCCGTCCAGTTAAGTAGGATTTAAGCAGAAGTAGGTGCTGGAGACAGGGATAGCAGTGGACAGTCTCTGTCAGATGGCACTTCAAGACGTATTTTGCTGAATGTAGATGCTGAGCTTCTCGCTCACCCAAAAAAAGGAAGCTTTTGAGGCAGCAATTGGATATTTGTGCAGTTATGTTCAGAGACAGTGTACACCCTTGGAGAGCGAGCCGATAAGTTCATCTCTATGATGCCTAAGGCCCAATATCAGATATACTCTGTGTCCAACTGTGCTGGCACCAACCTATTTCCAGGCCAGTAACTGCAACCGAGAAATTACTAAAGATAATATTTGCTGACAATATGCAATTTTTAATGACATTCCTTTGTCCTCCATTATAGGGCAAGTGGCAACCCATTAATTTAGTTTTTTTTTCAAACGGTACTAATGAGGACACTTTAGTTATTTGCTTCCAAGCTGATGTTCTTGATGATCAAGGTCACAAATGGAAGGCATAGCCTCTGTTCAATTTGAACAAATAAGAACAGATGTTGGCCCAGATTCCTATTCATGCTATACAATGATGTGATGATTGAAGAGATCAAACAGAAGAGTTCATATTGGTCCATGATCTCCACACTATGGTTTAAATAAATAACTGCAATAAGACACAGTCTGGAAAATTGTTCCACGTAGCAATACAGTGGAGGTCCCGCATGGTGGATCAGAGGAAGTCAAAATGGAAATGTAAATCTATACCAGGAAGAACTGGAGAAAAGCTGCAATTCAGAGGGAGTATGAACTCTGCATGTTTCAGTTAACTGTACAGATTTTTTATAGTATGTTTAACTCACGTTTTGCTATGGTGACTTTGGTGTAGAAATGTAATGGTGTTGTATTGCTTTGCAGGTGCGAAGAGCCAGAATAGCATCCCATATAGTGGTCAGTCTGAAGTCACATTCTGATCTGGAAGGCCAAAGTCCTTATTATTGATATGAGCAATGGCAGAGCCATATAGGGCCCAGACTTGATCTAAGATCTGCATATGAAAATAAGGTGCCCAATACTCACCTGATGTCTCATTTACCAATCTGGTTTGTCCTGCATTCAGCTGATGCCGGGAGAATGGCAGCTGGTGGAAGTTAAATTCCCAAGAAATCAATAGATATGGAATAAAAAGTTAACTTCAGTATTGGTGGCCAGGAACCTACAAGATTGTCTTTAAAAACCCACTGGGTTCATTGGTGCATCGGGGAAGGAGATCTGTCATCCTTACCAAGTCTGATCTACATATAACTCCAGATCACATCGTTGCGATCAACTCTTAAATGCTCCTGAAATAGCCCAGCAAGTCACTCAGTGATACGAAAATGCTACAGAAAATCAGAAAGAATAAAACCGGATGGATCCCCCTGCCAACCCATCCCTCCCACCACATCCCTCCAACCCCAGTATCAACCTAAGCACTGGAAGTGACAAAGACACACCTGGTCTCCACCCCCGCCTCTTTGACCTGTCTGTCTCCTCTCCACCTATCTTCTCTTTTATCCATCTTCTATCCGCCTCCCCCTCTCTCTCTATTTATTTCAGAATCCCTTTTCCCTCCCCCATTTCTGGAGAAGGGTCAAGGCCCGAAACGTCAGCTTTCCTGCTCCTCTGATGCTGCTTGGCCTTCTGTGTTCATCCAGCTCTACACTTTGTTATCTCAGATTCTCCAGCATCTGCAGTTCCTACTATCTCCTCCATTTCTATCTCAGGCCCACCAGCAAGGCAGAGCCAGCAAAGATGGCAGCACAGTGGTATAAAGCAAGGAGGCAGTGACCCTGGGAATCTTCAACATTGACTTTGAGCCCCCATGAACTCTCATGACACTGGGTCATACATGAACAGAGAAACCTTTTGCTGATTATCACCTATCACTGACCGCCTCACTTAGCTGATGAATCAGTGCTCCTTCATCTTGAACAGCATTTGGAGGAATTTTTGAGAGCTACAAGAGCAGACAATGTCCATCACCAAGAACGAATCAGTAAGAAGCAATGGCACAGCGCTTTTGTCGCACACAAGTAATCCAGAGACCCATGTAATGATGTGGTGACCTGGTTTCAAACCACACCATGGCAGATAGTGGAATTTGAATTCAATAAAAAAAAAGTCTAAAGTCTAATGATGACTGTGAAGTCATTGCTAATTATTGTAAAAGCCCATCTGATTCATTAATGCTCTTTAGGAAAGGAAATCTGCCATCTTTACCTGGTCTGCCTTATATGTAACTCCAGATACAAAGCAATGTGGTTGACTCTTAACTATCGGTCTGAGATGGCTTAGCAACCCATTTGGTTGTATCAAACTGCTAAAATGCCTCAAAAAGCAATAAAATCAGAAAGAGTTCTTGCTGTCTACTGGGACACCAGAAATAATAATGGCAAATTGAGCCCTGTCATCACTGCAAAATCCTCCATATGAACATCTGGGGCCAGTGTCAAAATTAGGTAAGCAGTTTCACAGACTTTTCAAACAACAGCCTAACATAATCATATCAATTGCCAGTTATGCAGAGTGTCCCAGAGCCATTATCATCATCCCTGTGTTTGTTCTGTTCATCAGCATGACAGACCCAGCAGAGGTGGTGGCACAGTGCCATACAGCAGGGAGGGAGTTGCCCTAAAGTCCTCAACAATGACTCTGGACACCATGATGCTTCATAGCATTAGGTCAAACACGGTGCAAAGAAATCTCCTCCTGATTACCACATACACCAACTCTCCCACCCAGCTGATGATTCAGAGATCTTCAATGTTGAACATAACCTAGAGGAAGCATAAAGTGTGGTAAGAGCTGAGAATGTACACTGGAAAATGACTCCAATGTCCATCACCAAATGTGGCTCAAAAGTATCACTACTGACTGAGTTTTAAAGAAAATAGCTGCCAGACTGCATGTGCAGCACCTGGTGAAGGATCAAATAAGAAGGAAAAACACACTTGACCAGACCTTCACCAAACTACCTGCCACAAATGCATCTGTCCATAATGGTCATCACAGGAGTGATTTTAGCATGGTCCTTGTGGAGATAAAGTCCTTCTTCACATTGAGGATACCCTCCATCATCTTGTATGGTAAATGAAATAGACCTCAAACACATCTAGCAACTCAAGACCGGGTGTCCACAGGGTGCTGTGAGTCATCAGTGGTGGTGTTCATATATGTCCACCACCATGGTCCTTCTAGATAGCAATGGATGTGGTTTGAAACGCGCTGTATAAGGAGCTTTGGTGAATTTCTACCATGCTTCTTGTAGATGGCACATCCTGCTGTTACTGAGCATCCATTGGTGGAGTGGATCGGGGTTTGAGTGGATGCTTGTGGATGTGGTGCCAATCAAGTGGCTGCTTTGTCTTGAATAGTGTCAAGCTTCTTGACTGTTGTTGGATCTGTACCCATCCAGGGGAGTATTCTATCGCACACCAGACTTGTGCCTTGTGATGGTGGACAGGCTTTGGGCAACCAGGAGGTGTGTTAATTGCCACAGTATTCATAGCCAGTGTGCTTATGTAGTGAGTACAGTTGAGTTTCTGGTCAATGTTAAAACCCCCAGGATGTTGATAGTTGGGGATTCAGTGATGGTAATGTCAGTGGTAATAGTTAGATTCTCGCTTGTGGGAATTGTTCATTCTGGCATTCATGTGGCGTAAACATTATTGATCAATTGTCAGCCCAAACCTGGATTCTGTTCAGGTCTTGCAGCGTCAGAGGAGCAGGAAAGTTGACATTTTGGGTCGGGACCCTTCCCTTCTTCAGAAGCAGGGTCCCAACCCAAAGCGTCAACGTTCCTGCTCCTCTGATGCTGCCCGGACTGTTGTGTTCCTCCAGCTCCACGCTGTGTTATCTCTGACTCAAGCATCAGCAGTTCTTACTATTTCTGTTCAGGTCTTGCTGCATTTGGACACAGACTTAAGTATGATGGAGGGAACATCATTGGTAAAGTGGCTGAAGATGGGTGGGTCGAGGAAACCACCCAGTGAACTCCTGCAGAGATGCCCTGGAGCTGAGATGACTGACCCCCACTAACCATAATCTTTGTGCAAAGTATGTTTCCAACCTGCTGCAGGTTTCCCCGTTAATTCCCATTGACTCCAGTTTTACTGAGGCTCCTGATGCCACATTATGGCAAATGTGGCCTTGATATCAAGGGCAGCCACTCTCACCACAACTCACTGAAGGAGATAGCTCCATAAATATTCCTGTTCTCACTGATTGAGGAGTCCAGCACTTCAGTGCAAAAGATAAGGCTGAAGCAATCTTCATGCAGAAGTGCTGAGTAGATGATCCATCTTAGTCTTCTCTGGAGGTCCCTAACATCACAGATTCCAGTCTTCAGCCAATTTTATTCTCTTTGTGTGACATAAGAAAGAGGTGAAGGCATTGGATACTGCAAAGCCTTTGAGCCCTCACAACATTCCAGCAATAGTACTGAAGACCCGCACTCCACAACATACCATGCCTCTAGCCAAGCTGTTCCAGTACAGGTACACCAGTGCCATCTATCCAATAATGTGGGACAAGATTCCTTATCATTCTTAAAGAAGTTATGAAATATGATGACAGCATACTGAAAGGAAAGAATGAATAATTCATCTTTAATATATGCCTATGTCTCTCGATTTGCTTGTTTGCCAGTGAAGGGTCAGAGAAGTCTTTATGCCAAAAGATGCTTTTTGACAAAAGATGCCAAAAGACATCTCTGTTTCATTGCTATTCTCAAGGTTGAGGGAGGTAATCATTGGTTTGTGGGTGTTCAACCAATCTTTGGATCAATGTGTATGATAGTCTTTTCTCATTCCGAATTAATAGACAAAACCACGAACTGAAATCCTAAGTGGGTCATTCCACTGGGGACAGGCAGCGCATATCAGTTCTTGAGCCAACAAGCAGTATTGGCAATGGAAGCCATGGGAGAGTTTGAAGTCCATTTCTCTCCCAAGAGGAATAGAATGGGACAGCAATGAAAAGAGCCGGTTGCCAAATACAGCAAAATTTTGAATTAATATTGAATCCTCTGTAAATACGAACGCCCACTGTCAGTACCAGGACAAATAAAATCAGAGAAAAGACCGCATAGAGGAAGCTCTAAATGTCAGGCAGATTTGTTCCTATATTAAATATCTGTCATGCAGTGTAATAATAATGGCCCTTATAATGCATGCTGTTATACATACCAGCTTTGGCAGAGCAGACCCTTGACTTGCTAGCAGAGGAAGTTCCCTGAAAGAAAAGGACAAAAAGGATGATTTTTCGATTAACATCATGCTACTCAAATGCACCATAGAAAACTGGCTGTCTGCCAGTAACACATTTCAATTTTAGCTTTTTTTATTCTTGTTAATGAAAACGATTACTTTTTTTGTCATTTAAATGCTCTCTGCTAGCATTATCAGTGTAAAGCCAAGTTATATTAATTTTTATCACGGTAGCAGTAAAAGAATTTTTTAATACCTATTAAGCAAACCAAAATGAATGGAGCTATAAAGAACATGAATACAATCCTGCCCTTGGAAGGTTTCACAAGGGAAATGCTGATCAGGAAAACCAAAGATCCACACATAGATCTGATAGCTATTAACTTCAGTATCACAGTGCGCTGAAAATCTTGCCTATCATAGAAAACCATGGAACATATTAGAACATTGTTAGAAGTTATGACAAACATGGAAATATTTTAAGTTGACAAAGAAGTTTATGGCTCAAACTATGTTTGATTTTCAAGTACTTATACTTTGGATAGATTACACAAATCTGGGGTGTGCAGAGATTATTCAAGCATTCTGTTTATCAGAGACTGAAACTAAACTGTATGTGCACAGCAATTTGACCCTTACAGAAAATGGGAATGATATTGGGTGATGTGCATGGATATAATAATCCCTAAACAATAATAAATGGAAGCATATTTTATGTCCCCAAAGCTTAGAACACAGAACCTTTCTCCCAGCTGTAAAATCATGGCTTGGTTTACCAGAGATAACGCTGAACATACTGGGTGAACCTTTGTCAGTTGTTAAAGACCTTGCTAAACAGTGTGACAAATGCAACTGAGACATTTTATTTCTGTCAGTACTCCCACAAAGGCAAACTTGTGTAGTCATCATCGTTAAGCGACAATGCAACATACAGTATCAATTTTTAAAATAAGTGATTACGACCTTGGGATAGTTCTAAGGGAGGTGGAATCCAGGCAGACTGGTGGGTTGCAGCTCGACAGCACCAGGGAAAATGTTTTTTATGGGTGGTTTGCTAGTATTATTAAAAAAAAAGGGTTAAACTAACTTGATGGGAAATGGGATAGCAGTGGAAAAGAGAAATCAAATGCACTGAGATCCCTTCTCCTTTCCTCCCACCAGAGACCAGTAAAATTCTGCTAGATTTATCTCCCTGGCAGATGTCTGAGCCTAGACCAGCGTGCAATTTCACTGCTGTATTTGACCCCCAAGGTGAGCTTCTGTCCACATACCTGCACCATCACTAAGGCAACCTGGTCGCTCCTGCCTCAGCTAATCCATAGTTGAAAACCTTTGTTACCTGCGGACTGGATTATTCCCATGCATTGGTGATCAGCTTCTGTAAACTTCAGATCATCCTAAACCCTGCAGCCAAAATTTCCATTCACTCGTCACCCACATACTCCCCATTAGGCAATGCCTTTTTTTTGAAAGTTCTCATCCTTGTTTTTAAAATGACGTCCTAACAACATTGTGGAGCTACCTACAGCAAGTGGACTGCGGTGGTTCGAGAGGCTATTCATCATCCCTTTCTCAGGGAACTAGGAACAGGCATTAAATGCTTGTCCCGCTTGTGACACCCACATCCTACAAAAAATTCCTTATAGGCTTTACCCTCTCTATTTCCATGATCTCTTCCAGGCTCACAACATTCAAAGGTGTTTATGGTCATCTAAATCTAGAATATTTGCATGTCCTATTTTATTGGCTCCACGATCAGTGATTGTACTTTCAGCTACGTAGATCCTCAGCTCAGGAATTCCTATCCTAAATGTCTCCGTGTCTCTTCCTTCATGCTCACGATTTTTTAAAAATTCATTCACAGGATGAGGGCATCACTGACAAGGCAGCATTTATTGCCTGTCTCTAATTGCCCAGAGGGCAGTTCAGAGTCAACCACATTGCTGTGGGTCTGGAGTCACACATAGACCAGGCCAGGTAAGGATGGCAGTTTCCCTTCCCTAAAGAGCATTAGTGAACCAGATGGGTTTTTCCCCAACAATTAAGTCATGGTCATCATTAGACTCTTAATTCCAGATATTTATTGAATTCAAATTCTACCATCTGATATGGTGGGATTCAAACCTGGGTCCTCAGAGCTTTATCTAGGTCTCTGGATTAGCAGTCCAGCAATAATACCACTAGGCCATCGCCTCCCACTACTTGGGTGTGTTATGTTACGTGGTTTGGTGTCAAATCTCTGCTTTGTGTTGTTCCTGTGAAATGTCTTGAGACCTTTCATTAATTTAAAGGTGCATTATAAATACAAATTCTTGTTGCAAAAGAGAAGCCTTACAAAAGTTCAATGAAATGGGAAATTCAAAGCTATAAAAATAAACAGACAGACACAAAGGTCAAGTAATAAGGCAAATTTGGGAAAAAAAATGCTGGTAAAGGTATCAGATCCAACAATTTTTTTTATAGAAGATATATTACAAACAAGGCAGTGATAAAAGGTAATATGACCCCATTAAAAAGCCAAACAGAAGTGAAATGACAACAGATAATAATGAAATGGCTGTCATGTTTACAAATTACTCAGTTTCCATTTTCACAGTTGAGGAAAAGGACAAAATAGCAAAATGCAAGGGAACCTAGAAGTAAGTCACAGGGAAGATCTTAATGGATGTAATTTGAATAAAATAAAATTATGATAAAGAAAATAAGGGAGCTTCAGGCAGATAAATTTCCAGGATTTGGTGATTGACACTTAAAAGCAGCAATAGAAACAGATGGGGGAATTGTACATGCATTTGTCCAAGTATTTCAAAGGTCGCTAGACTCATGAAATCTGTCATTGGATTGCAAAAATTGTAAATATTACTCAATGAGCAGAATCATGTGGAGGTGACGAGGTCACAGCATTTTTCTAGACAGCTAATGAGCCCTCCATTGTGCCACTTTTCAGGAAGTCTACTGGATCTTATACTACACTTGTACTTCACAGAATCACAGCTCTATTACAGCACAGAAGGAGCAAGTTAGCTTACCATGCTGTGCTGGCTCTCCATAAGAGCAATTTACCTTCTCCCAGTAATCCCGCACACTTATTTTTCTAATGATACAGACAGAATACAGAAGACAGAGTCCAGAAAAGAGACTGAGCGCTTAGTGGCATGGTGTAAAGACAACAATCTCTCCATCAACGTCAGCAAAATGAAGGAGCTGATCATTGACTTCAGGAAGCAGAGTGAAGGGCACATCCTTGTCTGCATCAATGGTGCGGAGGTGGAGATGGTTGAGAGTGTTATGTTTCTGGGAGTGATGATCACCAAGAATCTGTCCTGCTCCACCCACATCGTTGCAATAGTCAAAAAAACACAACGTCTCTACTTGCTCAGGAGGTTAAAGAAATTCAATGTGTCCACAAAGACTCTTACCAATTTTTATAGATGCACCATAGAAAGTATCCTATCCGGATTCATCACAATGTGGTATGGCAACAGGTCTTCCCAAATCTGCAAGAAACTACAGAGACATAGTAGGAACTGCCGATGCTGGAGTCTGAGAAAATCTTTCTGAAGAAGGGTCCAGACCCGAAACATCAGCATTTCTGCTCCTCTGATGCTGCCTGGCCTGTTGTGTTCATCCAGCTCCATACCTTATTATCTCAAGAAACTACAGAGAGTTGTGAATACAGCCATGTCCATCACACAAACCAGCTTTCCATTCATTGACTTCATCTATACTTCCCACTGCCTCAGGAAAGCAACCAACATAATCAAAAACCCTCCCACCCTGGTTATACTTTCTTTCACCATCTTCCATCGGGCAGAAGATATAAAGGTTTGAGTAATCGTATGAACAGATTCAAGAACAGCTTCTTCCCTGCTTTTGCCAGACTTTTAAACAGGTCTTTTAAATGTTAGTTCTGATCTCTCTCTCTGTAGCTTCTGTGCAGCTGTAGCACTATATTCTGCTACCCTGAAGCATTTTGTATGGTACAATCTGCCAGTACAGCACACAAAACAATCCTTTTCACTGTATCTTGGTACATGTGACAACAATAAATCAAACTCAAATTCAAACTACAATAATCTAATTCTGTCTCCACCACATTCTCAGGCAATGCATTCCAGACACTGATCACTGTGTGAAAAGTTTTCTCCTCAAGTCACCATTGCTTCTTTTATTAATTATATTAAATCGTTACCTTCTGGCTCGCGATCATTTTTTCTACTCTACAATGTTCCGACCCCTAATGAGTTTGAATACCTATAAAAGATTTCTTCTCAACATTCTCTTTTCCAAGATAAACATCCCAACTTCTCCAATCTATTTACATAACTGATGTTCCTTGCACTGAGACCATGTTCATGAATCTTTACTGCACTCTCTAAAATACCTGCACAGGTTTCCTAAAGCATGGTGTCCAGAATACAACACAATTCTCAACTTGAGGTCAAACTAGTATCCTTTCCAAGTTTAACATAACTTCTTTAATTTCTCCATGCCCTTCCCTGAAGCATGCCATGTTAAATGTTCCCTTAACCTGTCCTGTCGTTTTCAATGACTTGTACAAATATACACCCATTATATTCCTTCAGCACCTGCATCCCTCTTACAGTTGTACCATTTGTTTTATATTATCTGTCTGTATTTTTCCTACTAAGTTTAATCACTTTACAGTTTCCTACATTAAACCTTGGATTTGTTTGTGCATGCAGATGGGATTAGTTTAGAATGGCATCATGGTGGGCACAGACATGATAGGCTGAAGGGTCTATTTCTGTGCTGTGCTGTTCTATGTTCTTTACAAGGCCCTGGTCAGATCACAGCTGGAATACTGTGAATAGTTTTGGACCCCTTATCAAAGGAAAGGTGTACTGGCATTGGAGGCAGTCCAGAGAAGATTTACTGGGTTGATCATGAGTTTGGAAGGATTTTATTATGCGGAGAGGTTGAGTAGTTTGGGTTTGCACTCATTGGAGTTTAGAAGAATGAGAGGAGATTTTATTGAAACATGTAAGATTCTTAGGGGAATTTCCAGAATGTATGTTCTCCCCGAAACGTTTAACCATGGGTGGAAACTTACATGGTCTAAGTTAAGGTGGGACATGTGGCAGATTCAGACGAGAAGTCCAGTGAAGCCAATCCTGATAATTAGGAGCAATTCCTTCCATATCTTATGCTTTTGAGAAGCTGTGCGACAAGTTTCTCAACATTGTGTTGCCAGTTGAAGGGGATTTTTGCTTGTTAAATGTCTTGTTCATGACCACGTCATCTCAAGTCAGATGCAATGTCTAAAAAGTGAGGCACAACACTTTTAACATTTGCGCCAGGCAATGATCAGCTCCATGAGAGAATTTAACCACTGTCCATTGATATTCAATGACATTCAATACTATTGCCAAGACCTGCACTGTCAACATCCTGGAGGCTACCATTGACCAGAAACTCCAATGGTCTCACCGAATAAATATGGTAAATACAGGAGCAGGTCTGAGGCTAGGAATCCTGCATTGAGCGACTTACCTCCTGACTTCCCAAAGACTGTCTACCAGCTACAAGGCCCAAGTCAGGAGTGTGGTAGAATACTCTCCACTTGCCTAGACGAATGCAGCTCCAACAAGATTCAAGAAGCTTGACACCATCCAGGATAAAACAGCCCACTTGGTCACCACCACATACACAAATATTTACTCCCTCTATCGCTGACTCTAACTACCATCTGGAAGGACAAGTGCAGCAGACTAGTCTCCTGCAATGCTTCAAGTTTCCAGCATCTGGAGCATTTCATCCTGGCCTGGCTGCTGAGCTGTCGCAGTGATGGTCCGCAGCACTGCCTGCAAGTTCCCTGCCAAGCCACTCACCATCCTGACTTAGAAATATGTTGCCTTTCCTTCATCGTTGTTGGGGCAAAATCCTGAAAGCCCCTCCGTACACTTCAAGAACCCTCTCAACGGAAACAATGGATGGACAAAAATTGCTGGTGAAGCCCACATCTCCCATATGAATGATAAAGTGTCTCTATTACTTGCCCACTTAAGGCCGTCAATTGGCAGCTGTGTAGGAAGGCCACCCACCTAATTGTAGCAGGCTCATTATAGCAATATCATGACAAAAGGGATGTGAAGCTATTAGAAGATCTGATGAGGTGTTAAAAGAACAGTTTTCAAATATCAGCAAATACTGACATACTGCTGGGAACAGTTGAGTGCTCACACAGCTGTGCGATTCTGCATACTATTTCATCTGGGAGTCACTTTCCACAACTTGAGGCTGCAGTTTCTGTGCTTTTAAACGTATTTTTTAAAACTTGCTGAGTTTAAATGGAGCTGTGCACAATGAGATAATAGGACTTCCTCTGAGGGCCATTGGCCCCATGATTTGAAGACAAACAATGACATGAATGTGAAGATGTTGATAACCACAGAATTGAGGCACTATTCATTCGGACAGCACCCAAAACACACAGCTATCTGCGCCAAAGTCTCTCAGACCATGGAAGGGCTATCTAGGTATTACAAACAGGAAATGTTTAAAAAGATTGGCTTTACCTCAAGAGCATGATAGATGTACCAGCTTTAGGAGCCTGGTTTGCTGTCACTTTGAATCACAGGCACTACCTATCCAGTATAGTGGTGGCAATTGCACCTCACTTTGTGGATTGAATTTTCCCATTTTTTTTGGTTAAGCATTACTCTAGGCAAGTTTTTTGAAGTATTTCCCAACATGCATTACACAGAGAGACTCACAAACACTTGACAGTTAACACCAAGAACATTTATGCAGAAAGTAATAGTAACGGACAAGCCTTCATCACCTGTGGTACCAAGGTGCCCTCAGCACTTTTACATTTTCTTCTTTCCCCTCACACTATATCTCACGTAGGACCTGGTTCAGCCGCTGTGGCTGGAGGGAACTTGTTCAGCAGTACAGCCCGTTGGCCCTGGAGGTTGGTGGGAAACCCTGGGAATGTTTGTGACTAGACGGGATAGACAGGCCAAGGGTCACGTTGTCAGATGCAAGTTGGCCCTCTTCAGCTTGAACTTCTAAGGGTCAGAGCAGGGTTGGCAGGATGGAGGTGGAAGGCCCTGCCACCTCTGGAGTGTTCTGAGAGACCTGTGTGTGTTCCCTTCACTGGATGGGTACCTATGGTCTCCCAGGGGGCATCTGGACTGGCTTCTCCCCCACACCATACTTCACCATGTCTTTGATCCTGAGGCCCAGTGGCTGGGCCGATGGAGGGCAGGTCTGTAAAACTCTCCAGCAGACCCTGGAGATGCTGGGTATGGCTCTGCACAGCAGCCTGCAACCTGTCCACGGAGGTAGGCAGACAGTCAATGGATACACTGCACTGCTGCAGCTTCTGGGTACTGAGGACCATAGTGTTCCATATCCCTGTCTGCTGCTCCTGTTCATGTGTGTGTTTGTGTGTGTGTGTGTGTGTGTGCATGAATCCCCTGATGGCTGACAGCACAAGGTCCTCTCCAGCCTGGGGCAGACCAGATGACTAGTCTCCTGCAATGCTTCAAGTTTCCAGCATCTGGAGCATTTCATCCTGGCCTGGCTGCTGAGCTGTCGCAGTGAGGTGCTCACCAGGTTGCGTGCCCACACCCTCTGTGTCTAGGGTTCCCACACTGTGTTATTATTTGGGGGCTGCAGGAGGCAGCCTTGTCAATGTTTCCTCAGAGACCTCAGGCCTCTCGTCGTCAGAGATCGAGGGTGGGCTTTCTGGGCGTTTCCCCACAGAGGTCATGGGGAGGCCACTGGTATCTGTAAGACAGAAGGGAGAGACAGTGTCACGGCCAGCGATAAGCAGGTGCACAGTGATTGAGAGTGACACGGGGTTACAGGGAGAGTTACAGTGGAACGAAGAGTGGGACTTACTCGGTTGGCAGGACACAGATGTTTGCTCATTCCTGCGAGAGTAGTCCTGGTCTTCTCCTGTGAAAACTGAGATCCTGTTCGCGTAGCAGGTGAGGACATGGATGTGGGGCACCATTCGATCTGTACAAGGTCTCTCTGCCCCATTATGGACTGCCATTTCCTGTAATAAGCAAACTAGGGCCAATAAGTGGGAGAACAGTGGGTGCCATTGTTGTGCGTGCTAATGTATATGGAGGGAAACGTGAGATGTTCTGAAAGACTGAGGAGGCAGCATAGAGGGCATGCAGGGTTAGTGGTGTGGGAAGCTGGGAGGGAGACTAAGAATGAACGAGGGAAAGTGCCGTATGTGAGAGTGGTATAGCGTGAACATTGCTCAGATGTGGGTATAGTAGTGGAAATAGAGTGTGAGATGGCAGGGAGAAGTGTGTAGCTGTTAACCTGGTGGAGCAGAGATAGTCATTGACCATCTTTCTGCATTGGTAGCCATTCCTCCATACCCTGGAGGTGGCACTGACCTGGGTAATAATGACAGACTCAGCTGTCAGGGTCTGGAGGTGTGGCCTCCGCTGCCAGTCCTCAAGAATGAGGATACCCATCCTCTGGCTTATCATGTTCACCAGGACCTCCTGGTTCCTGTCAAGAATCGCAATGCCATCTTCACCTTCTTTTTCTGACATGTTCCAGCTATTTCTTTGATCAAGCAGGGCATCTTTGAATGTCAGTGCTTTTCTGGGTGTACAGGCTCTTTTAAAGATGGTACAGGTGCAAAGGATGCTGGTATTTCAGCTGATACCCACTGAGTGGCAGGTTGTTAAGATGAGTGAAAATCTGACATAAGAGACGTCGTAGGAGCTTGGCTCATGAGATGAATTTGGTAGGATTAAGCTAAAAACTCATTAGGCCTATTCTGACTGTGTTCACGGCCATTTTATTCCCCATTGTACAAAAAAAATTACAGTACAGGAACCAGCCCTTCAGCCCTCCAAACCTGCACCGACTAATTAACTAATTGTATACATTCCATGTCCTGCAAATTAGAAACGACAGTGAGTGGCTTTCTGCCAGCAGCTTCTAACCTCAGCTTGAATGTGCTGCTGAGACCCCAATCATCATTGTAAGCCATTCAATGTTTACAAAAAAGAGATAGATATAGTTCATAGGGCTGAAAAGATCAAATAGTATGGAGTGAAAGCAGGAACATGGTGCTGAGATTGATTAACCATGATCATATTGAATGATGGAATCATAACATCCTTCAAGAAGGCACTGAGAACATTGACAGACTCTATCAGGAACAGAAAGAGATAAAGTCAAGGCACCAGAGAGAGGACTGAAGCCTCCAAGTAAGCCACCTAAACAAACCTTCAAGAACCATCCGCCTTGCATGTGGCAAGTCTGCAGATCTTACGTTGGACTTATCAACCACCTTGGAACCCACTGAACTGGATTCCTGATCCTGAGGCCTACCTCAGAAAAAGAAGGAGATACTGAAGCAGTCCATGTCCAAATGCAACTAAATCTGGACAATAACCGGGTTAGGGTGAAAAATACTAACTAAGGTTCATGCCACACAAGTGCCAGGCAATGACCATCTCCAACAAGGGAGAACCTAACCATTACCCTTTGATCCTCAATAGCATTACCATCGCTGAATCCCCACTATCAACATCCTGTGGGTTACCACTAACCAGAAACTGAACTGAGCTGGCCATAAAAATGTGATGGCTATGAGAGCAGGTCAGAGTCAAAGAATCTTACAGTGAGCAGCTTGACTCCCCCAAAACCTGCCCATCATCTACAAGGCACAAATCAGGAATGTGGTAGAAAAGCCCCTGTTTGCCTGGAAGAGTACAGCTCCAACAACACTCAAGAAACTTAATGTCATTCAGGTTAAAGTACCCATTTTTTGAAACAACATCTATAAATATTCACTCCCTCCACCAATGAAGATAGTGTGTCATCTACAAGGTGCATGGCAGAAATTCACCAAGGCTCCTCACAGTGCACTTTCCACACCTACGACCACTATCAACTAGATGGAAGAGGGAAGCAGATACATGGGAACACCATCATCTGCAAGTCCTCTCCAAACACTCACCATTCTGATTTGGAAATATGTTGCCATTTCTTCAGTGTTGTTGGGCCAAAATCCTGGAATTCCCTCTCTAAAGGCATTGTGGGTCTACCTACAGCACATCGGTTGCAGTGGTTCAAGATCGCAGCACACCATCACCTTCCCAAGGGCAACCAGGCGTGAGCAATAAATGCTGGCCCAGCTTGCAATTCCATTAGTTTTTTAATATTCACTACATAAGACTACAACACGAATATGTGGTTATTCCCAACTGACTAAGGAGAGAAACTAAAAATCCATTAAAACATCTTTGCGTGTTTATGAAAAAAAACTTCTGTTTATTAGTTACAATATCAGGACAAAGGGCATTTGACTGGATCCAATGGTTATAGGAGAGACGATATGTCAAGGAACAGATTCAATTAGAGATGTTAACACTACATTATTGCCAAGAAACATTTCCATCAGGTCTCTTTTTATTGCAAAGCTTTGTTTCGAAACTTGAGTGGGAGTAAACAAGTTATTTTTGGATGAATAACCATCTTGTATTTAGTCCTTTATTGGCACAGACCTGAGTATTGCTGAAAAAGACACATTTTTCAAAACATTTCATCAGTAACCCATCAGAATATTTTCCAAGAATGCCAATTCAAGGGAAAGACCAACATTTATTCTGCATGAGAGGAGAGTGATGATTGGTTGGCAAGTGGACTCTGATTGTTAGAGGTGTTGTCAAGGAGAATGCATCTAATAATGCTGATTGACAGTTAACAGCCAGGCTTTGTTGAAATTTAAAACAAGCAGGTTGAATCCAATTAGTCAGAACATTGTGCTGAACTAGCAGATGACTGTCACCATGGTTATTGAGTTGAAACAGGTACAATGTGTGTACATGTTCTTTCTGTCTGCAAAGTATAGAATCCTATGTGCTAATATATGTAGCTTCCAGAACACACAGGTACATCACACTGTGAGTCCAACTGACAATCCTAAATTGGTTGTGTGTGTAATTCTCACACATTCTACTGTACTGTCCAATTGCAGATTCATATCTAACGCTGGACACCTGTGCTGTGAGTTTTGCAAGCGCATGTTATTTGGGTATGGGTTGTTTCTTGCCAGTGCAAACAGTTGAAGGATCCTGATGCAAACGTCGACTTTCCTGCTCCTCTGATGCGGCCTGGCCTGCTGTGTTACTCCAGCTCCACACTATATTGATTCTGACTCCAGCATCTGCAGTTCTTGTTATCTCCGAGTTGAAGGGACATCCGACTTGATACTCTTGGCCAATCTTTGTGATTTAGAGCCTTCATACCTCATATCACACAGGTGCTGAAATTCTTATAGCACATTATTTGTTTATACCTTCAAGGGTAATCTGAGGTAAACTTAGCAATTTTGAGGTCCAAGACCGACTACTTTAGGGCATCCCATGAACTTGTGTGATGTGCAGTGAGAAATGATCTGACCAGGAACGCCATTATCTGACATGGTTTATTTGATGTTCCCCCTTTCAGTATCAGGCTTCCACTGTGAACCAACAGCTCAGGCCCTACTTACGAGGGGAAAATCAAAAAATATTTTCTCAATGTTGAGTTTTTTTTGTTCTCATTATATTTTCCCACATTTCTCAAGGTATGGAAAAATTACATTTGTAGACTTGACACATGGAATGATGAGATGAGCAATGAGATAAGTGCATTTAAAATTTCAAAAAAGGCAATGAATTGAATAAATTATATAATCGGAAAGAGGATATGTTGAGATGGATTGCATCCATATATTTAAAAGAAGAAAGGAAAGAGATAACAAAGGCATTGTTTCTCATTAGTAATAATTTATTAGAAAAAGATATAGTATCACAGAGGACTAGCAGATCTCTAATGCAATTCCTGTATTTAAGAAGGAACAGATTATATTTCAGGAATTATAGATCAGTCAACTTAACATCAGTCATAGAATACAATAAAGGAACCTTTGCTAAAAATGGAATGGAAGTACATCTAGAAACAAGAAATAAAACAATGGATAATCAATCATAGAATCCCTATATTGTGGAAACAGGCCATTTGGCCCAACAAGTCCACACTGCCCCGCCAAAGAGCAATCCCACCCAGACCCATTCCCCTACCCTGTACTGCAGCATTTCCCATGTCTAATCCACCTAACTTGCACACTCCTGGACACTACGGGCAATTTAGCATAGCCAATCCACCTATCCATCTTTGGACTGTGGGTGGAAACCAGAGGAAACCCACACAGACGCGGGGACAATGTGCAAACTCCACACAGACAGTTTCCCGAGGGTGGAATCAAACCCAGATCCCTGGCACTGTGAGGCTGTAGTGCTAACCACTAAGTCACCATGCCCCCAACATGGCTTTCAAGAGGGAGTATTTTGGTTGACCAACCTTACTCAATTTTAACGAGTTAACAGAGTATTCAATGGTAATGCATTGAATGTTAGTTGTCTGAATTTTCAAAAAGGCATTGATTTGTGCCAGTAATAGACAATTGAATAGATAAGAGACTGTGGAGTCAAAGGATATGTATCAGAATGGGTTGCTGGTTGATTTTAAGACAAAAAGTCATGGAGTTGGAGTAAGTGGTTACTTTTCAGAGTGATAGAAAGGAAGTGATGTTCCACAATGATCAGTGCTAGGACTGCTCCTGTTCTCAATTTACATTATAATGATTGGGACTTTAGAATTTAAACATTTTCTAAATTTGTGGATGGCACAACATTGGAGACGAATATTTAAGAGAACAGCAAAAAATGATAGATCATCAGTAAACTTGCAGAATGGGCATATAATTGGCATATTAATTTCAACACATTAATTTAAGGTAGTATATTTTAATAGGAAGAACAGGGAGTCAGTTATTCATTGGTAGATCACTTATTAATAGGAAGGTGCAAATCTAGGGATGGTAGAGGAACAAGGGATCTCAGAGTATAAATCTATCAATCACCAAAAGTTACTCCATAGGTTTACAAGGTCACAAAAAAGCAAACCAAGCACTTACCTTTCTTTCTAGAGGGTTATAATTAAAAAGGAAGGAGGCTATGCTGGATCTGCACGGAACATTGGCTAGATCAAATTTAAAGTACTGAGTACAGTGTTAATTCAATCCCAAGCCAGTGGACGAAGTATGAAACTAGACAGTATTTTTTTTCTTTATAATAGTTTTACAAACAGAATCCAATATTGTATACATCTACTTCCTAATTACTACAGCAGGGCCCTAGCAGTCTCCGTATGCTCATTCTGGTGTGCTGCTGGAATGCCACTTCTAGGAATGAACAGCTATTTGGTGAGGCTTTGGAGAGGGAAAACTTATTTTTTATCTTGCTGCCAAAGTGAATTAAGAAGGGAGCATGTGCCAGGCCTGATATGTCACTGTTGAACAAGTTTGTTTAACACTGTTATGTGTTAAATTAACAAAGCTTGAATGACAAGGGGGGATAAAGCAGAAGATTCTAGGGAAAGCTGAATATTTGTCACAGGCCTACACCAAAAGTCCTTCCTAAATTTGTGGATGGAAATGCCAATATCAAATTGCAAGAAATAGAACTATGGAGCAGAAAATCAAGGTTTTAAATGAGAACAGGAGAATGATTTTGTCTTCACTGTTAGAGGTGGAGATCTATGATTTATTTGCAGTATTTCACTCAGTCACTACAAAGCTAGTAACTTGAAACGTCACCAGCAAAACAAGACACAAAATCTTCCCTTCTGATTTTTTTTTAATCTACTCATGGGACACGAGAGTTCTGCCTGGCGCAACTTTAGTTTCTTCAGAAGGTGATGGTGAGCTGCCCTTGGGACTATTTTCCCAAGTTAGTGTTTTATGAGATTTTAACACAGAGATGACTCAAAGAGCAGAAGCAGGATTTCTTTCTTCCAGTGGCATCTGGTTCATTACAAACAAGAAAGGAAATTAAAGATATAAGGAGCTATTTATGTTATGTACATGAATGACTGTATGAGTGAGACTGACCTGAGGAATTCATTTGTCTGACTCCTCCCCCTTTCTATCAGCCCTCTCTTCACCAAAGACCCTCCTTTTTTTCCTGCCAGAGTCCATTTGACTGCTCCAGCCACCGTCCCTGACTGTCAACACCTACTGGTGGGGAGCACAGAGAACTGCTGAGCTCTCTTGCTTAGTGCCCTCTGTCACTGTTGGCACTTGCTGATGGAGATCCCATTATAGTTGCAAAAAACAAGCTAACCATGTTAAAGTCTTGTCTAAGTAGTCAGTGGACTCTGCTTTCAACTTTCTGTAAGTAGGCTGACTCAATAACTGAAGCCAGTTTTGCTGTCATGCAAGATTGTTCCTGCTAAGATTGTTCATACTCATAGATCATAGATCATAAAATGATCATAGATCACAGATTGAGAATTTGTAAGGAAGCATATTGCTGAAGCTGTTGCAATTTTAGAACCCAAAAGCACAAAAACTTCAGCAACTAATAGTAATTTTTCCAATTTTGCATACTTTATACTTTAGAGAGAACTATTTCCGAAATTAGTGATGAGGTGGCAAGCAAGTTGCATAAAGATCTGAATAATTCCTAACATTCAGCTTAGTGCTTGATGAAGCTACTTAAATGGAAGTAACCCACAACTGCTTGGTTTATTTCCACCAATGTAACTGTTGAGCAAGAAATCTTTCAATTCATACCTTGAAGAGACACCATTCATGATATTGACATAAAGGTCACACTTGACAAAGCATCGCATGCCGATGTACCAGTGACGAAATGTGTCATTATTGCAAAGAATGGAGTTTCTGCTGTGGCGGGAAAATGTAGGCTTTATTGAACTCTTGAAAAGTGATCCCAAATTTATAGAGTTTTCTCCATCTTCATTGTGATTGATCATTTAGTGTGCAAGTCCTTCACGTGGTGAAACATTATAGCACTGTCGAAGAAAGTGTCAATTTTGTACAAGCATAATAATCAGATTCAGGACTCTTTTGATAAATGAGGACTGGAAACCATAAAAGTGTAAACTGATGAATATTTGGTGGCTCACTGGTTAACATTGCTGCATCACAGCACGACAGACGTGGATTTAATTCCAGCCTCGAGTGACTGTGTGGAGTTTGCATATCCTCCCCATGTCTGTGTGGGTTTCCATATGGGTGCTCTGGTTTCTTTCCACAGTTCAAAGATATGCAGGTTAGGTGGACTGGCCATGCTAAATTGTCCATATGTCCAGGAACACGTAGGCTAAGTGGATTAGCCATGGCAAATGCAGGGTTACAGAGTTAGGGGGCTGGGTACACTCTTCAGAGAGTTGGTGCAGATATGATGGGCTGAATGACCCCTTTCTGCACTGTTTAGATTCCTTTTAGTCTACATGAGGAGGCATGGTTCAGCAGGATATCACTGATACCTTCTTAACTCAGATCCCAGCACCATGTGGTCTGGGATGACTGATGAAGCATTTGGTCTGTTAGAATATAGTTATTGCTTTTATATATGACAAATGTCAAGTGAGAAAGCGCTACTGACTGAGCTCCTTTGTACTACCTGACAACATATTAGCTTGATGTTCAGACTTTTATTCAGACTGGAGACTCACAAATCTTCTCTAGCTCCATTATTATTTAGCCCTGATAAATGTCATCTGACTTAAGGGATATTGCTATTATAGTAGCAGTATTGTGAACTTAATTTAAGAAAACATGCTAACACATTGAACACATGAAAAACAGAATGATTAATTTGGATTTATAAACTGTGGTATATATGGATTTTGAATTTAAAGAAAACTAAAGATACATAAATGCATACATCAGTAAATGTTCACGAATACGTGTAGCTTTAAAAATATTTACACTTCCATTTTTGTTATTAGTATTTCTTCATGAAAGTGTGTGCAACAGTAATAAAATGTTGCTTGGAAGGGTCGTATGTGTCTTGCTGCTATTACACATTTGACGATTTTTATATGGTGCTCTAAGATTGAGAACGCTTTGTCTCCCCATTTTACGATAAAAAGGGCATAAACACACAAACTTGATATTTGAGCAAGTGAAACTGGGAAATCAGGCAGATACAAAAAAAATCTTTATCCCACATTCCTGATCCTAAACCCATTTTCCCCATTGACATAAAGAGAAAAACCCAGACCCTAATTTTCAAAATTGCATTTAGTAATCCCTAGAGTCCTGAACTTTCTACACTGTTCTTCACATCTGGCTGGAGTTAGACTGCACAAGGATCAAGGAATAAATTGTCATTTAATTTTTATAAGCAATGAAATGGGATGCTAAACATCTGCTAGAAATCTCTCCACATGAATCTAGGAAGTGTCAAATGTAATTTTATTTAAAACTTGATAGAAAAAACAAAGCAAGTTAGTTCAGAGAAGCAGTCGGTCTCGTTCTGTATAGTTCGAATGGAAACTGAACTTTACCTTTACAATGACCAAACCAGTAACCAGTGTGATTCCTGGGATGGCAGGGCTAACAAATGAAAGGAGATTAGATTGGTTAGGACTATATTCACTGGAATTTGAAAGAATAAAGGGGAATCTCACAGAGTCCTTTAAAATTCTAACAGGACTAGACAGGGTAAATGCAGGAAGAATGTTTCTGATCACCAGGGAGTCTAGAACCAGGGGTCACAGTCTAAACATATGGGGTACGCCATTTAGGACTGAGATGTGGAGAAATTTCTTTACCCAGAGAGTGGTGAGCCTGTGGAATTCTCTGTCACAGAAAACGGTTGAGGCCAAAGCATTGAATGTTTTCAAGAAGGGTTAAGGTATAGGTCTTAGGCTTAAAGGGATCAAAGGGTATGGGACAAAATTTGGAACCCATTACTGAGTTAGATGATTAGCCATGATCATATTGAATGGTGAATCAGGGTCAAAGGGTCAAATGGCCTCCTCCTGTTCTGAAGTTTTATGTTTCTACGTATCTATGTTTCAAACTATTTCATTTGTTGAAAATTCAAGGCAGTTGACCACCTCTTTTATCTGTTCTCAGGTAGACATCACTTTGATCAGTGGGGGTGTTTCCATTTGCATCCTGCGTCTGAACTGTAACTTCAGTTGAAGCCCAGTTTTTGTCCATTCATTCAATCTATCTATATCCCCTTCCAGATTCCTTACATCCTCATCACAACTTGCCCGCCCACCTATTTTTGTATCATCAGCAAATTTAGATACAATACACTCTATTCCCTCCTTCAAGGCATTAATATAGATAATAAATAAATGAGGCCCCCAGGACTAATTGGTGTGGCACTCCACAAGTTACATGTTTCCAACCACAAAAAGGCCAATCAAGCCTGATTTATGTCTTCTGTATGATAACAAGTTTTCAATTCCTGCTAGTACATTACCCCAATACCGTCAACTCCTATTTTGTATATTACTTTTCTGTGGCATTGTCTTCTGAAAATCAAATACACTACATCTACCAGCTCCCCTCTTATTAACTCTGCTTGTCATATCCTCAAAAAACTCTCAGAAATTTGTAAATTATAAAACCATGTTGACTTTGTTTGAGAGATAAAATGTACTGCAGATGCTGGAGAATCCGAGATAACAAGGCGTGGGGCTGGATGAACACAGCAGGCCAAGCAGCATCATAGGAGCAGGAAAACTTGACGTTTCAGGCCTAGACCCTTCATCAGAAATGGGGGAGGGGAAGAGGGTTCTGAAATAAATAGGGGGAGTGCGGATAGAGGATGGATAGAGGAGAGGATAGGTGGAGAGGAGGCAGACAAGTCGAAGAGGCGGGGATGGAGCCAGTAAAGGTGAGTGTAGGTGGGGGGGTAGGGAGGAGATGGGTCAGTCCAGGGAGGACGGACAGGTCAAGGGGGCGGGATGATGTTAGTAGA
>JAHRHZ010000145.1:1528052-1581589 GCA_024137785.1 Ginglymostoma cirratum | reverse complement strand
CTAACATCATCCCGCCCCCTTGACCTGTCCGTCCTCCCCGGACTGACCCATCTCCTCCCTACCCCCCCACCTACACTCACCTTTACTGGCTCCATCCCCGCCTCTTCGACTTGTCTGCCTCCTCTCCACCTATCCTCTCCTCTATCCATCCTCTATCCGCACTCCCCCTATTTATTTCAGAACCCTCCTCCCCTCCCCCATTTCTGATGAAGGGTCTAGGCCCGAAACGTCAAGTTTTCCTGCTCCTATGATGCTGCTTGGCCTGCTGTGTTCATCCAGCCCCACGCCTTGTTATCCCTTGACTCTGTTTGGTTGGGTTAAGCTTTTCTAAATGTCCAGCTATTGATTCCTAATAACGGGCAGTAGTGTTTTCCTGAAGAGAGGTGCTCGGCAAATTGGTCTATAGTTTCCTGCTTTTTATCATGATCCCCTCTTGAATTGGGTGTCACGCTTGCGTTCTTTCAATCCACTGGAAGTCTTCTGGAAACCAGTAAATTCTGGAATATTTAGTTCAATGCCTCCATTATTCCTGCAGCCACTTCATTTAAAATATTTGGATGTCAACCATCAGGTTCTGGTGACTTGTCTTTCGTCCCACTTGTTTGCCAAATCCCCGTTGCTTGTGATAAAGACTGGTACAAGATTTTTCCTCCAAATAATACCTTAGTTATCTGTTATCATCATATTTCAATAATTATATAATGTCCTCTTAAATGCCTCAGTTGAACCTGCCTCCACCACATTTCAAGGCAGTGCATTCCATACCTAACCAAAAGGTAAAGTGATCATAGTCCTACCAGACCACAGGGTGGCTCTTTCAATAGAGAGAGATAACTAATGGTAGTTTAACCTGAGGGTTATCATACCTCAAGCAAAAGGAAAGGTTGAGAAGGACAGTCCTTCATGGTAATCTCAGTTAGTGTGGAAATCAAACCCATACTGTTGGTGTCTACCTGCATTAAAAACCAGTCAACTAAGCTAACCGACCCCTTTATCTGTATGAAATCTTTTCCTCACTCACATTTTCTTCTTTTGCAAAACGTTTTAAAACTGCGTCCTCTCATTCTCAATCCTTTTACAAGCGGCGACAGTTTCGCCCTACTTGTCTGTCCAGATTCCTCATGATTTTGAAAACTTCTATCAATTCACCTCTGAACTTCTTCTCTCTCAGGAAGACAGTCCCAATTTCCGTAATCTATCCTCATAAATGAAGTTTCTCATCTCTGGAGAAATTCTTGTAAACCTCTTCTGCATTCTCTGAATTTATATACTTCTTATAAATATGTTGCTCAGGACTGCACACAATACTCAGGTCTCAGCAGTGTCCTATATAATTTTGTCACAGCCCCCTCCTCCTGTACTTGCTGCCCTTATTAATGAAACCTAGAATACTGCACACTTCCCAACTGTCCCTACCTGTCCTGAAGCCTTTAATGACTTTTGCACAAATACATCCAGGTCTGTCAGTAGCTGCACACCCTTTCAAATAGTACCCTTTGTTTTCTGCTGACTTGCCATAACCTCATACCTCTTGGCATTGAACTTCATTGGCCACTGAAACAGGAAAGATAAAATGGAGGAGAGAAGGAAGAGAAAGAGAGAGAGCCAGAGAGAAACTGCCAGAATTAACCTAACTAATTAGCTAGTTAATGGCCACTTGTGCTCCCTGAACCGTGACAGTGGGGGGAACCAACAGATAAACCATAATATTTCCAAGGGGAGGCCTTTCTTATTGTGCAATCTGCGGCCCATGGAATGTCTGCCTCTACAGTTCTGATGCTGATGCTTGGGGGATTCATACGTCTGACTGCTGAGGCCTCTCTGCCTGGTCTCAGCCCAAACAAAAACACTTACCTGGTTTTCAAGACTTCACTAACATGAGGGCAGATTCTTTGTCACCTTGCAGCCTCCGCAGTAGTCACCTTTCATGTGACCCTGCCAAGGCTGTTGAGCTGCCAGCTCACTGACTTGCTTGAAGCTCTCAGAAGCTGCGGGACTTCCTTGATTCACATAAAATTTTGATCACAAGGACAACAGAAATACAGTGCCGCAACTTGTTGTGAATAATAAATGGCTCAGAAGATAAATGGAAGAATCCCTCAGAGAATATTCTTATGCAGACAAGTTAAGATAAAAGTCTGGGACAAATGTAGTTAAGAAGCTAATGTGTTAGCCTTGGTAATGTTTCACCATTGCCTGTAAATAAACAAAAGAAGCCAGACCCATTGTCCTGGTAAGTATTCAATTTTACAAGATCCTGCTTACTGATTGGACCTGTGCCTGAACAGCTGCAGTTCATACCATAGATAAGCCATTTAACAACCTGTAACTGACTCTGTAATCTGTACTCCTGTTTAGCGAGGCTGTAGGAGGAAAACCAACTGGAATACCTAAAATGTACAATATGAAATCTATTGGCTTGGACCACATAAAACATTGTACATTTTCACAAAGCTACTCTCAAGATTCCACGATAGGAACTAATTACTAAGTCATATGGGGTGTAAGCCAGGACTGTGGGGCTGCTCTTAAATTTTGGTCATCCTTAAGCCCTACGCTCCTGATTTATTGGCAGGTCCCTCAGGGAGGGGTGGGGGGCTGGAGGGCCTTCTTGTGTCTCGGCTCCCAGGCATGGTCAAAGTGGACATTAACAGGCTCAGTCAGCCAATTGTGGAAGGGTCATTGTGCTTGACTGCCTGCCCTTCTTTCATGGTTATGTCTAAACTCAAGTATCCATTGAGGGGAAACATGCAATGTTGACTGGTACGCTAGAGGCCCTTATAAACAACTGGACACTGCAGGAGCTGAGGTGCATCATCACTGCAGACAATGATCTTTCCATTTTGTAAGTTTTTGTTGACCTTTTATAAGTTTCTGTTAACAATTTGATTGTGTTTTAGAACATAGAACATAGAACATAGAACAATACAGCGCAGAACAGGCCGTTCGGCCCTCGATGTTGCGCCGCCCTGTGAACTAATCTAAGCCCATCCCCCTACACTATCCCATCATCATCCATATGCTTATCCAAGGACTGTTTAAATGCCCCTAATGTGGCTGAGTTAACTACATTGGCAGGCAGGGCATTCCACACCCTTACCACTCTCTGAGTAAAGAACCTGCCTCTGACATCTGTCTTAAATCTATCACCCCTCAATTTGCAGCTATGCCCCCTCGTACTAGCCGACGTCATCATCCTAGGAAAAAGACTCTCACTGTCCACCCTATCTAATCCTCTGATCATTTTGTAGGTCTCTATTAAATCCCCTCTTAGCCTTCTTCTCTCCAATGAGAACAGACCCAAGTCCCTCAGCCTTTCCTCATAAGACCTTCGCTCCAGACCAGGCAACATCCTGGTAAATCTCCTCTGCACCTTTTCCAATGCTTCCACATCCTTCCTGTAATGGGGCAACCAGAACTGTACACAATATTCCAAGTGAGGCCGCACTAGCGTTTTGTACAGTTGCAGCATGACATCACGGCTCTGGAACTCAATCCCTCTACCAATGAAACCCAACACACCGTATGCCTTCTTAACAGCACTATCAACCTGGGTGGCAACTTTCAGGGATCTATGTACCTGGACACCAAGATCCCTCTGCACATCCACACTACCAAGATTCTTTCCATTGACCCAGTATTCTGCCTTCCTATTATTCTTCCCAAAGTGCATCACCTCACACTTATCTGCATTGAACTCCATTTGCCACCTTTCAGCCCAATTCTGCAGTTTATCCAAGTCTCCCTGCAACCTGCAACATTCTTCCACACTGTCCACCACTCCACCGACTTTAGTGTCATCTGCAAACTTACTAACCCATCCACCTATGTCTGCGTCCAAGTCATTTATAAAAATGACAAACAGCAGTGGTCCCAAAACAGATCCTTGTGGCACACCACTAGTAACCGGACTCTAGGCTGAATATTTTCCATCAACCACCACTCTTTGCCTTCTTTCAGAAAGCCAGTTTCTAATCCAAACTGCTAAATCTCCCTCAATCCCATGCCTCCGCATTTTCTCCAATAGCCTACCATGTGGAACCTTATCAAAGGCTTTACTGAAGTCCATGTACACCACGTCAACTGCCCTACCCTCATCCACATGCTTGGTCACCTTCTCAAAAAACTCAATGAGGTTTGTGAGACACGACCTGCCCTTGACAAATCCATGTTGACTATCTTCAATCAAATTGTTGCTTGCCATATGATTATAAATCCTATCTCTTATAATCCTTTCCAAAACTTTTCCTACAACATATGTAAGGCTCACTGGTCTATAATTACCTGGGTCATCTCTACTGCCCTTCTTGAACAAGGGCACAACATTTGCAATCCTCCAGCCCTCTGGTACTAAACCTGTAGACAATGACGACTCAATGTGACAATGTCCCGTCGGGGGCTGTTTAACCTGATTTTAGGTTTTTTAAAAAGTATAGTAATGTGAAGTAAGCTTATCGTGAAGTGGCAGCTGACTTTTCACTGTGCCACTTGTTACTTTACACCGACTAAAAAATTATTTTACACTGACTGGAAAATGACAATGAGAAGAGGAAACAAGTCTTTAAAAATATCTTGAACAATCATTCTGTGAAATTCAGTGGAAATAAGATGAGGCGTGATGAAAGATTGATTGTTGATTCAGTATGAACCCTTTTCACATTCCTGGTACAGGCCAACTTCCTTGTTAATTTCACCAAAGACAAAAGTCAGTTTAGACTTGAAATATCAACACTCTTTCTACAGATGCTGCCAGACCTGTTGAGTTTCTTTCAGCCCTTTCTGTTTTTATTTTCACCCCTAATGAGTCTGGGAACAGGATTTTGTGTTAATGGTTATACTGTTGACTTAAAAACAGTAAACATAGAATAGATATGAATGGAAATTAGCAATCTGTGCCATCATGAGATAATGTTAAATATCGAAGCAAAATGCGAAAATAAACCACAGAAAGTGTCTGAAATTTTCTGAAGAAGGGTCTAGGCCCGAAACGTCAGCCTTCCTGCTCCTCTGATGCTGCTTGGCCTGCTGTGTTCATCCAGCTCCACACCTTGTTATCTCAGATTCTCCAGCCTCTGCAGTTCCTACTTTCACAGAAAGTTCGCACACTCTCCGAGATTTCTGAGCGCTTATAGTCATAAAGTAGTACCATCCAGGCTCAAGAGAAGTTTCGTTGGCCAAACTCTTCATGTGGATGGTATGAATTGTGGGAATTAGTAAATATTAATTACATTTCACGTGTTACGTAATGTAAAACTACATGCACAAGGCATTTATGTGACATACCTGGGCCGATTCAGGACAGATGTTTTGATAGTCGCTCAGAGCTAGTAGAGGTAGAACTAGTCGCCTTCCTTTCATTTGTTTCAGCTGCAGCACAAAAATAAATCTCTATTAAAAAAAAATACAGCACTAACAGCACAAAAGTAAGCAGCCAGCAGTTTGTTTTGTTTCCATGGTTAAGCTGATACTTGGTTTACCTTTCATGTCTTTAAATAAAGCAGCCTCTGGAGCTTTCAGTCAAGTGCTAATGGATCTTGTAACTGTGCCAAATCTAAATGACACCTCAGACTGCAAACTACAAACCACAGTGCTCTGAATTCCACCCAACACAATGTAGTTTCAAAGACTAGGTAAAATCCCTGCTGGGATGTCAATAGTGAACTATTCCAGATAGTGACTCACCTACCTTGGTAGATCCTTTGTTCTAAACATTGAGTTCAGTGAAACTGTTAACTGTTTCTGTAGTTTGGGCTTCCCAGATAGTTAGTTATCAATGAAATGATATAGTGACAATGGTTTCTTCACTGCACGGATCATGGAATTGCCAGATGAGGAACACAGTCAGTCAGAGATGATGTAAATTTAGATTGTTAACCCTTTCAGTCAATTACATTCATAGTTTTTTTCCCATTTGTATTCTTTAGGAGCTGTGGGGCTAATGTCAAACTCACATGAAAACAGATGGTTGCACTTGATCAGGGCATTGCAGTGTAGTTGCAAAAGCATTGCATTGTTGCATACCCAATACTCAGAGACCACTGATGGGATGAATCTTAAGATCTCAACTCATGGTCAGTTTAGTTAGGTCATCAAAGATTCTGCAAAGTGGCACCAGGTCACCTCATCTTGGTAAGTCTCAACAAGATGAGTTCTAGTTCTGCACAAAATAATAGTCAATTCCAATTTTTCACTCCACATAAACTGTCAGATTTAGGTGTGAATTTCTAGCACTTTGTTTTTATTTCAGATTTCCAGTATTTTGCTTTTATTTGAAGTTTAGTTTCTATTGGTTGCACTTCACAGACTTGTTAGGGTACAGAATCAACTTGCTTCTAGAATCTAGAACTGTCATTGTGGATTGGCAATCCATTACAGTCACTGTCCCAGTTAATTTCCTTTGATCCTCTGTGATGGGTGTACTTGACTTGGCCTCAGGCTTTGGAAGAGCAAAAAAATTAGCAGCGGTGTCTTCCTTGATTAGTTTCCAGTGATATCTCCTGGAATGTGTGTATGTGAATATGGCAGGTAGGGAGGAGATAGGACTGTGCTCTGAGACCTCCATTAATACTGAGAATATTCACAAAATTAAGAGTGGCTACTTTGATAAAAGTTGCCAGTAGCAGTTAGCATGACCCAAGTGAGGATTAAACTTAGTAGAAAAAACAGCCTAAACATTGCTGTTGTGAATATTAGCAAATTAACACTCAACGTATGCGTATGACATTCCTCTGTTTGCTATTTCAACATTTAAAGTATCAACAGACAGGGTAATATCTTATGAGGAAAAGACACTTTCTAGGAACTATTTGCATTTTAAGTTTTTAGGCTTACTTGCTAAGTGTATTCATAGAACATGTAGGTGTTTTTATCATTGTTCAGATGTGTTATCTGACACCTTTGGAGCAGGTCAGACTTGAACTCTCTAGCTCAGAGGTAGGGATATTGCCACTGCATCACAAGCTCCCTTAAGTGTTGCTGATGTATGTTGATGCATGAATCACCATCTTCTGTCCAAAAGGTATGCCCATGAAACTCCTTTTTCACCTGTTCTCTCCTCCCCTTTTCTGAAAGAAGAAGCCTGTGATGTGAGCATGATTTGATGCCTTATCCAGATCAACAGTTTTGTTTTATGAACATAGACTGATTGGAGCCTTCACTCCTGTGTTCTCTGTTTTACATTAGTTCTTGGTTGGCCAAGTCTCAATGTTAATTAAAATTCCTCCATGGTCTCATCCCACCCTATCTGAGTAACCTCCTCCAGGCCTACTATCATATGAGATCTCTCTGGTCTCTGCTCCCAATTCTTTTCATGCTACCACTGGTGGCCAAGACTTCAGCTGTATAGACCCAAAGCTTGGGAGTTTTTCTTTTCTGAAACTTCTTTGCCATTCTACTGTTCTTTCCTCTGTTAAGTTGTTCCTTAAAACCTACGTCTTTGATCAAGCTTCAGGGCACCTGTCCCCATTGCTCCAATGTGATCTTGCTTCAGATTTTGTGTAGTAACAGTCCTGTGAAACATTTTGCTGTTTCAGTAGAGTCTGGTCAACGGGGACAAATAGGATGATACTGTCAAGTGATTCCCTCGCTTGATATCCACATATGTACAGGAACATTGGATGGTATTCATTCTTCTTATCTTAGAACACTTAAAACAATTACAGTTAACATCACTTAAGTTAATATAAAATGAAGTTTGAACATTGGGTCCACTTTATTTGATTGACAGTATTACAGGGATGTATTTAGTGAGATTATTTAGACAGTGTCAAGAAGACACCTCGACCCTTCTTCCCAGGCCTGACTATGGCTAACCCCCGGATTACTTTGCATAACAGTCCCAACTGACCACAGCCCAGTCTCGAGACTGATGTCTCCACAGTACCCAGACTGATCAATCTGCCATCCCGTGATAGTTACACCTGACCTGCAGGACTGACCATGGCCAATCCCTGGACTGCAAGGACACAGATCCCTCAAATCTGATAGGACCAAGCACCTGACTGAATCTGGCCAATCCCATACCAAAGGCTTGTTTCAAGGAGCAACGTGGGAACCTGTGTGGTACCTCCCAACCATCAATGCATGTGGCTTGTAACTGATGCTATGTTCTCCAGAGCACAACTTTTTATAACTTTTCTCCATGACAGCTTGGGCAGGTGATTTCACCACCATTCCTAGCTTCTCCTAGGTGCAAGGTTCTATCACCAGCATGCATTTTGAATTGAGAGTGTACAATCAGCAACCTGCACAGCTTTCATCAGAAAGGCTACCGCTTCATGCATGTTAAAATTATATGCAACCATTGATGCCTGGTTCTGAAGATCACAGCCAGATGTCCTGGGACTTGCCATGATTCTTTCATGCTTGAAAACTCACAGGTTCCTGCTTCATTCTGAGGTCTTTGGGCCATGACTGCTGGGAGATAACGTGGAGGCGGGGATCCAAAAATGGCACATGACATCGTTCCATTATCCTCAGATTGACGCAGAACAATAATGTTGCTCGTGCTTCCACCAGGGCAACAGACAACAGACCTTCTAAAGACAGGTTTGTGTTGCCTAAACTGGTCCAGTTGAGCCTTGCAGTATAGCCCAGAAAAGTGCCCACATCACTGTGCCCATCACAACGGGCTGAATGAGACAAGGTGTCCTGGCTGCAAATGTATTTGCGATGTGACAATAATTTACTAAGAATCAGGACAGCAACCAGAAGGATCATCCAAGATAGCACAAAAACAGAAGTTGCTGGAGAAGCTCAGCAAGTCTGGCATCATTTGTGAAGAAAAAAAATCAAAGTTAATGTTTCGGATCTGGTGACTTTTCCTCAGAACTGTTCTTAAGAAGGTTCAACCACCCAGAAACGTTAATTCTGATTTTTTTCTTCACTGATGCTGCCGGACCTGCTGAGCTTCTCCAGTAACTTCTGTTTTTGTTCCTGATGTACAGCATCTGCATTTCTTTTGGTTTTTATCCAAGAAAGCACAACAGAGCAATGCATCATTGAGCCCAAGAGGCCAGAGATAACCTTGTTGAAACCCACTTCCAGGATGAATAAGTGGAACTAGGACTTTGCTTAATTATTAAACATCCTAATGGTGATATAGCAAGCAGTCCCTGCTTTGGGCAAAGGATAAGTGGACTTTGTTATTTTTACTGTTCTTCACCTTATGTGTTGCTGAATAATAAATATCTCATTATCCAGCTGATTACATGCTTGATGTTTTTGGGTGACCCCATTTTAACGTATTTACACATTTCAGGTCCTGCTGACCTTCAGAGAACACATTAGTTTGTAAGATGGTACATTTACATCACGTGACACTAATATTAGGGGCTCGACAGGTTTCCATCAGGAGATCATATCGGAGAGTTACACTCCTTTCTCTCTCAGGAATCCTGCAGGTCACAAGGAATCCAGAGGGATTTCCTTTTGACCTTTTCGTCTTCAGTAACCGTATAATATTTCAGAGCATCTGCAGACTGCTAACTTACCCTGATATGATTGAGCATCCTGTAGGACAGCATTGAATGTGTGAGAGGCAACATACCTTGGAAACTCAAAACTCTATGAGGCAGAGTGGACATGTGAACTGCCTATTGTACCTCTTCCAGCCTTGAAAGGCAGTGCAGTCCCTCTAAGAGCTTGTAATGAGAATAAGCCTTTCCCCTAGAAATGTGTGGAATCATCACTGATTCCATGTTCTCAAGGTGGATGTAAGGGTGGCTTGACACGTACAGGAAAGGACAGGGTCTTTCACATTGTGCTTAGTTTCAGTGTTGTCCACATTAAAGTGCAACATCTTGATTACAGTCCTGCACATCACAGTTCAAGGATCTGAGGCTATCTGCAGTTAAGGAGGCAGTTGCTTGTGTGGGTTCAATGCCCGCACTGGCTGAGGTTACCACGAAGGAATTTCCTTCTCAACATCTCCCCTTGCCTGAGGTACTGCGGCTGTCAGGATAAGTCACCATCAGTTCTCTTTCTCTAACGAGAGAGCAGCCCTATGGTGTGGTCAAAATATGTTGACTTAACTGACCATGCTTTTACTTTTAAAAGCAGTCAGATTGATGGAATGCTGGGTTTGAAATTCTGTCACCTAGATTCTGAGTGTTTCTTTTTGTAAAGAAAATACACACTCTACAGAAAATCTCAATCAAGCATGTGAATTAAATAATGGTATAGTGAAAACTGTTGTGTGCATGTATTTACCACCGAACAACTACCGCATTGAGCAAGGTAATTAAGACAGGATTAACTCAAAGGTCTGCTTTAATTAATATACAACAGGATTAGTAGTGATGCACTTTAACTGATCCAGCAATGGATTAATTACTCAATCCTCCTTCAGAATATCATTGTTGTTACAAGTAATTCCTACCTGCTGAGTTTTCTATTTATTAATTACTTTTTGAAACTTAGGGGGTGATTTTCACCTGCTGAACACCATCTTGTTGGCGTGAAGGAAGCAGTATCAGAATGACAACGAAAGAAGTGCTTGAAGCACAGTTCCCTCGATATCATTTTTGAACAGCCAGTTGTGAGATCAGAGTGCCATTTTGGTTTTTAATCACCAAATTCCTCAACTTACTCACAAACCATGGGGAGGACGAGGTTGGAAGATATAAGTATCTTAGCTATTCTCGGTTGAGGAGGCATTTTGCTTCTACTTCGCAGTTTGGTTACTTAGACAACTTCAAAGTCATAAATTTGTATCCAATATTTTGCATTTTTAAATGGCTTTCAGCAAAACAATTTCTTAAATGGATATTTTTTTCTAGAAAATTATTTTCTGGCCAGAGGAACAGCCACAGGAATGTACCAATGGAGTTCCAGTTGTTGGGAGGACTAATTGAAAGAGCTGTGCTTTCTGTCCTTACTCACCCAAGATATCAAAGTTGTGCTTCTCAGCAGATAAACATTCTCATTGTTTTTGCCAGTAAACTACTTGTGGGATTTTGTTCAGTTTGCCAGATTCCCACTAGTCCAGGCCCAAGTTCATTGGATTGCAACCAGTGCATTCCGTAGACATATTCAAGTGAATCCAGAGCTTTTATGAATTGCAAGGACCCCTGTTCTATTGATGCACATCTAGTTGGTAATGAACAAAAACCAATCATGCAGGCCTGTGCCTGCTTTCATTTTCATGTGTGCCAATCCTCTAATCTTTAACCCTGATTAGCAATTGAGAGACAGGCTGTTTGGCAGCAAAGGTTACATTGCATACTCAATTCATGACTCCTTTCCGGAAGTCCAGTTCAGTAGCCAAAATGCATGACAATCAAATCAACGGCTCAACGACAGCTCTCATTGACCAGACCAGTGGATACTACTATGGTAGTGCAATAGTAATGCAATGATCCTGATGGTTGGACAGGTTTGGTAGTTTCTCGTAATGCAATCCATAAAGTGTGCAATGGTAGCTTCTGCATGTTACATGTGAACAGGAGTAGGCCAATCAGCAGCTCTAAGGCTGTTCCAAAATTAAATGTGAAGACTGCTCTCTATCTTATCTCCACATTCCATGCTACTGTTATCTGATAATAATTTGGTGACCCAATTTTGGAATATTCCAAATTACCCTAGCATCCTCAGCTTTTTGATAGGGAGATTTTTTTATGTGAAAATTCCTTCCTGGTCTCATTCTGATTGTGCTCCGTTCTGGATTCCACCACTAGAGCTTCTCCATATCTATTATGATTTGACTGGTAGGAATGTGAAGCAGACTGGGAGAGTAGATCTGTGTGAGAAGGGCAGCAGTGGGCAGAGATGAAAACCAGTGGCATTGAGCCCTTCCATGTTATTGGAAAGCAATGAGCTGGACTCTGAACTGTGGGCATTCAGGGAGGGGTAGAGTTACCGGGGCACTGTTTCAGGAGGCTGTCACACACCTTAGATTAATTACATCAAATTTAATCCGTGGTGAAGGACAGGAGGGTATGACTGCGAGTGAGGCAGATATTGGCAGCCAAAATTTAACTTTGGAAAAGCCTCAGCTAGTGCCCTTCTCCAGTCACTACAAGGTTCTTGATCCCAAAGTAGACAAAGGCAGAGACTGCAGGGAGGATTAGTGAACTGACTAAAGCACTATACTACAGGGTACCATTCAAGGAGGAGAGAAAAGAGAAATGTAGCTGTAATAGGGGGTAACATTATTAGGGGTAGAGATACCATTCTTTGCTGTAAAAACTGAGAAACCCAAAACCTGTGTTGTCCACCTGGTGCCAAGATTCAGGACATCTGTTCTGATTTGGAGATGAAGTTGGAGCAGGAGAGAAAGGAACCAGTTGTTGTGGTCCATGTAGATACTAATGACATAGTTCAGAGTAGGAAGGAGGATCTACTTGAAGAGGCAAACAATAATCAAAGTGTGACAGAGGGGCAGAAAGTATAAGCAGAAGAATGCAGCAGAAATTAGAGCCAGAAAAAATGCTCAGTCGCAGCAGTGTGTACGACCTACAACCTGCACTGCAGAAATTAACCAAAAACTAGTAGACAGCACCCTCCATCTCCACTTCCATCTAGAAGGACAAAGGCAGCAGATACATGGGAACAACATTTCCTGCAAGTTTCCCTCCAAGCCATTCACAGTTAGAACTATATCACTGTAAATGGTAAAAATTCCAGGCTCGAGGCTCTTTATCTGAATGCATGCAGCATTTCTAACAAGATAGATGAGTTGACACGACAAACAGAAACAAATTAATGTGATTTTATAACCGCTACAGAGACTTATTTGCAGAATGACCAGACCAATAACATTCAAGAGTATTTGATGTTCCAGGAGAATAGGCTAAAAGAAAAAGGGGATGGGGTAGCTTTGCTAATAAAGGAAGGTATCAGTGTGAGTAGTGATATATGACCAATAGATTATGACATGGAATCACCTTGGGTGGAAGTAAGAATGGCAAGGGAAAAGATGTCATGGTGGGAATCATTTAAGGAGTTGGCTCACTGTAGGTCAAAGTATAAATTGAGAAATAGTGGGGGTATATAAAAAGGACACCACAATTGTCATCGGTGATTTTAATCTGTGTGTTGATGGGACAAATCAGATGGGTAAGGGTAACAGGAAAAATTAATTTATAGATAGCATCAGGGATTGCATCTTATAGCAGTATGTTACACTACCTACCCAGAAGAAGATAGGATCAATAAGAGAACTCATAACTAAGGATTCTTTCATGGGTAGTGATCACAATATGGTAGAATTTCTAATTCAGTTTGTGAGAGAGCATCTTGGGTCTCAAACCAATGTCCTCAACTTAACTAATGATGATTACACAGATATGAAGAAAGGTTTCTCCAAAGTGACCTGGAGGAAACAGACTAACTGAAAAGTCTGTAGTTAGCAGGTTTTTGAACACATATTTCATTCTGCTCAGCAAAAAAATTATTCTGTCAAAGAGAAGGGCTCAATGAGAAGGATAAACAATCCATGGTTAGTAAAGATGGTCAAGGAGAGTATCCAGTTAAAAACTGTATAAAGCAGCGAAGACTTCTGATAGACCAGAGAGTTGGGAATTTTTTTAGGAACTAGCAGAAGGTGAATTAAAAGGACAAATATGTTTTTTTTTCTAAATTCATTTGTGGGATGTGAGTGTCACTGGCTTGGCCTGTGTTTATTGTCCATTCCTAGTTGCCCTAGAGAAGGTGGTAATGAGCTGCCTTCTTGAACAGCCACAGTCCTCGTGCTGTAGGCTGACCCACAGTGCCCTTGGCGAGGGAATTCCATGATTTTGACTCAGCGACAGTGAAGGAACAATGATATAGTTCTAACTGTGAGTGGCTTGGAGGGAAACTTGCAGGAAATGCTGTTCCCATGTATCTGCTGCCTTTGTCCTTCTAGATGGAAGTGGAGATGGAGGGTGCTGTCTACTAGTTTTTGGTTAATTTCTGCAGTGCAGGTTGTAGGTCATACACACTGCTGCTACTGAGCATCTGTGGTAGAGGCAATGATTATTTGTGGATGATGCCAATGAAGCACGGTGTTTTGTCTTGGGTAGTGTCAAGCTTCTAGAGCGATGTTGGAGCTGCATCCATCCAGGCAAGAAGGGACAATGAAAGTAACTTGGCAAGAAATATTAAAACAAATAGCAAGAGCTTCAATAGATATGAAAAAGGAAAAGTGTAACTAAAATGAGTGAGGGACCCTTCGATGATATGATTGAGGCATTCCTAAAAGGGAATAGGGAAGTAGCAGATAACTTAAATCAATGTTCTGCATCTGTCTTCATGGTAGAGGACATTATAAACATCCCAAAGATAACAGATAAGCAAAGCGCTAATGGAAGGAAAGATCTTGTAACAGTCTCTAACAAGAGGGACAAAGTAATTGATAAGTTAATGAGACAGAAAGCAAACAAATTGTCAAGACTTGTTCTGATGAAGAGTCACTGGACTCAAAACGTTAACTGTGCTTTCTTCCCAAATATGTTGCTAGGCCTGCTGAGTTCCACCAGAAATTCCTGGTTTTGTCAGAACGTGATGTCCTGTATCCAATTGCTTTAAAGGAAGGGCTGCTGAGTTAATGGAAACATTGGCTTAAATATTCTAGAACTTTCTGGATTCTGAGAGGGTTCCAGGAGATTGTTGGCCCTGTTCATGAAGGGAAGAAGAAAAAAGTAGAAAACTATAGGCTGGTTTGTCAAACATCTGTCATTGGAAAAGTCCCGCTGTTCATTGTTAAGAAAGAGATAGCCGGATATTTAGAAATGCTTGTTGCATTGTTAACATGGTCTTAAGAAAGGGAAATCATGTTTGAGAAATTCAATAAGGCTCTTTGAGGAAACAACAAGTTGAGTTGATAAAGGACAACTGGCAGATGTAGTGTGTTTAGATTTCCAGACGGCATTTGATAAAGTACCGCATGAAAGGTCGTTGCACAAGATAGGAGTTCACTGTATTGGGTGCAATGCATTCAAATGGATTGAGGGTTTGTTAACACAGAAGAGAGCCAGGATCAATGAGCCTTTTTTGAGTTGGAAGGATGTAACTACTGTGGTGCTACAATGATCAGTCCTGGGCTTCAATTCTTTATCATCTATATAAGTGACTTGAAGGAGGGTCCAAAGTGAAATGCATCTCACTGCAGATGGTTCAGAAATAGTTGGGAGGTCATGTTGGGATGAGGAGAAAAGGTATCCACAAAGGGATGTAGATAGGTTGAATGAGTGGGCAAAAATTTGGCACATGGAGTTTAATACAGGAATAAAAATGAGGTAATTGGTAGGAAATATCAAAAATCAGGCAGAAGAGAGACTCAGGAAAAATGCAGCACAGAAGGATATAGGTGTTATCGTGCATGAAACACGCAGAAAAAAAGAATCAGCATGCTGGTGTAGCAAGTAATTAAGAAGGCAAATGGAATTTTGACCTTTATTGCTAGGAGTTTGGAGTTTAAAAATAGGAAAGTCTTGCTACAATTGCATATTGTATTGGTGATGTTGCATCTGGAGTGCTGTGTATAATCTGGCTCCCCATATTAAAGGAAGGATATACTCTCATTAGAGGCAGTTGAAAAGAGATTCATTATGCTGACTCCTGGGACAAAAGGTTTTGGTTATCAAGAATTTCTAAAGGTTCAGCCTTTTTTTTATTAGAGTTTGGAAGAATGAGGGGTATAATCTTATTGAAACAAACAGAATTTTGAAGGGGTTTTACAGGGCAAATGGTGAGAGGATGTTCCCATTGGTGGAGGAATTTCAAGAAGGGGACATGGTTAGCAAAATAAGGAGATATTCACTTAAAACTGAAATGCAAAGGTATTTCTTAAGGTAGCGAACGTCTCGAATTCTCTACCAAAGAGAGTTTTGGAGGTTGGATGGACTTTTGAAATATCGAGGCATTAAGGACGATAAGGTACTGGCATGAAAAAGGAACTGAGGCCTGGGGCCGATCAACTATGATCTTGTAAAATGCTGGTGCAGGCTTGGAGGCCGAATGTTCTCCTTGTGCCAAACTAAAGGCACTACTATTTACATTTATGCAAGTGATTCCCATAATTATTTAAAAATTCATTCACAGGATAATAGCATCACTGGCTAGGCAAGCATTTATTGGCTGGAGGGCAGTTATGATCCAACCACATTGCTGTGTGCCTGAAGTCACATTTAGACCAGACCGGGTAAGGATGGCAGTTTCCTTCGCTAAAGGACATTAGTGAACCAGATGGGCTTTGCTGACAATCAGCAATGGATTCATGGTCATCATCAGACTCTTAATTCCAGATATTCACAGAATAAAGGGCAGCAATTGTAAAGAGGAACGAGAGAAAAGAAAACAATGAATCACAGACCAGCCAGCTTAACATCAGTACTGTGGGAAATGGAGTCCATTGTAAAATACATGATAGCAGAATACTTGAAAAAATCAATGGGATTAGACAAGGTCAGCACGGGTCTTTGAAATGGAAATTATGTTTAATTAATCAACTGGAGAATAACTTGTAGAATATATAAGGGAGAACCGATGGATGTAGTGTACTTGGATTTTCAGAAGGTTGTTAATGAGGTCCCGTAAAAGAGGAAAGTGGATAAAGGGTTTTGGGTGTCCTGCACACCAGCCAATGAAAACAAACAGTAAGCAATTAGGAAGGGAAATAGTATACTGGCCGTCATTGCAAGAGGATTTGAATTCAGAAGTAGTGATATCTTACTGCAGTTATACAGGGCCTTGGTGAGATCGCACCAGGCATATTGTGCATAGTTTTGGCCTCCCTACCTAAGAGAGGATACACTTGTCATAGAGGGAGTGAAGTGAAGGTTCAGTCAGCTGATACCACATTTGGCAGGAATATTGTATGAGGAGAGATTGATTTAACTAGGCCTGGAGACATTACAGTTTAGAAGAATAAGAAGGGATCTGGTTGAAATTTATAAAATTCCAACAGAACTAGGTAGTCCAGATTTGAGGAAAATTATTCCCCTGGTTGAGGAGTCTAGAACCAGGCCATTTAGGACTTAAATGAAGAAATATTTCTTTACCCAGAGAGTGGTCAACCTGTGACATTTGCTACATAGAAGGCTGTGGAGGCCAAGTCACTGAATATATTCAAGAAAGAAACTGATAATGTTTTTTGGTCTAAGAGGCATCTGGTGTTATGGAGGGAAAGTGGAACTATGACTTTGAGATAGAGAAGCAGTCTTGATCATATTTAATGGCAGAGCAGGTCCAAAGGGTTGAATGGCTTACTGTAGCTCCTAGTTTCTAAGATGCAACTCTACTGTTTGCTGCTTACTTCTTATACCTGGGAACAGTATCACTGCACTCACTATGTAAGAAATATCAGCCCAGATATGAGACTGGTTACTTCTTAATTAATGTTGTATGGCTTCTCTTTCATTAAGATAAATGTACTATTTGCCTTTTTAAGTCCTCAAGACCTGAAAGGTTAGGCCAAACAGAGAGGTTTCATTATGCATGAAGAATAGAAAAACAAGCTGAATCAAAGTAGATCATTGGTACATCTTAGATACATGACAGACAATTATCTCCTCTAATGGACAGTGTCTATGTCAATGCGTTAGTCTAATATTGCTGTCGGTCTTGATGATGCATTTAAAAAACAGTTGCGAGGTCAAAACCACAATATTCCAACTCAAAAAAGAGTGCTATTAAGTGTTATTGTATGCATGATACAAATCTGTAGTGACACCTAGCAACTAAAAGAATAATTGCAATGCAAGTGGTATGAATCTTGAGAATTATGGTTCAAAAGTATTCATAGCAATTAAACGCAGAGAGATTGAATAAAACATGCTTCCCTACAGAGGTTGCATTCTTTGGCTTCAGACTCTGTTGCCTATTAATAATACCATGACAATAAAACAACTAAATGTTCTTGAGACTAAAAAAGTCGAAAAATATTTTGATGGACGGAGGTTGATTTGATTCAATGTTAATTAGGCTGCTTAAAATGCAAACCTTTACACACCACAACTTAAAATAGGACACCAAATTCATTATTAATTAAACATACATCATATTTTGCGTGTCTCATTTATCATTGTGTTAAACATAGGAAGATAATGTCACTACCCAACATAGGCATGTGAAACAATGCAACTTCAGGGACACAATGATAATGGGCCTATATGAACAAGAATAGTTCCCAGTTACGGTGTTCACTTCACAAATCTCTATGGAACACTTACTAGAAGTCAGCAATCCTCATTTAGGACAATACTGCATACTAAACAAAGTACTGTGGGCTGTGGGCTCTGGAAATCTGATATAATAACAGAGACTGCTCTGCAGAGCAGACAGCAACTATGGGAGAAAAAGTTAATGTCTAGACTTCCATCAGAATCAGAACAAGGTGGAAGTATTTGGAATAACAGAGGAATGAACTAGGGTGACACCAAGGAAACAGACTCTTCAGAATGCTGAATGAGGAAGGTAGAGTGGTGGTGGCATCAGGCTGCAGGTGGAGGAAATGGTAAATGACGATCCATTCAATATGAAGGCTTGTGGGGTGCAAGGTGAAGAAGGCAGGGTGAAACTTGTCATCAACCATGGAGGAAGGGAATCCTCAGTTGAAGTTAAAAGGAAGGCAAAACAAAAGTATTGCAGTGGAAAGTGATATCATTAGAACAGATGTAATGGGGATACTGGAACAAGTTTTTACAGGATGGCAGGAAATATATTCAAAGTACCTGTGGCAGTATATCCTGGGGTATACTAACATTACTTGCAAATGTTTACAAGCTAACAAAAGTCATTAGCTGTTCAGTGAAAGAGATATAAACCTTCTGGAAAGCAGGACACCACCTGTTAATGGCTGCAACATGAAACTATCTGAAAGCAATTTAACTGTTCTGTGGTGAATTTGTAGGTTGGGTATAACTGATTTAGAACATACCATTCTTCATCAAAAGCAAATAAATAAACTACTGCCTGGAAATTAGGAACAGGAAAGGCCATTCAGCCCCTCAAGCATGTTCCACCATTTAATGAAGTCATGGTTGATCTGTAGCCTAACTCCAGAGACCTACCTTTGGCCCATATTCCTTAAAACAATTGTTTAACAAAAATTTATTTATTTCAGATAAATTAGCAACTGATCTAGCATCCACAGTTGTTTGTTGAAAAGGGTTCCAAATATCTACCACCCTTTGTGCGTAGAAGTGCTTCTTAATATCTCTCCTGAACTGTCTGATTATGCCCCCTAGTTTTAAAATCCCCAACCAGTGGAAATAGCTTATCTTTTCCTGTTGATATCTTGAAGATATGGTAATTCCCAAAAAATGTTATCAGTTTTGAAATATTGAAAAATAAGAAAACGAGGCACCTAAGGAATGTGTCCAAAATCAAATGAGCTTTAAACCACAATTCTTAAATTTTGAGCACACCAGATGAGTTTCAGGACTTTCCAATTTCCAGAGCTGCAGGGACATAAGAAAGCATATAGTGAAATGATAGGTCAGTAATATTTCCAGTATCTGGGACCATCATTTTTAACAGAAACTGGGATACTTTTATAAGATATTGGTGGGCCTAATGTCTGGTTCAGAACCTTTCCGGGAAGTTGGACTTTCCTAAACAGTCAAAGCATCAGGCTTTTCTTGGTGTGGATGCAGCCTCATGAATGAATGTCACCGACATTGCGTCAGTAAAATCAGAATTGGACTTGACATTCTGTCAGTAGAATCAGAATTGCTCCTGTCAGCTCCACAGCATTTGTTAATTAACCTACAATCCCTGTTTTCATCATGCTTGTTGCTGCAAGGTCTTACTGATGCCATTAACACTAGGCAGCTCAAATATGAGTTCCCTGATTGGGACTATTAATTTGGTCCAGTCAGGATACCCTGGCTGACATTTAAAAAGGGGAGAGTCAGGGATGCTGACACTCTGGACTCTGTATGAGGTAGTACTATAGTTGAGGACAGTTCATGTGTAAATAAAAGGTTACTTGGTGATGGGATACTGGCCTCTGTGGACTTAGTTCAGTGGCAACGAGAGTAAAACATGATCCTGAAGAAACTTGCTCACAACAGTTGTCTTTAAGCTGGGGTAAGCATTTTCTTCCACCATGCCTTTGTTTGGGAAGCTTGACTTGTTTGATCCTGCCATCAAGGACTGGGTTAGGTATGTTGAAAGAATGTCTTACTTTCTCCATGCAAAGTGACAGACAAGAAACAATGAGTAATTCTCTTGACTGCCTGTGAAGATGCTGCTTTTTCGGCCATTAGGAGCTTAACTTTCCTTGAGGCACATATACTAAAACCTTTTAAGAACTGACTGACATAGTTAAGGAATATTACAACCCCAAGCCTCCTCTAATTCTGAGATGCTATCACTTTTACTCACAATTCAAGAACTAAGGGAATTCGTATCAGGTTTTTTAACTCCATTAAGATGACTGGCAGAAGCCTGTGAATTTGGTTTAATCCTTAATGAGATGCTTAGAGACCATCTGGGATGTGAGATTAATGATCTAACTGTGCAAAATTGCCTGCCAGCTGTATTCCAAATGGACTTCAAACAGGCGCTACAATGGCTTTATCTTTGGAACAAGTGGCAGGTGGATCATACAAGTTGAAAGATTTTCCGATGGAAGTGGACACCCTTGCCAGTCTGACCGAGCTTGAGGAACATCAAACAGGTGCAGACAATTGGATAGCCTCACTCAGGGCACATTTTGATCAAAGTGACTCTAGGTCAGCCCACAGCAAAACACTAAAACAAAGCCAAGCCTCAGCCAAACGGTCACAGTTTCCTTCAGGATCCTGGCTGGTAAGTCATTTTAGTTGTTGCCAGTGTGCAGACTTGAGACAGCAAAAGAATCCTACAAGGCCTAAATTGAATAAGGTTTCTCATAGGGCAGTACCAAGGAGAGTATCCAGGAGACTTCATACACCTGGTTTGGAACTGTTAAACTGCTTAACAACATCAAAATCAGAACAAATAAAGATAAACGTCTGGTTAAATGGTCATCCAGTTCTAATGGACGTCAATACTGGCTCGGCCATTTCAGTGATTGCCACACCAGTATTTAATAAATTTGCTCTGACTCAAGCCTTTAAGTTTGTGCAAGACCTCAGCTAGGCTGAGAAGCTATACCAGTGAACCTTTACAGATTAAGGGTACAACTTCAGTTCTGGTATCTTATGAAAGGCTGCTGGTTTAGTTACCAGTGATGGTAGCAAAAGGCTTGGGCCCAAGCTTGATGGGGTGAAATTAGTTGCGAGAGGTTTACCTAGATTGGCTCAATATTCTTCAATTAGAAAATGGCTGCTTGAGTGAAGTCCTAATTAAATGCCCAAAGATCTTCCAGGAAGGTCTAAGGACTACTTGAGGAGCCAAGGTCACTTTGCATGTTGACCAGGAAGTAATTCTACAATTCTGCAAGTCCCGCCCAGTGCCATTAACTATAGGCAAAAGTAGAAGCAGTAATCAAAAGGCTGGAAAATGAAGGAATTTTCAAATCAGTCCAATCTGCAGAAAGGCAGCACTGGGTGCACCGATTTTGAAGTTCAATGGGTCAATTTGCCTTTGTGGAGATCTTAAACAAATGGTAAACCATTTCTTGCACAGGATAAATACCCAATCCTTCAGATAGAGGATTTATACACAAAGCTGGCAGGACGTCTGTCTTTCACGAAGCTGGACGCTTACTTGCAAATGTGCTTAGACCAGGATTCCCAAAGTGTCCTACAATTAATATCCATAAGGGCTTGCACCAATATACAAAGCTGTCATTTAGGGTATCATCAGCCTGTTCAATTTTTCAGTGAATGATGGAGAGCATTTTTCAAGGTCTACCTCAGGGCACCATTTTACTTAGATGTGTCCTGATAACAGGGGAAACAAATTAGGAACACCGAGAGAAGATAGATATAGTGCTAAGGTGCTTTTCCAATGCACGCACACACCTAAGAAGGGAAAGAATGTGTGTTCTAGTACACCAACTAACCTACTTAACTACCGTGGGTTATGTCCATTGGAAAACAAAGTGATGGTGATCAAGGGTGCTCCAGCTCCCACATCGGTCCTGGAGCTTAGCTTTCACTGAAGTGAAGAAGTAAAGGCCTTGGTGTGTTTGGACCTTGTCATCACATGGGTACTACCACACACTACCCATTGTCAGCTACTAATAATCCTCTTTAGTAGCTATTCATTCCCCCAGACTGAACCTTGACCACTCCTTTACCTATCTAACAGCTTTTCTCTCTTTAGGCTCTATCTACAACTATCATTTACTCCCCACTCCCGATACCTCCATTTTCTCTACAAAACCATCATTTACTTAGCTACCATCAGCTCTGAAGAAAGGTCACTGGACCCAGAACATTAACTCTGATCTCTCACCACAGTTGCTGCCAGACCTGCAGAAATTTTCTAGCAACTTCTGTTTTTTATAGAGTCCCTACCATGTGGAAACAGGCCCTTCGGCCCAACAAGTCCACATCCCTCCCAGACCCATCGCCCTATAACCCATCTAATCTACACATCCCTGAACAATACGGGCAATTTAGCATGGCCAAACCACCTACCTTGCACATCTGTGGACTGTGGGAGGAAACCGGAGCACCCGAAGGAAACCCACACAGACACGGGGAGAATGTGCAAACTCCACACAAACAGTCGCCCGAAGGTGGAATCAAACCTGGGTCCCCAGAGCTGTGAGGCAGCAGCGCTAACCACTGAGCACCATGCCACCATTTTTGTTTACGCTTTCTGGACATGCTCCCAGTCACAACTGCTGATATCAGACTTTGGACAGGTTAAGATCCAGTCTTTTCTAACTGAAACTGTTGGTATTAATGGGGAAACTAAACGCTCAGCACAAATAAATTTAAAACATTTTTGGACCTGGAGTGAACAGCTCACGGTATACGGCATATTGCTATGAGGAGTGAAAGTGATTGTCCTGAGCAAAGTTCACTGTCAAACACTGGCTGAACTCCACCAGGGCCATCCAGGAGTGTCCAAAATGAAAATGTTGGCAAGATGCTATGTCTGATGGTCAGGCTTGGATATAGACGTAGTTGTTGTGATGGGGCAGTGCCCAGAGTGTCAACAAGGACAAAAATTACCGCCAGCATCTTCCCCACATTCATGGGAACGGCTGGGCAAACAGTTTACAGTCTCGCTAGATATCAAACTGTCAGGGTTCTTGTTTATTTATAGGATCACCCACACACAGCTACAGGGATAGCACTGACAGAGTTACTAATGGGTAGAAGATTCCACGCCAGGTTAAGTCTGATCTTCCCAGACCTGGTGGTGGGGGGAGGGTGAAATAGCATTAGGAACTTTAATACGAGACCCAAGACTCCAAAGGCAAGCAAGAGAGTTGGATATAGGGGACGAAGTTTGGTGGAAGAATCACTGAAATGGCCCTGCATAGGTAAGAGACACGGTTGACGAGAGATTAGGACCAATGATAAATAACGTTCATGTGCTGGTGATGGCCCTAAATAAGCACATGGACCATATGAAAGATGCGAACTTGAAAACAACATGAGAGCAAAACATGTCCTGCCCCTTGGAATGGTCGGAAATGCTGTCACTACCCAAGGCTTCACCATATCCATCAAGAATTGACGAGTCCTCAGAATCATAGAATCCCTACAGTATGGAAACAGGCCCTTCAGCCCAACAAGTCCACATCCCACCCAGACCCATCCCCCAGAACCCACCTAATCTACACATCCCTGAATACTACAGGCAATTTAGGATGGCCAATCTACCTAGCCCATACAGCTTTGGACTGTGGGAGGAAACCAGAGGAAACCCATACAGACACAGGGGGATCATGCAAACTCCACACAGTCACCCAAGGGTGGAGTTGAACCCAGGTCCCTGGTGCTGTGAGGCAGCAGTGCTAACCACTGAGCCACCATGCCACATAGCTGGCTGTGACAGAAGTAGCTGCCTTGACATCCTTGCCTCCAGAAGAAGCGAGTGAAAGTCACTGAGATGCTCTTGTTGCAAGAAGCAAGCTTCCATACTCCCTGAGTTGGAGGAGCCTGATCTGGTGCTAAAATGCCCCAGGAGGTTCTCAAAGGAAAAGGACCAGCCTATGTCCTTTGACTCAGAGTGAGAGGGATATAATGATTTTAACAATGTCAGCGAAGTGGATCCCATAGAATATGAGTTCTCTGATTGGAGCAGTTAATCAGGGAGTCCTGGCTGACATTTAAAATGAGGAGTGTCAGAGATACTGATATTCTGGTGCCTGACTCTGTATGAGGGAGTACTGTTGACAAGCACTGGTGACTTGGTGATGGGATTTTGGCCTTTCTGCAGTTATTTCACCTGTGAAAAGCCCCATCGTTTGAAAGACCATAATGACAATGGTTCTTACGCAGTAAATTTAGGACAGGCCTGTAACCCTGTGGAGGCAAACTCAACCTTCAGAGCTTCAGTACGAACCCCTTATGCACTTGTGGAAAGGCCAAACAATGCTGCACTTTTTGAGGAGTGTCCCCTCTGTAAGCAAATGTCTAATCACGTGAACTCAGCAATGAGATGATCGCCTGGTTCTAGGAATTTACATATGTGAAATGAATAAAAAGTAACTATAGGAATGGAAAGGAGATATGGGGAGGCTGACTCTTGCTGGGGAATCTAGGGGACTAAAAGTGAAGTGTCGCTTCCAAATGACAGCAGGACCACAGCACCAGGGACCTGGGCTCAATTCCAGCCTCGGGTGACTGTCTGTATGGAGTTTGCACATTCTCCCCGTGTCTGCGTGGGTTGCCTCTAAGTGCTGTGGTTCCCTCCCACAGTCAAAGTTGTGTAGGTTAGGTGGACTGGTCCATGCTAAATTGCCCCTAGTGTCCAGAGATGTGTAGGCTAGGTAGGTTAGCCATGGGAAAAGCAGGGTTACAGGCATAAGGCAGGGGTGTGGGTCTGGATGTGATGCTCTTCGGAGGTGCGGTGCGCACTCAATTGACCACACAGGCTGCTTTCACACTAGGAATTCTATGAAGCATGCAGCAGGAGTGTAGCCCCTTGACTTTGGATAGAGTGCTCCTAGAGGCTCAATTATTTCAAAAAGCCACATACAATGAATGTTTTCATTCCAGCTGCAGGTACTAACACCTACACTCTTAGTTTCCTAGCAGTCTTCTGGATAGCACACTGGGAGCAGCAAAACTCAATTCTTTCTCTCTCGACATCACCGTCTCACACCTTCAAACAAATAGTTAACATTCACAACCACCTGTATCTTAATATCATTCACAGTCATCCTCAATAATTGGTGTCATTCTTTTCTCTCCATGAAATAATTTATCATGCTTAAAATCCTGCTTTCTCTCCACCCTGGAGACAAGTACATATGATTCCAGGGAGAGACAATCGGGTGTGCCCTGTCAATGTAGTCACCTTGATGGCCAGTGACAATTTATGTTAAATTGCTCCATTATGAAGGACATCGGAATGATGGATCTGCCGAGTCCATGCTGGATGTCTTTGCAAGAGTAACACAGCTTGTCTTCCTTTCTTATTCTTTTCCCATAGCCCTGTAAATTTTCTCTCTTCGGGCGCACATCTAATTCCATTTTGAAGACCATGATCAAAGCTGCCTCCACCACATTCTTAGGCAGTGCATTCCAGATCCTAACCATTCATTGTGTGAGAAAGTGCTTCCACAGTCACCTTTGAGTCCTCTGCAAAACACCTTAAATTGGTGTCTACTGGTTCTCAACCCGTTCCGGTGGGAACAGCTTATAGAACTATAATGATATTGAACACTTCTATAAAATTTCCTCCCATACTTCTCTTCTCTAAGGAGAACAACCCTAGTTTCTCTAATCTATCAATCTAGGTGAATCCTTCAACCATGAAATAAATCTCATAAAGCCTTTCTACATCCTTCCCTAAAACTTTCATATTCTTCCTAAATGCAGTGTCCAGAATTAAATACAATTCTCCACTCGAGCCTGAGCCAGTTTTTCATAGCAGTTCATCATAGCTTCTTTGATTTCATGCTCCAGTCCTCTATCTTTGAAGCTGAAGAATTTGTCTGCATTTTTAACCTTTTTTTTCACCTGCCCTACTATCTTCAAGAATTTGTGCATAGCTATCCCAAATCTCTCTGGACCTACACCTCTTTTGGAATGGTGCCCATTACTTCCTATTGCTTTTCCTCATTGTTTCTATTTGTAAATATTTAAATGACTGATTCGACAGCTTTCCTGTGGGTGGGGGAGGGGGGGTGCGGGAGTTGGGGAGGGGTTATCTTTGCCTTGCAATGTGCACACCAATGTAATCCAGAGTGAAAACGATTATGTTGCAATTCCATTCCACTTTTTAATGAAATAACTCCACGAAGGCTGGTATCCCGTCACCAAATCATCCTTTTATTTGCATGTACATGGTACATGACCCTGACCCAGTTAGCACAAAGTCAGCTCTGAGAATGACCAGAACCCTTGACACTCCTGTTTATATCTGACGGTCAGGGCCCCCTGATTGGATCAAGTTAACAGCCCCAATCAGTGAACTCATATTCTATGAGATCCACCTGGCAGACATCATTCCCATCACTACAGTTAATTTTAGGAATTTAACCTTCCCCAAACCACCCACAAAGGCACTCCACCCCTTGGCAGTTAAATATCTGCCTGTTACTTTGTATATTAACTCTGACAACCAGTTAATACCATATTTCCCACTCTAAACATTATGATAACAAAACACTTCTAATTTTGCCAAAAATTGGAATCTGATGAACTCGTTAGAATGCCATATTAACTCTGGTTCATTAAAGTTAATGCAATATCTTTTCATTTTAGTTGATCCTTTGATTTATAGCAGTTGAAACTGTGCTTTAATGGAGTCACCACCAGCTAGTTATTTCTAGGGGTAAGTAGTGTTGTATCTCAGGTTAATTTATAACTGTACATTAAATTAATTGGGCAGTGATAACAATGGCAGGAGTTCAATGTGGGCAATGGTGAGGTCATTCATCTTGGAGCCAAGAGGATAAATCAGAGTACTTTCTCAATGGTGAAAAACTAGCAATTGTAAAGGAACAAAGATTTTTTAGAGTTCAAGTACTCAGATCAGTTAAAACCAATGGATAGGTATAAAAGATAATTCAAAAGGCAGGTGGAGTGCTATCCTCTATCTAACATGGGGAGGGAGAGAATTTATGTTTCAGCTGAATATAATCTTTGTTGGACCCCAACTAAAACATTTTATTCAGTTTTAGCACCACAACTCCAGAAGAATGTATTGGCCTTGGAAGGTTTGCCAGTTCACTTTAGCCAGCTCTACTCTCAAGCTTACAAATTACCTTTATTTAAGTATTAAATTATAGTCTTGTGCCCACTCCAGTCCCTGTCAAACTGCTAACTACAGTCACCTTCACCATGAGATAATTTTTGCTATCCAGTTCTGAGGAAGAGTCACCGGACCTAAAACGTCAATTCTGATATTTTCTTCGCAGATACTGCCAGATCTGCTGAGCTTTTCCAGCAATATCTGTTTTTCTTCCTGGTGGAATCTGCTGTCTGATTGGCAGAACATGCTTTTCTAAGGAACTATCTCAAAAACATTCTATGAACTCCTCATCTAGGCTATCTGACTTTTCCAGTCTATGTGTAGTTTAATGTCTCCTACGATTACCATCATGCCTTTCTGGCAAGTTTCCATTACTTCTTCCTTTATGCTTTGCCCAATTACGTGTTTACTGTCAGAGGGACTTATACACCAATCCCACAAATGAGTTTGTACCTTTATCATTTCTTATCTCTGTACAACCATAATATATAGGAACAGAGTAGGTCATCCCACCGACCGCGAATGCTCCACCATTCAATGAGATCACAGCTGATCTGATAATCGTCAATTCCACTTTCTTATTGCATGCCTTCCTTCGTTGGAAGGGGCATTGAGTATAAGGATAGGCAGTTTTATAGAACTTTAGTTCGGCCATACTTGGAATATTGCATACAGTCTGGTCACCATACTACCAGAAGGACGTGGATGCTTTGGAAATAGTATAGAAAAGGTTTACCAAGATGTTGCCCGCTCTGGGGGATTTTAGCTATGAAGAAAGGTTGGATGGACTGTGTTTATTTTCACTGGAATACGGGAGGTTGAGGGACGACCTGATAGAAGTTTATAAGGTTGTGAATAGCATGGATAGAGTGAAAAGTAGGAGGCTTTTTCCCAGGGTGGAGTGTGGGATACAGGCTCAACTTGCGAGGAGGGAAGTTTAAAAGAAATGTGCGAGGCAAGGTTTTCACACAAAGGGTGCCGAATGCCTGGAACACGCAACCAGAGGAAGTGGTTGAGGCAGACACAATAGCAGCATTCAAGAATCACCTGGCTGAATACATGAATGCAAAGGGAAGCGAGGCATATGGATCCTGTAAGTGAAGACAGTTTTAGTATGGAAGGGCAAAATGTGTCAGTGCAGGCTTGGAGGATCAAAGGGCCTGTTCCTGTGCTGAAGTGTTCTTTGTTCTTTGTCCTGCCTTTTCCCCGTAATCCTTGATTTCCTTCTCTGATTAAAACTCTATTTATCTTAGCCTCAAATATATTTTAACAATCCAGCCTCAACAGTTCTCTGTGGTAAAATGTTCCACAGATTTGCTACCCTCTGAGAGAAGGAATTTCTCCTCTTTGTCCTAAATGGATAAACCCTTACGCTGAGATTATAACCTCTGGTGCTGGACTCTCCCAGAAGGGGAAACAACCTTTCTGCATCTACCCCACTAAGAAGCTTGCACATTTCAATAAGGTCACCTTTCATTCTTCTATATTCCAATGATTACAGCCCCAATCTACTCAAGCTCATCTCTTTCAAAAAAATTCCTCCTTTCCCAGGATCAATCTTGAGAAATTTCTCTGGCCTGCATCCAATGCTATTATATCTTCCCTTAGATTAGGGGACCAAAACTGTTCAAAATATTATCAGTGTGGACTAATTAGTGCAGTGTATAGCTTTAGCAATTTTAATACTCTGTTCCCTTTGAAATAAAGTCCAATTTTTCATTTGCCTTCTCTTTTACCTGCTAAGCTTGTATGCTAGCTTTTTGGGATTTATGCATGAAAAACCCAAATTCCTCTTAGTTCCAGTTTTTTGCCTTCTTCCTCTATTTAAATACTATTCACCTCTTTTCTTCTTCCAATTAAAGCACATAACCTAACAATTTCCCACATTCTATTCTGCGTGTCAAGTTTTTCCCACCCACTTAACATGTCTCTAACCCTCTACAGATTCTACATCCAAGAACCTGGCTATAGTACATTCACTTTCCTCATCTAAGTAATTAATATATATTTTCAATAATTGTTGCCCCAGCACTGAACCCTGTGGCATACCACTAGTTGCAAATTGCCATATTGAAAATGCCTCCTTTATCCCAACTGTCTAGTAGATAGCCAATCCTATATTTATGCAAATATACTGCCATTAGTACCATGCACTCTTATCTTATTAAGTTGCCTAATATATGGTACCCGATTAAATGCCTTCTAGAAATCCAAATATATTACATCCATTGGTCCCACTTTATCTACCCTGCTTGTTATATCTTAAAATAATTCTAATAAGTTTATCACACATGATTTCCTTTTCATGAAATCATACAGATTCTGCTTAATCAAATTATGTATTTCTAATTGTTCTGTTATTACATCCTTTATATTCGAACCTAACATTTGCCCAATAACGGATGTTAAGATGACTGCCCTATATAGGCTAACATGTTTTTTGTCTCCTTCCCTTTTTGAATAAGTGTGTTACATTTGCAATTTTCCCATAGCCCAAAAATAAGGATTTTTGGAAGATTACTACCATCGCCTCTGTCCACCCAAATAGTTTCCACAAGCTTGTTTCCTGTAACTTAGGCCATCCTTTCTAATGTGCTAATTACATCTGTAACTAAAAGCGAGACATCTCCACCTTTCTCCTAGCATCCTGTCCTTCCTAAATGCCATATACCCATCAAGATTCACGTCAATCCCACGTCAATTCGCAGCCATGTCTCTGTAATGGCTAAGCAGATTCTACTTATGTATTTCTATTTGTGCTTTCTGATCATCTTTGTTTTGAATGTTAAATACTTTATTTATTTATGGTATCATTTTATTCTTCTTATAAATTCAAATCTAATCTGTTGGTTTATCCTTATATTTGTACTCTCTCCTTTCCTGTTTGTTATTTTGTGCGGTTGCGTAGTGGTAATGTTGCTACACTAATAATCCAGAACTTCCAAACTAATGTTCTCAGACATAGCTTCAAATCCCATTTCACAGCAAATAGTGAAAATTGAATTCAATTAAAAATCTGATGTCAAAAGCAAGTCAAGTGGTGACCATGTAACAATTGTTAATTATTGGATAATCCCTTCAGTTCATCAGTGTCCTTTAGGGAAGGAATTATGCTGTTTTCACCTGGTTTGGCCTACATGTGATTCTAGACCCTTAGAAAAGCAGCTGACTCTTAACTGCCCTCTAGATAAATAGGGAAGGGCAATAACTACTAGCCTAGCCAATGATGCCCACATCCCATGAACAATTTTTTAAAAACTTTAATTTTTTTTGTTAGAAACTAAAACACAAATTGCTGGAGAAGTTCAGTGGCCTGGCAGCATCTGTGCAGATAAACTTTCTCTTTTTGCTTGTTTCAGATCTCCAGCATCTGTGGTTCATTGTTTTATTTTTGAGTTTTGTTAGGGAAGGGTTTTAAAGATATGGAACTTAAGTGGCCAAATGAAATTCATGTACATTAATCATTTTCAAAACCAATGGTGAAACAGACTTGACTGAAGGAACTACTGTTACATAATGGAATGTGATTTACAACTAATACACAATTATCTACCCAATAACAATATTCAATAATAACAATAACAACATGCAATCATTGATGTGGCACAAATGTACAGGTTTGACTCACAACTTCACATAGGAGTGAAATTTTACATATTGTAGCAACATCCACTGGTGTGAAGGAGTAGCTTATAACTACATGCAGAAATTACATACAACTACATACAGTGTAATTTATACAACACCTATGGGAAAGAGGAAATACAGTTTACAATGTTCTGATGAAGAGTGCAGCCATCAAAACTGGTCTTTCCGCTTAATTGATGTGGACCAGCCAACTGTATATGTTCTACTTTTATTACAAAAATATTATCACTGTACGCAGTACCACAGCAAAAAGTGCTTACCTGTTCATGACATTGCTCAAGAGATGTTTTCAACCATTGATGCTCTTTCCTGTGTAATTCTTCCTGGGGAATAGACACAAAAGCACCTAATTAGGCATAAGCAGCAGATTATCAAATATATCAGGAAGAAGCTATGAAAACAGTACATTTGATTCTTTCTCTTCCTGGCCATTTGGTGCCATAATTACAAGTTTATTAGCCTCGATGGTAAATTTCAACTCTGTCATTAAACTGATTAATAAGCTAATCATCGATTGTAAATAGCAATAGTGGATTAGAGGATAAATACTAGAGCACATACGGATAATTTACAGTCAATTCTGCAATCTGTTTTTTCCACAAGGAACTTTTAAAATCCATAGCCTGCATCATTACAGAAAGGTTTTGTAAGAAGTGTTTTCCCTCTTCTGTAAAAAATAATACTGAGGTTTCTCGAGGTTCTAGATTCTTATTGCTTAGGGCTATGCCACATTTGTAAAGTTTTTTTTATCTCACACTGTGTAGACAATAGACTGCTTCTGCAAGTATGCAAGGAGGTGAAGTTATTGAACAGCTTTGCTGAAATGCCAAAAGAAGTCATATCCAAGGAAAACAAATCTAAGCAAAATCTCCACAGGACTGAAAATATATAATAAGATTAACATTAACATAGAAAATTATTCTTAATTTCCTGCTGCCTTCGAGTAATGAAAGTTTTGCTTTCTGAATCACAAATGTAGAAGAACAAAATAGGCCTGTTACGTAAATGCCTAACAATCTTTGACTATTTGATATGAGTCAAGCTTATTTTCTATAAATTTGGTTTTCATTCTTCCATAGAATCTCTACAGTATGGAAACAAGCCCTCTTGCCCAACAAGTTCACACCAACCCTCAGAGCATCCCACCCAGACCCATCCAATCTACACATCCCTGAACACAATGGGCAATTCAGCATGGCCAATCCACCTAAGCTGCACATCTTTGGACTGTTGGAGGAAACCAGAGCAAACCCCTGTAGACATGCAGAGAACTTGTAAACTCCACACAGGTAGTCACCCAAGGCTGGAATTGAACCCAGGCTCCTAGTGCTGTGAGGCAGCAGCACTAACCACTGAGCCACCGTGCCCCCCTAAATTCTATTGCTTGTATCCTCTCTGCTTAAAAATATTTAATATTAATAACCCTTTGGTTAATGAAGTCTCAAGGTCAAATGTGAATTTGACTCTTAATTTTAGGTATTGATCATGATTGGTACAATATTCCAATCACTTTGTCCTGAATTACACTTTCCTCTCCTTATACATATTCAGCATGTATCCCCAAGGACTATAAGAAAATAGTGGATCAGCTGCTCACGTTATGAATTGTACATTGAAGGCTGCATAGTCAGTCAAAATTGTAATAATAAGGCAGGAGTTAATTAATGTGTGGAGAATGAATTGGTGCCTGAGCAAATATTAACTTGAAGTAAGTGACACCATTAATAGAACAGCTAGTGATTTATTTTTGCGCTAAACTAGCATTTCAAATACTCTCAGCAGTTTTTCCTACCTTGTAAAAATGCGAACTAGCTTCGCAGCATCATATGATCTTGTCGCGATCGGGTGATGCTCAATTTGTATAACATATCATGATAAAATATTTGAAATGCAAAGCCAAAACGTGAAAATATTCCTCCATCTGAGGCAGCATACCAATCTAAATTAGCTGATTTCAATGGTCTTAAGCTGTTATTGGGCCATTTTTTTCAACATACAGCTGTCTTGCATATTCTTTGCAAAAGATTAAACAAGTTATATTTAACAGATATCATCGTCTGGTTATGAAGAATACTGCAAGATTCCAAGATGCCTTCAGGCACAGCTCTCTTATAGTGCTCAGTATGGTGAAAGATAAGTTTAAAGCAAATAGATTTATGATGAACAAAGTCATGAATCACTGACATAATTTCTGGTACCAGAAACAAAAGCTGAGATTAGACCTTACTTAGTTACCACAGATATGTTCAAGGGTACAAAGGTCTTTACAGTAGCTGTTTCATTACCTTCACAGAGTAATTGCAAATCTGTAAAATCAATGTGTTGCTTAATGTAGAGTAAGTTATTGCTGATTTTTTTAAAAAAATGATAAGTTTAATGACCTCAACTGAGCAGAAATTAGTCCCTTGACTAAAATAAGCTGTTATGTGTGACTACTTACAGCTTACTGAATAGAAAATGGTAATATTTGATGATCTTACTCCAGGTTATTCAAAAACCAGCATTCATAGGATGTTTATCCCCCTCCCAACTAGATCACTTACTAATGTTTGAGACATGGACACACACAGTAGAGAACATGGATGTGAAGATCACACTACAATCATGCCCATTGTTATTTAGCTTTAAATAAAGAAGATGCAACATTGCATTGGAAGCAGAGGAACTTCCAACAAACAAATTCTGCATGGCCTCCACTCGTCTGTGTGTAGTACCCTTGTCTTCTGAGAGGAAAAATGCCATGGCAGTCATGTAAACAGGAGTTACACGTCACGACCACATGGAAACCTTTATGAGCTGACTCTGCAGGAATTGTCCTGGAGGTTGAACGTTCTGATGGGCAATTATCCAACATCTGTAACCTCCCAAAAAGTCCCCAACTCTGAGTGAGAGTTTGAGGCTTGGAAGTAATATTTACTCTAGATAAAGGTAGAGGTATTAAAACCAGCTCTAACTCCTGGCTAGCTATTAAACTGGACAATGACACCTTTGCCTGTTATATCTCTTGGTTAGTATGTCACCATAACGTTTCACTTCACTTGCCCTGCATCGAGACCCAGACAGCAGGCTGTGATAAAGGTGCCTGGAAGTGGCAATCATATGTTCTGGGCCTTTGAGTTCCATTCATAGGATTTGAGTTCAAATCATAGGATCAATAGGAAGGCAGAATACTGGGTCAATGGAAAGAATCTTGGTAGTGTGGATGTGCAGAGGGATCTTGGTGTCCAGGTACATAGATCCCTGAAAGTTGCCACCCAGGTTGATAGTGCTGTTAAGAAGGCATACGGTGTGTTAGGTTTTGTTGGTAGAGGGATTGAGTTCCGGAGCCGTGATGTCATGCTGCAACTGTACAAAACGCTGGCGTGGCCTCACTTGGAATATTGCGTACAGTTCTGGTTGCCCCATTACAGGAAGGATGTGGAAGCACTGGAAAAGGTGCAGAGGAGATTTACCAGGATGTTGCCTGGTCTGGAGCGAAGGTCTTATGAGGAAAGGCTGAGGGACTTGGGTCTGTTCTCATTGGAGAGAAGAAGGCTAAGAGGGGATTTAATAGAGACATACAAGATGATCAGAGGATTAGATAGGGTGGACAGTGAGAGTCTTTTTCCTAGGATGATGATGTTGGCTTGCACGAGGGGGCGTAGCTGCAAATTGAGGGGTGATAGATTTAAGACAGATGTCAGAGGCAGGTTCTTTACTCAGAGAGTGGTAAGGGCGTGGAATGCCCTGCCTGCCAATGTAGTTAACTCAGCCACATGAGGGGCATTTAAACAGTCCTTGGATAAGCATATGGATGATGATGGGATAGTGTAGGGGGATGGGCTCAGATTAGTTCACAGGTCGGCGCAACATTGAGGGCCGAACGGCCTGTTCTGCGCTGTATTGTTCTATGTTGTTTGTTCTATGTTCTATCATGCTCCAGCACTGGAGCATGGAATCTAGGCTTACATTCTGGAGGGAGTCATACAATATTGGAAGGTGACAAACTTCAAATGAGACATTAAGTGAAAGCCCTTTTACCTGTTTAGGTTGGCAAAGAGATGTTATGAGAATATTACAAAAAAGATCAAGGGAGTTCTCCTCAATACTGATTCCTACTAGTATATCATTAGTTTAGATTATCAAATTTTTATCAAGCTTGTTTGTGTATGTTGTGAGCAAATTAACGGTTGTGTTCCTTACGTTACAACAATGACAACATTTCAAATGTATTTAATTGGCTGCATAGTATTCTGATGTATCCCAAAGTCATGAAACAATTGGATGTTCTTTCTTTTCTGTGGTTGCTTACCAGGCTGATAAGAGGCAAAGGAATGCTACAACCCATCATCAACCATGAAGACCTCTATGACATAGAGTATACGACAAAATGATGCAGAAACTGTTTGAGCACTTAGTGCCTGTGCACATACTATATAAGTTCCTGATTTGTATTTAGTAAGAAGAAGTCTGCACAACGCAGTGTTCAAACTGAACAAGACACACAATTCTGTTGCATTGAAAAGACTATCTGATTTATGAGTAATAGCCAAGGAGCTGCTACACAGACATTCATATCCTTGGTAAGAACCAAATGAATGACAGTCTAGTGGTATTAAAAGAAATCTAAAGGCCACAAAAAAGTTCAGCTGCTCTGTCATTAGCTGTGTAAAAGTGGCAACGTCTTGTCTGTCTCACCACTGAGATGTATTTATTGGTGTGAAGTTGTTGTATTTACATGGTATATATGAATTAAACTTGCAACTGAAAATTTAAGTCTTATGCATTTCAGTCCAACCATCCTTTTGATGATGTGATGAGTGTTGATTACTGTCAATAAACCTCTCTTTGCTTTAAGTTAACAATTGAAAGTATAGAGTCTTGTTCATTCAGATTATGATTGTTTGAGATTTTAAAAATGTAATTTCTTCTTTTTGACATTTTCTCTGTCTTAATCTTTCGCTTTTCTCTTCATTTATCTTTCTGTAACAGCTTTGACATGGAATTCATACTCTTACACTTTCTTCTTGACCCTTACAATTTTGATTTCACAATGTTTCAATCTGATTTTTAAGTCAAGCTGTTCAGAAACACGTTTCAGCGTTTTCATCAAGAATGATGAACGAACAGCAGTATTTTGTTCATGAGGGTCTTCCCATGCCTTCCCAGAGGCTTGCTGCTTGGTTTCTTTGACCTTTGGTTATTTACACAGTTTTTTATTTATTTCACTTGGATTTCATGAAACATGGTCAACCTATACGGTCAGGCAATTGCTGTGGGTTTTTTAACTAAGTATTTTGGTCCTTTTATAAAATGATTCCAACTCATGAAAGTCCCAGATAAAGAATAATGGAATTTGAAAATCACTAGTCTATATTTTACATCATCATGACATTAAAGCCTGTAGATAGTGGGATAATTCACTTCTGCTGATTGTCTAAGACACCAACTAACTACGGTCTCACAGCGCCAGGAACCGGGTTCGATTCCACCCTCAGGCGACTGTCTGTGTGGAGTTTGCACAATTTCCCCATGCCTGCATGGGTCTCCTCCGGGTGCTTCACTTTCCTCCCACAGTCCAAAGATGTGCAGGTTAGGTGGATTGGCCATGCTAAATGCCCATAGCATTCCGGGATGTGTAGATTAGTTGAGTTGTAGGGGGATGAGTCTGGGTGGGATGCTCTGAGGGTCAGTGTTGGGCCGAAGGGCCTATTTCCACACTGTAGGGATTCTACGATCTACAATCAACAAACTAATGAATCATCCGAAGAACTGTGTGGGGAAAGGGTTCAGATGAAAGCTCCATGCTATGATCATTTTACAGAGGAAGGGGTGGTGCATCTGCAAATAATTTCTGACTGTGAATCCTACAAAGGGATCATTAGGTAAGGCAGTATAGTCTGTTCTTCTGGAGTCACCTTGCAAGTCCTCCTGCTTCTTTAACTAACTCAAATTTAGTTAGTTATCTAGAAATAAATTGTGATTACCTGGAAAACATAAGTTGCATATTTGTGCACTTTTGATCACTGACTGGCTTGGAGTTTGTTCATCAGAAATCTTTGCAGTTCAGGATTCGATGGGCCAAATGGCTGGCTTTCAGACTGTAGGGGATTGTATTCTATTTGATTCTATTCTAAGAGCACCAGCCCAGAATTTATCAATAATACTCCAGAATTTATCAATAATACTCTAGAATTTTGGAAATCTTGGGCTCTTTGTCACGCAGCTGTTGTTTTCCCCCTGGGAAAAGAGGTTAAGGTGTTTATCAAGGTGAACAAAGCATCAATGCGAGATGCTTGATGCATCAACATTGCCAGTTAATTGTTCCACATGAAGGCCTGGGAAGTGCCAGGAGCACAGCATTTGAGGGTGGTTGCAATTTTGATTGTGACAAGCAGTGATTGGAGTCATCTGTAAATCAATTTTCAGAAGATGATATAATTCCCTCACTGACCTCCCTGGCAGTGTTTAACATTTGAAGTTAGTTCTCTTCTTACTGTCTTGGATTTTTGTAGACTGCTCCTGAAATTATTAATTCTTTATTAATTATTAAGGAAAGTGGTACTGAATATTTTCTTTGACTTTGCTCGTGGGGAGTTGGAAGTCATTTTATTTCATGGGTAGATAGGTTCTCGAATAGTAAGGGGATCAAGGGTTATGGGAAGAAAGCAGGAGAATGGGGCTGAGAAACATACCACCCATGATTGAATGGCGGAGCAGACTCAATGGGCCTAATTCTGCTCCTATTTCTTATGGTCTATAACCATTGTATGCGACATAAATTCTCACTGAGAGTCACTGATATGCAATGACTGTATAAGTTAAATTCCATTTTTATTTAATGGTGCTCCTCATAGTGTTTTAATGGGTGAATTCCATTATTGGAAAATGTAAATGCATTAGAATTTTATGTGTTTTTTAGTTAAACTAGCATTTGATTTACTTTACATATATTTTAGTTTTATTTCTTACTCTTTCAAAGCTGAGAACACACAAAATGGTAGTTAAAATGCATTCAGACTCATTCTACCTCCCTGACAAACCTCAGTAAATTGAACATTTCTACTTACTAGTCATTACTGATGCCTATATAAAACTTAGACTTTGTTCTAATTGTCAACAGATGATAATTGAACAGAATTGTCTGTTTCAAAGCATAACTAGTTGTGTTTTCTATTTAAAAAGGATTGTACTAAAATTAAGATGAGGCATAAGTTTTTCTCTCACAGTTTAATTCACTTTCTGAGGTTTAAGGAAACCAAAAATGATTCAACTGACATATAAATTGTATTTAACTTTCACTCTCAGATTTAGTTTGAACACAATATAATCTCCCCAACTGTAGTTTTGTTCAAATTTTAGTTTTGCTTGTTTCTGTTCAAATCATTTTGAAAAATTACTGATCAGAAACTGTAAGAAGATAAGACAAGTATTCTAATTGTTCAGCTACTGAATAGCACTGTTGTATCTTGGAACCAAATTAGTATACATGTCCAGAATCCACAATCCATTATCAATGTGATGCATTTGGTAGAGTCCCTTTAATTGACAGAAAGTGACCATTTAGATTCTGCTAAGAGCTGTGTCAGGACCTTAACCATTAATTCTTTAAATACTTTGATGATTGGAGAGAAGACCATACATCTAAATTTGTCACTTAGATAGGCAGTATTGTAAACAATGTAGATTAAAGCATAATGTCACAGAGATGTTGACATTTTAACAAGTAGACAGTATTTGGCAAATAGATTTTAACAAATGTAACAAAAGATGATGTACTAAAAAAGACAGATTGGGTAACTTTCTATGTAGTGAAAGGCGCAGAATTTTAGGAAAGATGTATTAGCCTTAGAGGATATGCAATGTAGATTTAGTAGTATGATACCTGGGCTCAAAAGGTTAAGCTCTGAGAATATATTAAGTGAGGTTGTATATCCTGGAATTTCAAATATTAAAGGAAGATTTGATTAAAAGTTAAGATATTGAGGAAGACAAATAGAGTGGATTGGGAGAGGAGATTTCTGCTATTTGAGGATTCTAGGACAGGGGGGAGCATGAAAATGCAAAGTCTGAGAGAGGAAAATGAAATGAAATGTAATGCTGTGGTTTATAGAAAAGTGATTAGAGATGGGGAGGGGTTGTTGTGATGGTCTGAGCTGCCATTGGTCCAAGTGTAAAGAGAGAGTGCCACCTTCCAGCTGCCGAGATTAATCTAGGCCTCTAGTGTGAAATGAGAGAACCTGGACGGATGGGGGACTAGGAGAATGTCATATCTTTCCTACGTGTCTCCTTCTCTCAGCAGCAAGATTTATCCTCCTTTACAAATGATTAAGAATGGCTTTAAGTGACATCAGTGCTATACGAATTCCTACCTCCCTCAAACAGATCTATGATATTGATCTTGCTGACTGCAAGTCTGTCCCATTATTTCTCAGGGGCCATGTGTCCAGGTGAACATTTACCCTCGAGCACCCATTTTTGAAAGTGTTTGAATTTCTACGCTGGTATTTTCTTGAGAGAGCTTTGAATCTAACAACGGGTAAGGTCCGCTTGTTTTCCAATTTCACATCTGATATCTGATGTTACTCCATAAGGAATGGTGGTGCTAAAATCTTGGCTCAGACTTCTTGGCATGAATCTTGTTGTCATGACAAGTATCCTGACAGCATGACAGGAAGACTACAAGACTTTGCATGTAGTGGGGATGGATGGCCTGGCACAATGACAAAGCGTGCCAATTAGATATACATGTATGAGCTGCATTGCCAATCACGTGGCTGTTGCATCAGAGACCTATGGTAAGCACAAGCACATATATGGGATTCACAGAAAGACAGACCAGGGTTAAGATTCAGGGTGGAAGGAACTTCAACAAGGGACAAACAGGTTTTGCACATTGTAAATGTGACACGTGTCAACAAAGAACTTTTGCTACTGTTAATATGCAAATGCATTGAAATTTGGCAAATGTGTGGAAAACCAAAGTTGACACGAGAGCTCACAATCGTGCTGCCAACAGCTTCCATGTTGCTCAGGACCAAAGAGCATCTCAGGGTCCAAGCCACATGTATCCCTTGTCCATGGGCATTGGCATCTGACATTTGCCAACTTCCCTCAAATATCATGGCACCTCTCTAATTCAGAAGAGGAGGTGATAGCCTAATGATGTTACTGGTATACTATTAATCCAGAAATTTAGCTAATCTTCTGGGGATCCAGGTTCAAATCCAATCACAACCAATGGTGGAATTTTTATTCAATTAAAAAATGCCCATAATTATGAAGCTATTGATGACCATGAAACCATTGTTGATTGTTGGAAACATCTATCTAGCTTACAAATGCCCTTCAGGGAAGGAAATCTGTCAGCCTCAGCTCATCTGACCTACATGTGACTCCAGATACAGCAATGCAGTTGACTCACAATTGTCCTCCGAAATGGCCTAGCAAGCCACTGAGTTGTACCAATCACTACAAAATCTTGAGGAAGAAATGAAACCGGACAGATCACCTGGCACCAACCTACGTGCCGAAAAAGACAACAGCAATACAGCCCTGTTGACCCTGCAAAGTCCACCTTACTAACATCTGTGGGCTTGTGCCAAAATTGGGAGAGTTGTCCCCAAGATTAGTCAAACAACAGCCTGACATAATCATACTCACGGAATCATACCTTACAGACAGTCCCAGATGCCACCATCACCATTCCTGGATATGTCCTGTTCCACCAACAGGACAGACTCAGCAGTGGTATATAGACAGGATGGTGTTTCCCTGGGAGTCCTCAACGTTGACTCTGAATCCCGTGAAGTGTCATCACTTCAGGTTAAGCACGAACAAGGAAATCTGCTGATTACCACGTACCCCATCCTCCCTTGTTTAGTGAATCAGTGCTCCTCCATGTTAAACAACACTTGGGGAAAAATGAAGGTGGAAATGTGATGTCACAGTAAGCAAAGGAATGCAGGGGACATGGAGACTCGGGGTGGGGTGGGGTGTGAGGTACCTGACAATGAGGTAGAGCCCAATGAGGATGATACCCACTGTGATCTGCGTTCCCTGCCATCATTTGCCATTCAATAGATGCAAAATGCAACTGAGAAATGGCTGGGACAATGCCCAGGGTGGGCAGTGTAGGGGTCATTTGGACAAGCAAAAGAGTGGGCCCCACTTCTGCTGGACACTAGGGCATTGAAGGCAGGTATTTGCAAACTCCAGTTACATTTATTTGTAATCATTTCATTGCCAATGTGCAATACAAACAGAAAGAATATGCTTAGGGTTCAAGTGCTGGCCAAAAGCAATTTTCACCATCCGACTGGCCCTTGCAAATTGTACACTGCCATCTCAATGATGCTGAGGTTACAGCATAACTTAAAAGGAGGTGAATGCTAGCCATAGGCGACCCATCACTTGTGAAAATTCCATGGGTGTTGTGAGAGGTCGAGACCATTTCTTCATCATCTGTCATGTAAGTTTGACAATAGTCTACACTGAATGCAGTGAAAAGTAGAATGGTTGATGTTGGTCTGGAATGGAAAGGGATTCAGAATGCAGCAGACACTGCCCTTTCAATGTAATGTGCTGGCCTGGAACCTTCACCAAATTGGTGCACATACTGAGGCTGGAGCAGAATGAATGATGGAGACACTTATGGGGCTGCATGTCTCCCTGTGTAGAGGAGTGTGTGCAGTCTTTATCTGCAATCTAAGACTGAAGAACCTCTTTCAATCCTATGTTCCCAATGAAAGTTATCTCCAGCAAAAACCCTGTGCCCAGCCGCTGGTAGGGTATTGGTTGCTGTGACTGCCTTCTGAAGAACGTGAAAGTGAATGCCTGAGGACCAGGGCTGTTGGCAAATCTAGGAGCAGCAGCAGGTCGCTGTGGAGGATGAGAAACACCCAGGTCAGGAAGACAACACAGCCGCAGGACGCCTCAGGAATTTTAGGGCCCAGAGACTTTTGGCCTTACACTCCATTCCCAGGGAATGAGTGAGGCTCATTGTCAATACAGACTCTGAAGAGTCTGGACCAGATGCTGGAGCGATACCTGAGGGCTGCAGGAATAGGGAGTCAGTCTCTCCTTATAGCTGCGAAGGTGATAGTTGCATTGAACTTCAATTAACTGGCTCCTTCCAGGAAACGATGAGCGACCGTAGACTGGTCTGAGTTGGCTTCCAGTATAGTCCTGAGAGAATGTGCTGCATCACCTTGGTGTGCCGTGTTCTGCACAATTGGAGCAGGCAAAGGTGTCAATGTGCTGGATGCTGAGGAACTGGGGGAATGGGATCAGACTTTCAAGGAGGATGAAGGCATTGGGGAGGGGGAAACTGCCTTAGTCTATGACAGGGTCAGCTGCATCGGGCACCACAAGCCAGGTAGGTTCCAGTAGATGCGAGCCAGGTGCAGCAAATAATCTTGAACTCTAAAATTGTCATTGTAAACTTTGGGGTGATGTGCTTGATTTTGGTGGCTGTAAATAAAAGCTCATGTTAACAATTGTCCAACTGCCTGCCTGTAAGTAATGAACAATGGCAAGAAGCATGTCGACAGCGGGCACTAGGGACAGAGTAGCTGTTACCTACAGTGTGGTTTTGGATAGGATGGAGATATGGACAGTGAATATGTGACTTGGCGCTTAAACAGGTGACAGAATAGGGTTACGTGTTCAAGGGCATGACAGCCATGCAGGATATATGCTGTCAGGAGCGTTGTGACTGTTGTGCCATTACATAGCTGGCAAAGGGCAATGTCAGATTACCATTACATGTCCGAGTGAGCAGCGTGATATCAAAATATCATGACCAGTGTTTCACAAAATAGCCAATTAGTAAGACAGTGATGAGATCTGGCATAATGGATGCCATAGGGGTGGGCTAAGTAGTTAATGAGGTGAGTTTGGTAGGATACAGTGCGAAACCTCAGAAGACCTCACAGCAAGAATCACTCCAGAAACCTTGATACAGCTTGCAGTTAGCTGAAAAAATAAAATTCCACCTTAAACTTTGAAGCTCATAAATTTTACAATTCTTGTTCCTTTTAAGTAGTTTTGCAAATACTGAATGTATACGTACTTCCATTCTTAGTGCATGTAATTTTATCTTGAGGACAAAAGGTGATGTTGTGTTCTTGCTTTATGATATTGACAATGCTAATGAGCCAAGGGTCAGGATGACACGACATAAGCTGTTACCATGAGAACTTCAAGTAGCTCAACTAAGGATGTGTACATACACTGCTCTGTTACTATCAGTTATTAGTTTTCCTGTTAACCTATCTGAGATTTTTAAGTAAATGGAACATACTAAACCAGTGTGAGAATGGTAATTCTGTATTAAGGAAGGCAATACAAGAATACTTCCCTGGCATCCAGGGCAAATGGCCAAATTGGATCCTAAATTGGTTTAGTGGCAGGAAGCAGAGTGTGATGGTCAAGGGGTGTTTTTGTGACTGGAAGCCTCTGTCCATTCTCTTAGCTGTTTAACTGCCAAGCCACATATTCACCTGTCCTTATCTACACTGGATGTAACAGCTACTCTGCCCCCAGCGCTCACTGTAGAATTGCTTCTTGCCATTGTTCAGTAGGGGAACGCGACTTACTTGCTAGCAGCTACCTAATTCCAGACATGAGCTTTCATCTTTAGCCACCAAATTCAAACACAAATAAAATGTATGGAGGCAGAACATCACCCCCAAAATGACCAATGGCTATTTTTCAGTTTATGATTATCTTTTCAGCCACAAAGAGAGACTGGATAGGCTGGCATTGTCATCCTTAGAGAAGGCTGTGAGTGGATGGAGAGGATAGTGGAGTCAGCCTCATTAGGGGCATTTAAGCAGCTATTAGATAGGCATATGGATGATAGTATAAGGTAGGGGTGGAGGTTAGATAGACCTTAGGATTAGGATAAAAGTTTGGCACAACATCGTGGGCCGAAGGGCCTGTACTGTGCTGTACTGTTCTATGTTCTATGCTCTATGTTCTATGGACAAGATTGAGATGTACAAAGTCATGAAGAGCTTTGATAGGGTAGATAGGAAGAAACTTTTCCCTTTAGAAGGAGGTGTAATAACCAGAGGGCACGGTTTTAAATTACAAAACCTGATCCCTGCAGTTGGAGAAGCTGCAGAACTAGCAAGGGAGAATGATCTTGTGTCAATAGAGAGGCTGTGGCTTCAGGCCATCAGAGTGACAATGTCCCCAGTCTTAATTCTTTGTGTTCTCCACTCAAGGTCACAATCATGACTGATGGCAAAAGTCCAAACAGAACCACTAAGGACCAGTCAGAGGCTCCACTGTCACATAATTCCCTTGCACCTACCATTAATGCAGAAACATTCACCTCAGTGGGTAGACTTGTGCAATTAGGCTCAGGGTCACAACGTGGTAAGCACATCACAGGCACATGTGTGCAGCCTATGGAAAATATGACTGACAAGATTCCTGACAGTCTGAGAACTATTGGAAACTAGGCCCATGCTGAATCCATGAAAATGACATGTCTCTGAAAATAGAGCCATAGAGATGTACAGCACAGAAACAGACCCTTTGGTCAAACTTGTCCATGCCGACTAGATATCCTAAATAAAGCTAGCCCCATTTGCCAGCATTTGGCCCATATCCCTCTGAGCCATTCCTATACGTATACCCATCCAGATGCCTTTTAAATGTTGTAATTATAGCAGCCTCCATCTCTTCCTCTGGCAGTTCATGCCATGCACACACCACCTTCTGCATGAAAAAGTTGCCCCTTAGGTCCCTTTTAAACTTTCCTCTCTCACCTTAAAGCTTTGTCCACCACCGGGAAAAGACCTTGTTTATTTACCCTATCCATGCCCTTCATGATATTATAAACTTCTATAAGGTCACATCTCAGCCTCTGATGCTCCAGGGAAAATAGCCCCAGCCTATTTAGCCTCTCCCTATAGCTCAAACCCTCCAGCCCTGGCAACATCCTTGTAAATCTTTTCTGAACCCTTTCAAGTTTCACAACATCCTTCCTATAGCAGGGAGACCAGAATTGCACACAGTATTCCAAAAGTGACTTAACCAGTGCCCTGCACAGCTGCAACTTGACCTTCCAACAACAATACTCAATGCACTGACCAAGAAAGACAAGCATACCAAACTCCTTCTTCAGTATTCTCTCTAACTGTGAGTAAACTTTCAAAGAACTATGAACCTGCACTCCAAGGTCTCTTTGTTCAGCAATACTCTCCAGGACCTACCATTAAACATATAAATCCGACAAACATAGGCAGGAAAACATACAGCAGAGATACCTGAGGCTATGTGCGGTCTCCGGTGAAAGATGAAGGAGTTCAATTACATTCAGTTCTGGTCACCACATTACAGCAAGGATGTGAAGGCTTTGGAGAGGGTTCAGAAGAGGATTACCAGGATGCTGCCTCAATTAGACGGTATGGGCTATAAGGAGAGGTTAGAAAAAGTCAAATTGTTTTCTCTTGAGCAGTGGAGGTTGAGGGGAGACTTGATAGAGGTCTATGAAATTATGAGATGCATAGATAGGGTTGACGGTCAGAATCATTTTCCTGGAGTTGAAATGTCTAATACTATGGGGCATGCACTTCAGGTGAGAGGGGGAAAGTTCAAAGGAAATGTGAGAGGCCGGAGTCTGGAATGCCCTGCCAGGGTCTGGTGGTGGAGGCAGATAGGGTAGGTGTGTTTAAGGGACTTTTAGATAAGCACATGAACATGCAAAGAATGGAGGGATATGGACCAAGGGTAGGCAGAAGGGATTAGTTTGATTTGGCGTCATGTTTGGCATAGCATCACGGGCTGAAAAGCCCTTTCCTGTGCTGTAGAGTCTATGTTCTACAAGTCACCAAGGCTTTGTGAAGGGGAAATCATCACTGACAAAATTATTACAGTTGTTTGAAGAGGGAACAAGCAAAATAAATAAAAGGGAACCAGTCAATGTATTTGGGTTTCAAAAAGACATTTTGATAAGGTAACATACGTTAGGTTACTTAATAAAGTGAATCCATGGTCTTGGGTGTAGTATATTAACATGGGTAGAGGATTGACAAACTAATTGAAGGCAGAGAGTTAGGATAAGGGGGCCATATTCAGAATGGTAATCTGTAACAAGTGGAGTGCCAAAGAGTTCTAGCTCCATAATTTTTTTCACAATATATATTAATAACTTAGATGAAGAATGTGAATGTACTATAGCCAAACTTGCAGATAACACAAAATATGTGGGAAGGCAAGTGATGAGGATGACACAATGAGTCTGCAGACGAATATAGACAGGTTAAGTCAGTGGGCAAAAACTTGACAGATGGAATTTAGTGTGGGGAAATGTGACGTTACACATTTTGGTGGAAAGAATAAAGGATAGTATTTAAATGGAGAAAGACTGCAGAAAGTTGCAGCACAAAGGGATTACGGAGTCGTCATGTAAAGATTATATAATAGTAACATACAAGATCAGCAAGTAAAAGGAAAGACAAATAGAATGTTGGCCTTTATTTTAAAATGAATAAAAGTATAAAAATAGGAGGTCTTGCTCAAACTATCCAAGGCACCAGCTGGACCACACTTAGAATACTGTGAACAATTCTGGTCCCCTTATCTGAGGAAATATATCCTGGCATTGGAAGCAGTGCAGGAAAGGTTTTTTTTAGATTGATCTCAGGTATGGAGGGATTTTCTTAAGAGGAGAGGTTGAGTAGGTTGGGTATGTACTCATTGGAGTTTAGAAGAAGGAAAGTTGTTCATAGAATTGTCTATTGGACTTGAAGTGTGGCACACTTGTGTGTACTGAAAGCTACTTCGTTACTCGTACAGAGGGCCCTGTTCTTTGCAGTAAAGACACATACATGTACAGCCCCTGTTTGAACCCAACAAAATATGTGATGACCATTCACTGGTTCATTTCTCAGGGCAACGCACTGACCAATCAAACTCAACCTGCCTGGTCTGAAATCTAAACAAAGATTGACAGTTAACAGTCAATGGCGATTAACTGGTGAATTTTTCATGGCATTGCCTCTGCCTGTCAGAGACTTCTTGCCAACCAGTCAGCACTCTCCTCTCAGACAGGATAAACATTCTTATCCTTTTTATTGGTATTATCATGAATTGTCCTGACAAGTGCAAGACAGAAAATGTGAAAAATGTGTCTTTTTCTCAGCAATGCTCAAGTTTTGTACTACCAAATGATTCTTATTCGAGCATTGAATGGTCATTCTGTAGTGAGTTCTATAACATGACTTGTGCATTTAAAGGTGCTTCATAGATTACTATTTATTTTGAGGTCTCAGAACTTGTTGTGGCATCTCTGAGTCCCTTAATAGGTGCAGGTTTCTATTGGTACTGTTGAAGTTTGAAACCTGACTGACAAGCCAGCATGTGTTGCTCACCTCCTTATTATTCATCAGAGTCTTCTGTCAAAGCAGTGTCAGCTGCTGAGGCAGTCTTTATTCTGTAGGGGGATACATAGCCTTGTTAACAAAACATTGCCAGTATATGGGGCAGGTGTCACTGACTCGTATACAACTTCATGCTAAATCACAAGTGTGTGATTAACAGAAGCATGCATCCAGGCTGGCTTGAGTCCAGGGCCTGGAGCACCTTTCTTTCTCAGTGACAGAAATTGTAGGAATATAGGTTGACTGTGAGGAGTGTGTCAGATCTATTGGTACTTATACCACAATATTTATCAAGAAGGAGCTCCGGAGATCTTGAAGGGGCTCCCTATTATTAAAATATTGGAATGAGACTGCCTCACCCATCCTCTCTGATGCCTTATCAGCTCAGCTTCCTTGTATTCCTGCTCCTCCTACTTCAGTAAAATGACTTAGAATTTCCCATTGTCAATTCCATGCTGTAAATTGCCTGAACAACGTAGTAAAATGCTAACTTGCTCTCCACAGCCCTCTTGGGAGCTACAGAACACAGCAACAAAGTTCTCCAATCATTGTTGAAATGTCAAAGTTATGTGCAATTGCTTGGGGTTAAAGTAGAATCTTAAAAGCAGTTCAGTCATGATTTACAGCAGTAGGCAGTATTATTAAAAGATAGATAGTTAGGTAATGCTGAAAATAATCTTTGTAACTCGCTTCACCTGGGTGTAACTCAACGAGAATTGATATAACTCTGGTCTACACTGAGTAAATGAGCATTTTCACGTCTTTTTTCAGAATAATGAGCGGAAAGTGTTCAAAACTTTGTGGTCCTAGGTGCAGATATGATGGCATGAGTGGATTACACCGTTACCGAGGCCAACACATTATTTACTAGGATGTCTGTGCTGCCCCTCAGAGATGCGCACGGATAAATTTGAACAAATTATTATCATAGTTCCGCCCCCATTAAAATCATTGGTGAAATTATATTTCTTGCACTAATAGTACAATGATCACCACAGTTACTTAGGCCATAACAGAACGACACTGCTGTACTCAATCAGTTAAGTAGTCTATCACTCAACAGCTTGCCTGAGGGTATGACTTGTCCTAGGAAGTTCATTGGAATCTGAAACCTCAATTAAGTAATAAAATAAGCATTTTGACAGCCATGCATGTTCTATTTCTCCTGGCTGATTTTTTAAATTAATATTTATTGAGCTCATGCACAAAGCATGAATTGAAGCCAATAATTAAATATGACTAGGGAAACAGTTCTGTGCTTGTGGATCTATTCTTATTGTCAATTTATGTATCTATACTTCTCAGCAGAAACTTATCAATCAAACTAAAAACTCAACCTGGTCTAAAATGCACAGGACAATAACTAATTTATCAATCCAGAGGCCTGCACCAAACCTGCAAAGATTCCTAGAAACCATGGTTGGGGTCTGTTAAGGAGGATCTGGCAGGTGCCTGAAATAAACACAGGTTCCTTATTACTCCACTTAAACATAAGGACATATTTAGCAATAATTGTATCAAACTTAGCCCACTGTAAACTATTCTTTTTTGAAGAAAAATCACAACAGTCAGTAAGCTTTGCACACTAAGGAAAGCAAGATCACATCTGGTGTGAAACACAGCCCCCAAGTAAGTATATTGTTTGAGGATTCTGGACGCAATGTGGGCAGGGGTGCTTTTTGCTTGCTTTTTTTTTGGCTTACTGTTTGAAAGTTTTGTTTTGAAACAGGATAAATTGAAACTTGGGATCGGGGCCCAGTACAGAAGAGTGACATCACAGGTAAACTGTACATTTATGGTTTGGCGTTAACTACTAATTTGACGGTCTATTCTAGGTTACTTTCAGAAACAAAAACAGAAATTGTTGGATAAGCTCAGCAGGTCTGGCAGCATCTGTGGAGAGAAATCAGAGTTAACATTTCGCATCGAGTAACCCTTCCTCTAAACTGATGGTAGCTAGGAAAATATCAGTTTATATGCAGAAAATAGTGTTGGGGGAGGGGGTAAGGAGTAAATGTTAGGTGGGGATAGAGCCCAAAGTGAGACAAGAACATTTGTACAGACAAAGGAGTGGCTAACGATCTGGCCATGAGGGTCAAAAACTATTCATGGGGACTGGGGGCTAACAATGGGTTATGTACAATAGCAGAATATTGGATATTGTGAAACTAGAAAGGGTTCAGAAAAGATTGACAAGGATGTTGCCAGGGTTAGAGGGTTTGAGCAATAGGGAGAGGCTGAATAGTCTGGGCTATTTTCTCTGGGGCATCAGAAGCTGAGGGGTGACCTTATAGTGGTTTATAAAATCATGATGGACAAGGATAGGGTAAATAGGCAAGGTCATTTCCTGGGGGTGGGGAGATCTAAAACTGGACGGCATATGTTCAAGGTGAGAGGGGAAAGATATAAGAGGGATCTAAGTGGCAAGTGTTTTCACGCAGAGGGTAATGCATGTATGGAATGAGTTGCCAGAGGAAGTGTTGGAGGCTGGGACAATTTCAACATTTAAAAGGTATATGAATAGGAAGGGTTTAGAGGGATATGGACCTAATGCTGGCAAATGGGACTAGATTTTTTTAGGATATCTGGTCAGCATGGACGAGTTGGACTGAAGGGTTTGTTTCCCTGCTGTATAACTCTCAGTCTATGGCTCTATAAGGACATGGGGTAGCTGAAGCCCTAAAGTATTTGAACTCGATATTGAGTCCAGAAGGCTGCAGCGTCCCCAAGTGGACAATGAGGTGCTGTTCTTCCAGCTTGTGCTGAGCTTCACTAGGTTACTTTCAGAAGGTAAATAGGGGAAATGTTATGGGCTACAAACTAAAATAATCTTTTTTAAAATGCATTAAATTATTAAAAACGAAATTAAGAACTATGTAATTAAAATAGTGATGCCAGTTCAAAAGATATGTTGCACCTGCACGCTGTGGCAGCCAGTGGACCCCATTGTGGTTAATAGTAACCACATCTGGAGCAAGTGTTGGTTGCTTGAGGAACTCCGGCTCAGTGTTAATGAACTGGACTATGAGCTATGAACTCTTCAATACATCAGGGAGAGGGAGAGTTACCTGGGCTCTGAGTTTCAGGAGGCAGTTATACCCCCGGATTAACAACTTTATATTCGGTCTGTGGTCAAGGACAGGAGGGTGTGACTATGAATGAGGCAGGTAGAGGAATCCAGGAGGTAGTGCTGAAGGAGTTTTAGCCCTTGAGCCCTTGTCTAACACAGTTGAGACCATTGCTCCCAGTATGGACAACAGTGGAGGCTGTTAGAAGAATAAGATAACTGACCGTAGCACCTTGGTACAGGGAGCCATCCAAGAGGCGGGAGAAAGAGAAATGTAGTTGTAATTGCGGATAGCATGGTCAGAGCAACAGACACTGTTCTCTGTGGCCAGGATCAAGAGTCCAGAAGGCTGTGTTGCCTGTCTGGTGGCCTGTCTCAGGATACTTCATCTGAGCTATGGAGAAACTTGGAATGGGAGTGGAAAGATCCATTATGTGGTCCACGTAGGTATCAACAATATAGGTAGAAAGAGGAAAGAGGTTCTGCTGAGGGAATATGAACAGCTAGGGGCTAAATTAAAAAGCAGAACCAGAGAAGTGAAAATGTCTGGATTACTTCCTCAGCCATGAGCAAATTGGCATAGACTCAACAAGATTAATGAAGTAAATTCACGGCTCCAGGGTTGATGTGGGAGACACGGGTTTAAAATCATGGGAGATTGACACCAATGCTGGGTGTAACAAGGTCAATCAACTGATCGCCATAGAAAATGAGATCTCTGATTGGGGCTGTTAATCTGGTCTAATCAGGGAGCCCTGGCTGACAGTTAAAAAAGGGAGTGTCCCCCCACACTGCAGGCAAGGTTGTCCCGAGGCACGGTATATTGGCTAGACCATGCAGATGCTATGACAATGGATGAATGGACACTTTGCAACAGTCGCCAGGCAGGAATGTTCCCTCCCAGTAAGGTAACACTTTAGTGGTCAAGGAAATTGAGCCTCCGATTTGGTTAAGCATCCTCTAAGGCAGCCTTCAAGATACACAACAATGCAGAATTGCTGAGCAGAAACTGATAGCCAAATTCCGAACCCATGAATGCAACATCAACCATGATCTTGAGTTCATGTTGCGTTACATGTAACCCCACCACACTGTTCGGCATCTGTAAAATTTTCCTTACTGTCCTGTTTTGACACCATTACCCTGAGCAATTGTTATGATCTGTCTACCTTAATTAGTTTTCACAGTTTTGGATTACTTATTATTTTGGTTAGACCTTGGCATGCAACTCTTATACCTACCATGTTATTCCAATCATTTGGTTTATCTCCTTACCACCTTATTTTTAATTTTTTGTAATTATCGCTCTGCCTCATTTAATCAGATTATACGTCACCCCTTCGCTTGTTATTCAGTTGTTGAGACTTTACTCACACAGTCTGACACTTTTGATCACCTACAGAGACTTATTATTCAACACTCCACTCAAACCATTTGTATGATCTTTTGACCTCTCTGCCTGTAAATTCTGTGTCTGTGTTCTTCTCTCTCACTTCACCTGACAAAGGGGCTATGCTTTGAAAGCTAGACAACAAGCATGGGGCTGGATGAACACAGCAGGTCAAGCAGCATCATAGGAGCAGGAAAACTTGACGTTTCGGGCCTAAACCCTTCATCAGAAAAATGCTTTGAAAGCTTATGGTTTCAAACCTATTGGACTAAAACCTGGTACTGTGTGACTTCTGATTTTGTCCACCCCAGTCCAATACTGGCACCTTCACATCCGGGTTTCAGATGCAATTGTAAGGGCAGAATGAAAGACAAAAGAGGAGGGCATTCTTTATTAAGAAAAACATTACTGCTATAATTAGAGAAGATATTTCTGAAAAAAATCATCCAGTGAAAACATGAGTTGAAATTAGAAATGAAAAAAGAATGATCACGCTGATGGGATTGTACAATAGACCTCCCAAAGTTCAGAGGGGAATAGAGGAACAAATATGTAGAGAGATCTCAGATATATGTAGAGAATAATAAGGTTGTAATAGCAGGTGATTTTAATCTTCCAAACATGACTGGGCATACCATAGTGTTAAAGGTTTGAATGGTAAAAAAATTTATTAAATGTGTTCGAGAAAATTTTCATTATTAATATGTAGATGTTCCTACTAGAGAAGGAGCAAGCCTGATCTTCCCTTGGGTAATAAGACAAGCCAAGTGACTGAAATGATAGGAGGGGAACACTTTGGGTCTAGTGATCGTGATTCTATTTGTTTTAAAATGGTTATGCAAAAGGATAAGCCTTCCATAAAAATTAAAGGTTTTAATTGGAGTAAGGCAAATTTTAACAGTATGAGACAAGAGCTTTCAAAAAATTGATTGGATTAAACTGTTTGCAGGTAGAGGGATATCTGATAAGTGGGAAGCTTTCAAAAGTGTGATAATGAGACTTTAGGGTCATTATATTCATGTTAGAGTGAAAGGTAAGGCTGGTAGGATTAGAGAACAATGGATGAATAAAGATATTGAGGTTCTAAACAAGAGTAAAAAAGAATTGTATATTAGGTAGAGACAACTGGGTTCAAATGAATCTCTTGAACAGTATAAAGAGTGTAGGGGCATCCTTAAAAGGGAGATCAGGAAGGCAAAGAGAGGATATGAGATAGTCTTGGCAAATAAGGTTAAGGATAATCCAAAGAGATTCTACAAATATGTAAGACCAATAGCAACTAGAGAGAGAGTAGGGCCCCTTAAAAATCAAAGAGGTTGTCTTTGTGTTGAACCTCTGGAGATAGGAGAGATATTAAATGAATATTTCATGTCAATTTTTACTGTCGAAAAATAAATGAAGGCTAGCGATCTCAGGGAATAAATACTGATGCTTTTAAAACAGTTCACATTACACAAAAGTAAGTGTTGCAGGTCATAGAAAATATACAGGTGTGTAAATCTGTGATGTTGTTGGAAGTTAGGGAGGAAACTGTGGGGCATCTTGCAGAAATACTTGTATCATCTATAACTACGAGTGAGGGCCTGGATGACTGGAGAGTGGCTAATGTTGTGACTTTGTTTAAGAAAGAATGTAAGAAGAAGCCTGGGAACTATAGACCTCTGAGTCCAACTTCAGTCATGGGTAAGTTGTTGGAAATGATTCTGAAAGATAGGATTTATATGCATTTGGAGACGCAACGAACAAAAGGGGATTGTCAATATGGTGATAACAAGCGTGGGGCTGGATGAACACAGCAGGTCAAGCAGCATCATAG
>JAHRHZ010000145.1:1405824-1527652 GCA_024137785.1 Ginglymostoma cirratum | reverse complement strand
CTATGATGCTGCTTGACCTGCTGTGTTCATCCAGCCCCACGCTTGTTATCTCGGATTCTCCAGCATCTGCAGTACCTTTTATCATTGTCAATATGGTTTTGTGTGAGGGAAATTGTGTCAACCATAAACATGATTGAGTTTCTTGAGGAAGTAACCAAGAAGGTGGTTGAGGGCAGAGCAGTAGACATTATTTACTGGGACTTTAGTAAAGCCTTTGACAATGTTGTGCATGGTAGACTAATTAGTTAAGTTAGATCAGATAGGTTTCAGAGTGAGCTTGCCAATAGGATACAAAATTGGCTGAACAGCAGGATACAGAGAATTATGGTGGAGAGTTGCTTTTTGGACTGGGCCCCTGTGACCACCAGTGTTCCATGTGTCATCGGTGCTGGGTCAACTTTTGTTTGTCATTTACATGAATGATTTAGATGAGAATATAGAAGACATGGTTAATAAGTTTATGGATGACACCAAAATTGATGGTACGGTTGATAGTGAAGAAGGTTATCTAAGATGACAAAGAAACCTTGATCATTTGGGTTAATGGGCTGAAAAGTGGCAAATGGTGTTTAATTTGGATAAATACGAGGTATTTCATTTTGGTGAAACAAACAAAGGGCAAGACTTATACAAATAAAAGTAGAGTAGTGTTGTAGAACAGAGAAACCTAGGGTTTCATGTCTATTATCCTTTGAAGTTTGCATCACATATTGATAGGGTGATTAAGAAGGCATTTCGCATGCTTGCCTTCATTGCTCAGAACTTCGAATAGAGGAGTTGGGACATTATGTTGAGGTTGTACAAGACATTCCTCTTCTGGAGTACTGTGTCTGGTTGCCCTGTTATAGGAAGAATATTATTAAGTTGGAGAGTTTTCAGAAGGGATTTACAAAGATGTTGCCGGGAATGGAGGATTTGAGTTATAAGAGGCTGGATAGACTGGGACATGTTTTCACTGGAGCATAGGAGGTTGAGAGATAGACCTTATAGAGGTTTATAAAATCATGTGGGGTAGAGGTGAGGTGAATGGCAAGTGTGTTTTCCCTAGGGTGGGAGATTTTAATACAAGAGGGCATTTTTTAAGGTGAGAGAAGAAAAACTTAAAAAGAACGAGAGACAACTTTTTTACACAGAGAGTGGTTGATGTGTGGAATGAACTTCTAGAGGAAATGGTGAATGCAGTACAGTTAGATCATTTAAATGACATTTAGACAAGTCCACAAATGAGAAATGTTTGGAAAGATATGGGCCAAGCGCAGGCAGGTGGGGCTAGTTTAGTTTGAGATTATGGTTGGCATGGACTGTTTGGACCAAAGGGTCTGTTTCTGTGCTGTATGACCCTATGATTTGCCCTCTAAGCGCAGAGCCCACAGAGGATGCCCGCCAATCTCTTCACAATCACCAGGGCAGACCAGTCAGTCAGTTCCCTCCAACTCAGTTGTGGCTGTCAGGCCTGTTCCTAAATCCAGTGTGAAGAAAAGAAAGAAATCCTCATTGGACCAAGTGTTTTGCGAATGCATGTAAAACTCTTACACACGTAAGTATATGTTCACTTTCAATGTTCTAATGTCTGCTGTGCTCTCATTGCCCTTCTAGCTGCCTATATGGCTGTCTGAAGTGAAAGCAATGCAGCGTCTTTCTGCAGTACAACGTGATGCTGCCCTTCCTTTGGGATACCTTTGAGTATCTCACTGCATCAGCAGTGTACTCCCTCTCGTAACCCTTTGAACCATGAACCTAGTAAAAACAAAGAACAAAGAATAGTACAGCACAAGAACAGGCCCTTCGGCCCATCAAACTTGTGCCGACACTTGACGCCTTTCAAAACTAAAAACCTTCTGTCTCTGTGCGGTCCATATACCTTCATTCCCTGCTTACTTATATATCTGTCAAGACATCCCTTGACTGTTGCAATTGTATCTGTGTCTGTAACAGTTTAGTGCATATTTTAGGCACTTACCATGCTCTGTGTAAAAATCTTGCCCCTCAAATCTCCCTTAAACTTTCCCATTTTACTGTAAACTTAAGTCCCCTATTTTTGAGATTTCTATCCTGGGAAAAAGACTCCAACTATCCATTCTATCCATACTGCTCATAATTTTGTAATCCTCTATCAAGACACCCCTCATCCTCCCAGGTTCAAGTGAAAACAAACCATGTCTATCCAATCTCACCTCATAGCTAATACCTTCCAAACCAGGCAACATCTTGGTAAAACTTTTCTGCACTCTCTCCAAGGCTTCCACATCCTTCTGGTCGCTTGGTGACTAGAAATGTACACACTATTCCAAATGAATCCTTACGAAATTTCTATTCAGCTGCAACATGATGTTCTATACAGCGGCAACATTTGGATAGTGTAGTCAAGGCTGCAGAGTTGGCACTCAGGGACTCACACTTTATCCTGTCAGTTCAAAGGCAAGGTATTAAGCCTGGAACAGACATTCTGCGGGCCCTGCAGAGGCAATTCATGAATTCATGTTGAAAAGTGACTAGTATGAGAGGGATGCAGAAGTCATAGGTCTTTTACCGGGCAGGACATTCTCAGAATCTCAGATAGGAAATGCATCAGAGAGGTGACTCTCACCATTCCTTGGGGGCTGATGGGTAAGTGTTTGTTTTTGTGCAACCATGACGCTGAAAGTTCAGTCACTGAGAGTGCACAGCCACTGCAACAGTGCAATGCAAGATTCTAACATTCTGGGGGACTTTTGGGAGATAGAGGGCAGAATCAGACAAATTTTATCAATAGCGTGTCATAGACCTGGATGTGTTGTCCCTAATCAGCCTTCCCCTAAATGGAATGGTGGCCCAGAATATCACGAACTACAATATCTGGCTGCAACCCCATCCTTGTGATAATTCCCTCCCCTTCCCCATCCCCAGGCTGATGACAACACAACCCCCTCCATGCTCAGCATAGCACCGTTTGTCTGCAGAATGACTGCAGCACATGTCATCAAAGGGATGATTGGAGCACATCCTTGCCCAACTCTTCCCTTCATTGCTTATATGGTTCCATGCTGTCCAGGCACTGACACTCCTTGTTTACTACTTTTCCATGCCTCTTCAGCCATAAACAACTCTTTGCCATATGCATGAAAGCCTGTAATTCAGTCATAAATTGCTCCCTGTTTGCTGTGTGTGCTACAGCCTGCCTGTGAGCCACAAGTTGCCACCATTTGCCATGAGCCTAAAAGCCTACCATTGGGAATTTTGCTTCCTGATACTGTGATGGCACTGCCCACCTGAAGCTGCTGGCCAATCAAAGTCTGGCAGCTAGTAAAAGACACAGCAACACTTCAGAGGCTCATGCTACTCATAATACAATAATGTTTATGATGAATCTGTCTTTTTATGGGCAATTTTCATGGTGCAGGAGCCAGCATTCTGTGAGAATGTAACATCCAGGGCATACTCAGTTCTTAAGGGTGTTATTTTTGATAGTTCCTAGTTACGTGCAGTTCTACCTAGAAATAGGGGAGAGACTGGTTACAAAATTTTCAATAGGTCACTGAGAAAAATTCGAGGGTGGCTGAGGAAGAGACGAATGGCGATAGTTAAAATCAGCAAGCACTTGAGAGAGACAGAAATAGACTCCACATTAGGTCTGGCTCCTTTTAACTGTACAGCCGAGAAGGCAACTGAACTGCATGGGTTCTGTACAGCAAGTTCAGTGAGAAGTCAGCAGCACTGTGCAGATTGAAATCAGGCAAAAATTCTGGGAGATAGCCGGCAGTTAAGTGTTGCAGTCAGGGATCCAGAAAAGCTATGGGAGCTGTGGGGTTTCTGATGTAGCTGTGTGTTACTAATACTTTGATACAGGTGAGAGTTGGGGTTGGGACAAGGGGTGTTAAAAAGTCCACAAGTTGTATTTGCTTGACATAACAGAGCAAGATTAGATAATCAGGAAAATATCCAAGCTCAGTGAAGCTAGTTGTCAGCAAAAAGCTTGATTGTCTGAGAATAAGTAGTTTTCAGATTCCAGGAGAGCGTAGATCTAGAAAAGGATGCTTATTGACCAGAATGCCAACACCTTCTCTCCACAAGGTCTAGTGGCTTTTCCCAGTCATCAACCCTAACTAGTTTCTTTAACTACCTACCCTGTCCCCATGGCATCTCCTCATCCAATGCTAGCCCAATTCTATCACTCATCATGAATGGGACTGCTCATCACTGCTAATATCTTGAAATAGACCATCATCTCTGATGCTATTACTATCTTTAAAAGGTCACTACACACACAGAAATACACAGACAGTCCAGAGCCACCGTGCAAGGCTCGTGATATTTGTGCTGGACTTGGCAGAGAAAAGGGCATTACAGTCCTGTTTTGTGGGCAGGGACAGAAGATCTTGCAGACATTATGGTACAGAAGGGTGATGTCCACACGCCTCCCCAAGACCAGCAGTGGAGAACGTGCCACCAGCCCTATAAATCTGTGCTGAGACAGGCACCCAGGTCAGTGCAGCCAATTGGAGGAACAAACAGCAATGCAGGAAGAAGGTCAAAATTCTTGTTGGACATGCCAGTGTAAGTGCCACCATCTTCTCTGTGTTACTTCAGACTCAATCTCTCTCTCTGCTATTGCATCGCCTCTCACAAAGGTTCATTCTCTACCCATTCTCACTATTGCATATAATAACTTCCCCATCACTGTCATCCATCCAACTTTTCATGCCACTAACCCTATACAGCCTCCACGCTTCCTCTTATTCACTCAATCAGAACAAATCACCACGTTTCACCTACCGGCGCCAGCACTGACAGTTGAGTCATCCACTTCCATCTCACTTAATTGATCCCTTTCTGTCAGTTCAGAAAAAAATGGCCCATAACAGAGCAAAAAGTGGCAAGATGGGTGGTGGGCTGCCTGAAATTTGGATTTGCAACCCCACTAGCTAAGAGGCCTGACCCCGATCACACAAGAGACTGCCTGACCATGCCCACGGCCCTATAGTGATAATGGAGGTTACACCTCACTTACTGTGCCAGCACCCCCTGACTGAAGGGTATCTTCCTTGACATGCTTGAGCATTATGCCCCTCCGACTTCGAAACTTGATCATTTGGTTGAAGTACGAGCAGTATGTCTACCATATCCACTGCTGGCACAAGATGAAGGTATAACACCAACATAGCATGGCGGCGTGCAGCAACATGTCCATCCTCTTGACTGGTGACAGCTGACAACCAAAATAAGCTGCCTGACTTTGTCTGCTCTAAAAGACAAGACAGGGCAAGGCAGGGCTGCTGTAAATATCCAAATAGGTCAAATGAGCGGGCGCTAGTAGAGCAAGACAGTACCCTGTAATGTAGGCTGGTCTAATCTGTGAGCTGGTATCTGTCCACGCACACAGAGTTTCCTTGCAGCAGCCTTGTAATGAAAGGTGCCAGTGAATACTAAAGTGGAGCATTAAACTGCACAGCTGTACTATATTGACAGAATGGTGTGGAGTGGAGTGGAAGTTGTTGAATGCCAGGAACCATGGACCTGTGACCAAAGACCATGGAGTATGCCCTGAGATGTTGGTGCTGGGTGTTCAAGATGGAGGACCAGAGGGGCAAGCGGTGAGCCGGAGATGCCAAGGACCCGTATTGACATTTGTGCCAGGAATGCTTGGCTTCTAGTTTTTGGTGATTGGTAAAATAGGAATCTGCATATTAGTGAATGTGATTTGGTATAACTGAGGTTGACAACGAACAATAATCACTGTTAATTGGCATCTCGCCGATCCTTAGTGAGACTGTTGTCTTGATGCCCGGAATTCTGTTGGAAAATGTGACTTGGTACTTCTTACACTGAGAAAGACCTTGCTTGCCCTCGTATGCAATTCTCCCACATTTCTTACCATAACACACATTATTCCAGAGCTTAAAACATTCTGCTCAATGGAACTAGACTCCTGAATATGCAAACTACTACATTTGAACAGCTCATTTTGAGCAGCAGAATAGAGCCGAAGGAAAATGGATCTGTAAGCATGAACTGGAAGACACTCTCTCTGCCCCACGTCTCTTGCAACGTCAAAGTCAATGCATGCTGAAGACTCAACTCAAAACAATACCCATTTACCAAGGACACAAGGATATTTGCAAGCATTGCCACTGTTGAAGAAACAAGGTAACAGCTAAACAGTTAAGACTCAGGTCATTCTCCCAACTGAAGGATTCTAAGCATTTTAAACTTAAGTGCCTTTGCCTTCTTTCTGAAATAGACGACCATCACAATCCTGTTCATTTATAAACATATTAATGAGGTTAGTAGATAATAAAAAGTTTTATTTTAAAAAAAAGTTCTCACTCAAGAAAGCCTAATAATGTGGTTCTTTCAATTTGACCTAAAAAATGAAATACAAATATTTGTTGCGCCTAACTCAGAGGGAGTTAAGAAGAGGGAAGCCAATTTCCCCCTCCTTACCTGGTCGTAACAAGATGGAAGCCAGAGAATTGACACACTCCCTTTTTGCTCCTGCACTTTCCATATTCCTTCTTTCTCCTGGCTCCTCTGTCTCCAAGCTTCTGCTTTTTGTGTGTCTGCTCAATCTGTGAATCTACTATTGTTGAGCTTTTATTTTCTCCATGCTCTTTTTTTTCTGCACTATTCTGAACTGATTATGTTATGATTCTCGATTGCTTCTACTCTTGCCCCGTTACAGTGTTTTCTTCCAATTCTGCTCATCTTGGCTGCCTGCTGACTCTGAGCTCCTGCCAGGAATTGACAGATCCTACAGTGAGAAGCAGACATGCCAATCCAACTGAGATTTCTACCTGTTTTCCTAAATGAAACATTTTCTACAGACATCACTTTCAATCTAGCCGGGCTTCTGTGATTACTAGTTTATTTGAGAAGGGGACATTCAACCAAAAATATTTGAGAACCATTGAGCTATGAGAACCTACAGCTGTTTACAACTGGTAATGAATTAAATGTGCATGAAGCTCAGTGAATACTGCCTTTGTCTAATCGTGTACTGAAATCTATCTAAAAGTCAATTAGTTTCAGTTGTTTTACAGTCAGTTTCTATAACTGTCACATTTTTCTATGAGTTGCATTTATCTCATCGCTTTGCTGACACATTTTGTTGGCAGCTCAAAGCAAAGCAGTTTTAAGGCCTAATAAGTGCCATTCATGACCATGAGGGTTACTTCCATCCAGCAAGTAATATTCAACAAGAAGAGGCTGTCCTCAATAAACATCCAATTATGAAAATTGATGCCATTTACTGAGAAAGCAGCTATGAATGTTTCATATTGCTATACTTGACTGTACCACCCTTGTTTGGTGAAACAAGGAAAGCTTTTGAGAGAACAATAAATACCTGCTGCAACCTTGTTGACAAATACAAGTGCCAAACTGGAGAACATCAGCAGAAAGACCCCGGAACAACATGTGCCTCTTGGACTGACTGCAATGATGGCAACCTGAGTCAAATTTCTCAGGGTAGCGGTTGTAAGATGTGTTATCTCCCAGGACGCTGCACCTCTGTCACTGTCTGTAATATAAATGGTTAGAATGATAGCTGGGTGAGTCACTACCCACAGCTGTAAAACATTTCAAAATGTTTTGCTTAACCTGAGAGATGCTCAGAATCAGTGCCAGTTCACAACATGTCTGAGGCACCAAGACACAGGAAAGTGAATTACGACCATGATTCTGAGAGACTTCAGAGGGACATTGACAAGTTGGCTAATTGGACAGACACCTAGCAGATGAATTTCAATACAGAGAAATATGAGGTAATGCATTTTGGTGGAAGAAACACAGAAAGATAATACAGGCTCAATGGTATAACTTTGAGGAGATTTCAGGAGTAGAGGGACCTCAGGATTCATGTTCATTATTCTCTGAAGGTGGCCAGGCAAGTTGAACCAGTTGCAACATAGAACGGTACAGCACAGTACAGGACCTTCGGCCCACGATGTTGTGCCAACCTATTATACTACTCTAAGATCAAACTACCCTGCATACCCTACATTTTACTATCATGCATGTGCCTATCCAAGAGTCGCTTGATTGTCCCTAATGTATCTGACTCCACTACCATGGCCAGCAGTGCATTCCACATGCCCACCAGTCTCTGTGTAAAGAACCTACCTCTGACATCTACCCCATACCTTCCTCCAATCACCTTAAAATTATGTCCCCTCGTAATAGTAATTCCTGCCCTGGGAAAATGTCTCTGGCTATCCACTCTATCCATGCCTCTCATGATCTTGTACACCTCTATCAAGTGACCTCTCATCCTTCTTTGCTGCAATGAGAAAAGCCCTAGCTCCCTCAACCTTTCATCATAAGACCGGCCTTCCAGTCCAGGCAGCATCCTGGTAAATGTCCTCTGCACCTTCTCTAAAGCTTCCACATCCTTCCTATAATGAGGCAACCAGAACTGAACACAATATTCAAAGTGTGGTCTAAGCAGGGTTTTATAGAGCTGCAGCATAACCTCACGGCTCTTAAACTCAATTCCCCTGCCAATGAAAGGCAGCACACACACTATATGCCTTCTTAACAACCGTATCAACTTGGGTAGCAACTTTGAGGGATCTATGGATATGGACCCCAAAATCCCTCTGTTCCTCCACACTGCCAAGAATCCTGCCATCCTTCCAGTTGTTAAGAAAGTTTATGGTATCCTTGGGTTTATAAATAGAGGCATGGAGTATAAAAGCAAGGAAGTGATGCTGCACCATTGCTCTACAAACCATTGGTGAGACCACATTTGGAGTATTATGTTCATTTCTGGGCACCTTATTTCAGGAAGGATTTTAAAGACCTGGAGAGAGTTCAAAGGAGATTTGCTAGAATGACGGATTTTAGATACAGGGAAAGATTAGAAAAATTGAGCTTATTTTCCTTGAAGTAGAGAAGATTAAAAGGTAACCTTATTGAGGTGTTCGAAATTTTGAACAACTTTGACAGGGCAAAGAATACTCTGTTTCCACCAGCTGATGTGTCAGTAACTAGGGTTCACTGTTTCAAGACTGTCAGCAAGAGAGGCAAGAATGAGATAAGGAGAAACTTCTTTATCAGAGAGTTGTTAGGATTTGGAATGCGCTGCCTGTGAGAGTGGTGGAGACAGATTCCATGGGAAGTTTCAAAAGAGAGCTGGTATACATTTGAAAGTGCTACAAGATAGGGGTTGAGAATGGGACGAGCCGGTTAGATCTTTAGGGAGCCAGTACAGACATGATGGGTCAAATGGCCTCCTTCTGTAATATAAAATTCTACGATTTTATGATTCTACAGTGTTCGTCCTAAAGTATAGAGTTCCAATAAAACCATACTAAATCTCTGAAATCTCTTTTGTTGCATATGACTATTGGTCTGTTAAATCACTATTGTCCTACTAAACATTCAGACATTGACCAAATAGACTGCAGAAGAAATAATATATTGGAACATATAAAGATGTCATTCAAGTGCATTAAGCATTCCACTCAATTGTCAATACAGAATCTATGCTGAGCTAAAGCATTTTTGTTTCTTGGAGTTCAGGCAAGCATTCATTTGAGGCCATTTGGAAACTTCTTCATAGAAACAGTTGACTAAACATCTGAGTTCTCCATCTATGGTTGGCCAGGTAAGCAAGAGCCTTATTCCGGCAAAAGTAACTGATTTCAATTGGCAAATCCCCTCCATCTCTATTCTAATCAATCTCATCTGTGGTAAATGTACTCTTAATTTCAGATATCTACCATGTCATCAGCAGAACATAATTGCTGAATAAGTGACGTTAATATAAAAGAAATCATAGAATCATAGAATCATTTGCCATTTGGCCTTTCGAGTCCATACCAACCCTCTAAACAGCATCCCACCCAGACTCACCTCCCTATCCTATCCCTGCATTTCCCATAGCTAATCCACCTAACTTCCACATCCCTAGATACTATTGGCAATTTAACATGACAAATCCACTCAACCCGCTCACCTTTGGACTAGGATAAAGTTGATAGTCGAACGCTTTATGATATTTTAAGGTCTGTATTAAATCTTATATGGTAATTTACAACAAATGCTGAATTAAAATTTGATGACTACTAGAGAAAGCTGTTTACCTTTTATCTGTCTCAACAAAGAAGGTTTTATTTAGAAAAACGTACGCACCTTAAAATATATTGGAAGATCAGAATAATATTAGAGTAAGCAGCATGGTCAAACTGAATGAGATTGAGACAGACTGAATAACTAGGAATTTGGACCAAAGTGGGAATTCAGGGCAGAAGGCAAATGAAGAGTTTTAATTAAGGTTTACTGTAAGAAATGATGTTACAGCAAGAGGTGAGTGGGAGAAGAAGAAAAGCCTGGATCGAGAAGCCAACCCTGCAATTGAGACCAATGGCAGTGTGGTATCACAAGGACGGGGAAAACAGCTGATTGGTGGGCAAGAGATAATAGGTACTGCAGATGCTGGACAATCCGAGATAACAAGGTGTGGAGCTGGATGAACACAGCAGGCCAAGCAGCATCATAGGAGCAGGAAAGCTTGACGTTTCGGGCCTAGACCCTTCATCAGAAATCATGATTGGTGGGCAAGATTGGTCAATACTACTGAATGCAAAAATTTAGTTTGTAGTTTGGGTTTAAGTGGCCAGACATTTTATCTCTCTTCTGATAAATAGCTTATTACTTTTCACACTGGATACACCTTATCACCCCTCCTGCTCCCGGATCACCACTAACTGCTCTTCCGTCCAACTTCCAACATATTCGGTCCCTCCTTGTGTCTAATTGAAGAAACAAAATGGCTCATAACTGGGTCAACAAGGCCAAGACCAAAGCAGAAATATCAGACATAAGGCTCTTCATGCAATTTAGGCAAAGTTCCTGGATTTGGCTGGAGAAGACCTCCTTAGGCAACCAACACAGTCAGCTTCATTGTGTTGTGCTATACTGTTCTCCCATTAACCTCAATGTGACCTCAGTCTAAACATGCCCAAGCTTTTATCCCTGTTCTACAGTAACTTCCTTCCCTTGTTTCAGGTATTCTTGGCACCCATAAGCTTCTGCCAGGAAGATGCCAGCCCTGAAGAGTCTCAGTTCCATCTTCACTTCTGAGGAAGATGATACTGAACCTTCAGAGGATACACCAACAAGGTTTTCACCTCCTCCCTAAACCAGTTCAGAGACTTTCACCTTGGTGGATTCTGTCTCTAGATTAGAGTCAGGATCACAGTCTGATGAGCACATCGCTGACATGTGTCCACAGCTGGTTGAAGGAGAAATACTTTGTCACTCAGAGGACCACAGAGACCAGGCACCTGCTCAGCTCCAGTCTGAACACGATCCCATGATCTTGGTCATAATGACTTTATAAAATGCACAGCCAGGCACAGCAACAACAGGCAGGTTTGTCGGAGACAGTGGAAAACTGGACCAAATGTTAGAGGAGTTCACAAACATTGTCAGTTGTATTACAAAGGCAAAATACTGCAGATGCTGGAACTTGGAAACAAATACAGAGAATGCTGAAGAAACCCAGCAGATCTGGCAGCAGCTGTGGAGAGAACGTAGTGTTAATGTTTCAAGTCTATTATGGAGTACAAAGTTTTGAAGAAGAATCATACCAGACTTGAAACATCGACTGTTTCTCCCTTCACAGATGCTGCCAGACCTGCTGATGTCTACTTCAGTGTCTTTGCGGACCTGGTTAAGTTGCACCCATGTAAGAAATGAGCAGCCTCTTGAGACATCCTGGAGATGAAAGCAGTGGTAATAACCAAGTATTGCTCGTCTTTCACAAGCAGTTTCTTGCAGATACCATCAGAAACAATGGATCTTTGAACCAAGGCATTTATGATTGCCACATAGGTGTGACTCTTTAATGTGGATCACGCAGAGGCTAAAAGCACCTTGCAGGGATTTTGCTGGTGCCTAACCTGCATACACTTCTTCCACATTTACAACAAGTCTGCGAGTGAGAGAGTGGAATCGGTTAATGGCTCCATACATTTCTGAAGGCAAAGCTTCAAGGTAACTGTCAGCTTTACAAGGGATTGTACTGCCATGAAGACTGGAAGACATACAAAGGGCAGTTTACATTTCCACTCTCCCTCATATTGCAGTGGTCTGCTGAGCAATGTTGCACTAAGTGTGTGCCACACTCAGGTTAAACATAGTCTTACACGATGTTCAAACATTTCATGGCAATTCAGCAGTCTACGTGAGCTCAAAAAGTCCTGAAATCTAACTGATAATGGAAAGGTCAAAAGGAGGTGCCTTAGGATTCCTCTTAGCTTGCTGCTTAATACGAGAAACTTCACTGCACAACATTTGGGTTTTTTTATGCTGACTAAAGCCTTAAAAGCTACCTAATCATAGAGCCATGTGAAGTCAGTGACCTATTTCAATGACCTTTGCTTTCTCCCTAATGCTGAGTACTGTAATGTGTGGAAGTGGAAATCACCCAACGATATCAAGCATAAAATAAATGGATAAGAAAACATTTAATCAGCAACAGAAAAAAAAAGGTCAAGGAATGTAAAAATAACCCCCAGGTGTCCAGGTATATTGTACTAAGCAGTGTATGATTAACATTTCACCAATAGGAATTTACACAATGAAAGGAAACCTAAACCCAGCTCAGTCAAACTGGAGATAGCAAGAACTGCAGATGCTGGAGTCAGAAATATCACAGTATGGAGCTGGAGAAGCCCAGCAGGCCAGGCAGCATCAGAGGACCAGGAAAGTTGACATTTCGGGTGATTTTGGGTTAACCCTGAATGAGATGCTGAGACACCATTGGGATTGTGGGATTAATGATGTAACCATGCAGAAGAGCCCAATAGCTGAAGCCCAACTGGACTTCAAATGGGCACTACAACTGGATCTGTCATTAGAAAATGCAGCGAGTGGAGCGTGGGAGATACAGGGCATCCCAATGGAAGTGAACTCCCTTACCTGTCCAACTGAGCTTGGGGAACATGGTTTGAGTGTAGGCGATCACAGAGCTTCATGCAGGGCATATCCCGAGCAGAGTGACCCTAGGCCAGCCCGCAGCATAACCCCACTACAAGGCAGAGCTTCGGCCAAGTGGCTAAAATGTTCTTCAGGATCTGGGCCGGCAAGCCATGGTAGTTGCTGCTGGTATGTGGATTCGAGATAGCAAAGGAGTCCTACCAGGCCTGACTTGAGTAAGAGAACTCATAGGCCAATCCCCAGGAGAGAGCACACACTGGAAAGTCCCCCTACATGCAGTTTGGAACAATTAAATTGCTTAGTGACATCCATATCAGAACTTCCTGGACATCTCTGTCTCCATCTCTGGCGACCGCCTCAAAACCGATATCTATTTCAAGCCCACCGACTCTCACAGCTAGGCTACACCACCTCTTACCCACATCCCTGCAAGAATGTGATCCACTACTCCCAATTCCTCCGCCTCTGCCACATCTGCTCCCAAGATGGGGCATTCCACTCCTGAATATCCCAGGCGTCCTCTTGTTTCAAGGACTGCAAATTCCCCCCTTCGGTGGTTGAAAATGCTCTCGACTGCATCTCTTGCGTTTCCTGCACCTCTGCCCTCACACCCCTTCCCCGCAACAAAAACAAAGACAGAATCCTCCTTGTCCTCACGTATCACCCCACTAACCTCCGGATTCAAAGTATCATTCTTCGCCACCTGCAATCTGACCCTACAACCAAAGATATATTTCTCTCCTCACCCCTATCTGCCTTCCTTAGGGACCGCTCTCTCCATGACTCCCTCGTCCACTCCACATTCCCCACTAGCCCCACCACCCCCGGCACCTTTCCCTGCAACCGCAGGAAGTATTACACCTGCTGCTACACCTCCCCCCTCACCTCCATCCCAGGACCCAAAAAAACCTTTCACATCAGACAGAGGTTCACCTGCACATCTGTCAATGTGGTCTATTGCATCCGCTGCTCCCGATCTGGCCTCCTCTACATCGGTGATGCCAAGCGGAGGCTCAGAGACCACTTTGTAAAGAGCATCTGCGCTCTGTTCACGACAAACGACAACACCTTCCAGTTGTGAACCATTTCAACTCCCCCTCCCACTCACTGGGTGACATGTCCATCCTGGGCCTCCTCCAGTGTCACAATGACACCACCTGGAAACTGGAGAAGCAGCACCTCATATTCTGCCTTGGGAGCCTACAACCCAATGGTCTCAATGTGGGCTTTACCAGTTTCAAAATCTCCCCACCCCTGGCCTCATCCCATGACCAACCTTCCCTCTCATCCCTGCCTCCTTGACCTGACACAACCTGTCCATCTTCTCTCCTACCTATCCGCTCCTCCCACCTCACTGACCAATCCCTACCACTGCCTACCTGCCCTCACCTATCATCATCCCACCTACCTTCCCCAGCCTCACCCCTTCTCTCTCCATTTATTTCAGAATCCCTTCCCTCTCCCCCATTTCTGAAGGAGGGTACCGACTCAAAACATCAACTTTCCTGCTCCTCTGATGCTGCCTGGCCTGCTGTGCTCCTCCCACTCCACACTGTGTTATCTCTGACTCCAGCATCGGCAGTTCTTACTATCTCTGATTACATTTAATGTTTGGTTAAATGGTCACCCAGTTCCTGTGGAGGCCATACCAGTTACAGAATCTGTCTTTAACAAGATTTGCTCAGGTCTCCAACCCTTAAGTTTGCACAAGACCTCAGCCAGAGGGAACAGTTGCAGATTAAGGGTATGACTTTGGTTCCAATCCCCTATGAGAAGCAGCTGGTGCAGTTACCACTGATGGTAGTAAAAGGCTCAGGTCCAAGTCTATTGGGACAGAATTGGTTGAGAAAGATTCACCTGGATTGGCTCAACATTTCTTGTTCAGAAAATGGCTGCCTCAGTGAAGTCCTAGAGAAATACCCAGGAAGGGCTTTGGACTATCAAGGGAACCAAAACCACTTTACATGTTGACCAGGAGGCAATTCCAAGATTTTGGAAGATCCGGCTGTGCCCTTATGGGCAAAAGTAGAGGCAGAAATCAGAAGGCTGGAGAGTGAAGGAATCATCAAACCAGCAGTTTGCACTGGTCATACTGATTGTGAAGCCCGACGGCAATAGACCACATTGACCACAAAGTTTGACTTTGTGAGGATTTTAGCAAACGAAGTAAACTGCTTCTCACAGCTGGATAAATACCCAATCCCTTGCATACAGGACTTGTACACAAAGTTGTCAGGGGTGGGGTGTGTGCTGCCTGTTACAAAGCTGCACATGAGCCACGCCTACCTACATCTGCGACTGGATGAGGAGTCCCAGAGGTACGCTCCAATTAATACCCATAAGGGCTTATATCAATATACAAGATTAGCATCTGGTGCATCATCAGCCTGCGCCCTTTTCCAGTGGACAATTGAGACCATTTTACAAGGGCTACCCCAGGTAGCCATTTATCTGGATGATATACTAATAACAAGGAAGAATTAGTAAAGAGCACTTGGAGAACTTGGACATAGTGCTTAAACATTTCTCCAAGAGGGCATATGCCTTAGAAGGGAAAAATGTCTGTTCCAGGCGCCCCAACTAACCTACTTGGGTTACAGAGTTGACAGAACCGGGTTACACCTGTTGGAAGATAAAGTGAGGATGATCAAAGGAGCCCCGGCTCCAAAGTCTGTCCCGGAGCTTAGCTCTTTCCTTGGGTTAGTGAATTATTATAGAAAATTTTCATACGTAACCCGACCTCCATCTTGGCACCTGACACCTGCTATTCCAAGGTCAGCCTTGGAAATGCTCATATAGCCAAGAAGTAGCTGTTAGGGAAGTGAAAAAGCAACTATTGTCATCTAAGGTGTTGGCCCACTATGATCCGAAGTGAGAAGTAGTGCTGACATGCGATACCTCCCTGGATGCTATTGGGGTAGTGTCAGTTCAACATTGGCCCAGTGGGAAGGAATGCCCAATAGCATATGCTTCCCGGACTTTAGCTGATGCCGAATGCAAATATGCCCAAATAGAGAAGGAAGGCTCAGCAGTCATCTTTGGTGTGAGAAAGTTCCATCAGTACCTTTATGGATGGGAATTTGTCATAGCAACACATCACAAAAACCCCTGCTAGGGCTACTTAAAAGAAGACAAGGCAGTGCCACCCATAGCTTCCAGTAGAATTCAGCAGTGGTCACTTATTCTCAGAGCATACAAGTATAAGTTAGAACACTGTCCTAGAAACGAAATGGCTAATGCAGGTGCCCTAAGCTGGATCCCACTGGCAGATACTCCACCGGTGGTGCTTCCTCTGAAAGAGCCTGTTTTGGTTTTAAACTTCCTGGATACCTTCCAGCCATTGCTGACAATATCCAAGGGTGGACATAAAAACATCCTGTCTTAGCAAAACTAAAATAGCTGGCGATAACGGGGGAAACAGAAAGGCCATTGCAACCAGGATTGAAGCTTTTCTGCACCCGGTGAGACCACATCACTGTAGAGAATGGAACATTACTATGGGGAGCTATATTGCTATGATTGTCCTGAGTAAAGGTCACTGTCAGATATTGACTGAACTGCACCTGGGGCATCCAGGGGTTTCCAAGATTAGGATGCTAGCAAGAAGCTTTGTCTGGTGGCCAGAGTTGGATACCAGCATAGCTGCATTAGTGGGGCAGTGCCAGGGTGCTAACAAGGACAAAATTTGCCACCAGTGGTGCCCTCACATTCGTGGGAATCGCTGGGTAAACCCTGGATTGCATGTCAATTATGCAAATCTTTTCATGGGCTCTATGTTCCTGGTCATTCAAAATGGTTGGACTTGCATAGAGTTCATTTGGCAAACTCAGGGATGATGATTGAGAAGCTGTGAGCATCGTTCTCGATACACAGTCTCCCAGAAGTTTGGACAATGGGACATCATTTACCAGCAGGGAATTCGAAGATTTCCCAAAACCAAATGGCATTCGGCACATAAGGACAGCTCCATACCATCCACCACCCAATGGTCTGGTGGAAAGAGCGGTCCAAACATTGAAGGCCCATTTAAAGAAGCAGCCTATAGCGTCACTTGATACCAAACTGTACCGGTTCCTGACCACCCGCATGCAACAACAGGGAAAGCTCCAGAAGAATTGCTGATGGGGAGAAGACTCCGCACCAGGTTAAACTTGATATTTCCAGACCTGAGGTGGGGGCAGGGGAGGGGTGGGGGAGGGGGGAGTGGGTGGCGAATGTGAAACGGCAGCAGGAACGCCATGCTGGCCACATGCCTCCTCTGAGTGAGAGAGACAATTTCATTCAGGGGATGAAGTTTGGTGCTGAAACCATGGAAATGGCCCTGATGGGTACGAGGTGAGGTTGGTATGAAGTTGGGTCCCTTGACTTACAAAGTTTGGGTAGGTGAGGCTGCCCTGAACGTGGATCACCAGTTGGCGTGACAACATTGCCGGAAAAGCTACAAGAGAAAGTCGAGGCCTACATCCCCAGACTTGGTGGGGTGGGATGTAGTGATAGCAACCAGCTGGATCCTGTTGACTATGAGATCCTTGATTGTGGTTGTTAACCCCATGATTGGGGTTGGCTGCATGATGGCTAAGTGGTTAGCACTGCTGCTTCACAGCACCAGGGACCCAGGTTTGATTCTAGTCTTGGGTGACTGTCTGTGTGGAGTTTGCACATTCTCCCCGTGTCTGCATGGGTTTCCTCCGGGTGCTCAGTTTCTTCCCACAATCCAAAGATGCGCAGGGTAGCTGGATTGGTCATGCTATATTGGCCATAGTGTCCAGGGATATTTAGGTTAGGTGGGTTAGACATGGGGAATGGGTCTGGGTAGGATGCTGTTTGGAGGGGTGGTGTGGACTTGTTGGGCCGAAGGGCCTGTTTCCACACTGTAGGGATTCTATCAATTCAGTTGTTCATAACCTGGGCCAATCAGGAAAGCCCTGGTTTACCAACGTAACCAGGAGATTAGAATCTCCTCAGTTCTGGTGACTGACTCTTTGTACCATGCACAGGTAAATAAAGGGTGACTTGGCGATGTGATACCGGTCTCTCTGCAATTATTCCAGTTCTCTACTATTTAAGTATCGCAACAGCTCCCAAAATATCTGTCACAGACCTCCAAAAACTGGCATCAATGGTCATATATAAAGTTAGCTTTGATGGAGTGGATGACACTTCTATTGGCAAACTTATTAATTGATGATTGGAGCCTCTTAGATGTTCATGGTTGCATCTTTAGTGTTGGCCCAGCTGAGATCAACTACAGACTCTAATAAATTGGTGTTGTCATAACAAATCAAAAAAGCGTATAAAGCCCATTTATGTTGTAACAATTTTATGTGTAAGAAAGATCCATTACAAGATCATAAGATTTGTACTTCCTACTTTCTCTTGTCTCCCATGTTCTTCCAGATTGCATCACCTCAGATTTCTCTGAAATGAACCACATCTGTCACCTCTCTGTCCACTCTATCAAGTTGTCTATGCTCTTTTGAAGTTCTAGATTGTCCTCCTCACTTTTTACAATGCTTCCAGATTTTGTGTCATCTATTAATTTTGAAACTGTGTTCTGCACACCAAGATCTAGATCATTAATATATATTAGGTTATGCAAGAAACTCTATACTGACCTGTGGAGAATTCTACATTAAACCTTCTTCCAGTCTGAAAAGTACCCATTAACAATCACTCTCGTGTTTCCTTCCAGTCAGCCAATTTGGTATCCACGTTGATACTGTTCCTATAATGTTTCTAACAAGTCTGTTGTGTGGTTCTCTATCAGATGTCTTGTGAAAATCCACATATAACCATATTGACAGCATTATCCTAATTGACCCTTTCTGTTCCTTTAATGCGATTAAGATGTAGGAGCAGAAGGTGGCCATTCATCATGTTGAGTCTGCTCTGCCATTCAATGAAATCATGGCTGATCTGATAACCCTCCATTCCACTTTCCTGCCTTTATTCCATAATGCTTGATTCTTTTACTGATTAAAAATCAGCCTTGAATATATTTAATGACCCAATCTCTGGGTTCTGTGTGATAAAGAATTCTACAGATTCACTACACTCTAAGAGAAGAAATTTCTCCTTATCTCTATCTGAAATGGGTGACCTCTTGGTCTGAGATTATATCCTAGATTCTCCTATAAAGTGAAACAGCCTTTTTACCTCTACCCTGTCAAGTCCTCTTAGAATCTCATATGTTTTATTAAGGTTGTCTCTTATTCTTCCAAATTCCAATGACTAAAAGCCCAATCCATCAACCTCTCCTCATAAGACAGTACCTCCAAACCTGAGATCAAGCTAGTGGGTCTTTTTGGACTGCCTTTAGATAAGAGGACCAAAACTGAAATACTGTTCACAGTATTCAGGTGCAATCTGACTAAATTATATAATGCATTTGAATATCGTAATATTTAATATCATATCCTGTGTTATACGTATTACCAGAAAGGTATAAATGCTTTGATTAAAAGAGTAAAAAAGAACAGCTGAACATTGGTGAATATTTTTCACTGGCCTGGATGGCTGCAGGTGCAACAACACTCAAGGACTCTTCTACAAAATGATGGAAGGGGTCATCAACAGTGCTATCAAGCAGCACTTGCTTAGTAATACGCTTCTTAATAATGGTCAGTTTGTGCTTAATGCGCCCTTGATTCAAACATGGTTAAAAATGCTGAAATCCAGAGGTGAGGTAGGAGCAACAGCCCTTGACATCAAGGGGAGTCAAACCTGGCACATAGGAAGATGGTTGTGGTAGTTGGAGGTCAGTCATCTCAGCTCCAGGACATCTCTTCAAGCGTTCCTCAGGGTAGTGTCCTAGGCCCAACCATCTTCAGCTGTTTCATCACTGATCTTCCCTCCATCATAAGGTCTGAAGTTGAGATGTTCACTGATGACCTCACAATGTTCAGTACCATTCGCATAATGTATTGATGTTCCTTCAATGTCACTGGGTCAAAATCCTGGAATTCCCCCCCAACCGCATTGTGGGTCGACATACTGCACATGGACTGCAACAGCTCAAGAGGCAGCTCACCCCCACCTTTTTCAGGGCAACTGCAGGTGAGCAATAAATGTTAGCCCAGCCATCAATGCACATGTCCTATGTCACACAAGCGAATAAAAACACACAGACTGCAAGGGGAACTCACTACCACATCTTATGGGAAAATCAGTATGAGCAAAATATGTTAATTTTGTGAGTGAATCATCTATACCAAGAATGAGTAATAAAATATTGGGAAAAACAGATCTTCTGCCTTTTGTTGTTACCACTGTAGCTTCCAGTTAAGCATACATCTAATCAGGAATTCTAGGTTTGTGGTTTAACCTCTGAACAATTAGGCCAATCAAAGCCATTATTTACTTTCGTCAGGCATCTATTTTGCTGTTCAAATTTCTATGTAACATAAGGGAACAAAGAATTGCTGCGTTACGTTACAATGCCTTTGTGCTGCTTTCAAATTGTACCTGCCTGTTGTAAACACTGTACCAAAATGACAAAAGCAGTTGAGTGCTCTTTTCTTTAATGGAATCAGATAAATTGAACATCTTCCTGTGATATACTGCCACTGTGAGGTGTCCTGGCTGACTGACAATCAGTCAAAACAGTGGATATAGACTGCCAGAGAACAAAATGCTTTTTTAAGCATGGATACTAATATATCTAGGTTTTTAATGCAAATGTCAAAGTATCACATCATTCTGGCCATATGCTGTGAGAGCAAATTGCAATTATTAGAACAGCACAATAACAGTGTTGGCACTGACTTGTCATGTAACTAAAGAATTAATATGTTCAATTAGTTGCAATAGCAATCCTATCTGTAAAATCAGTAAAATCTTTGCAGTTTCACTGCTATTTGGACAGATTGCCACAATTGGCTGACACTCTAAATGATGGCTCGGAATAAAATACAAAGGAGTAATATAAAGTGTATAAAATAATATGTATGCATAGCAACCATATTCTTAGCAACCACACTACAGCAGTGGCATGGCGGCTCAGTGGTTAGCACTACTGCCACATAGGTCTAGGGACCTGTGTTTGATTCCAACCTTAGGTGCCTGCCTTTGTGGACATTGTATGTTCTCCTCATGTCTGTGTAGCTTTCCTCCAGATGCTCCAATTTCCTCCCACATTCTGAAGATGTGCACTTGAAATGGATTGGCCAAGTTATATTGTCCATGGATGTGTAGGTTAGGTGGATTTGCGAGATGGCGATAGGGTAGCGGGGTAAGTCAGGCTGGGATGCTTTTTGGAGGATCGGTGTGAACTCAATGGGCAGAATGGCCTGCTTCCACACTGTACGGACTCTACAACTTTCTGTGATAATGTAAAATGGGTTGATGAGTCAGTAGTCTGTTGTGCATTTCCGTACTGAAGACAATGTAGATGAAAATTAGCAGGGATGTAAAACCAGCTGTCAACTTATTGTTTCAGAGATAGTAGGAACTGCAGATGCTGGAGAATCTGAGATAACAAGGTGTGTTCATCCAGCTGTACACCTTGTTATGTCAACTTATTATTATTGGCTTTACATTATTGCACAAATTTAAGATCCTCCTCATCACCTGTTGTATCACTTTACACGCCTTGCGAAGTTTTGACATTCTACTAGGTAGAAAATGATTTTGGCTTCATCCCTTTTCTGGGCAGGAGGCATGGGGTGAAAGGAATCAATTTCAGGGCACAATATTCAACATCCAACCTAAACCTGAGTTAGCGATAGGGCCATCCTAATGAAAGCATCCAAGTGTACATCCCCACTTGGAGTTTAATCCAGAAAAGTGTGAGGTGAAGCATTTTGGGAGGTCAAATACAAGAGGAAAGTATATAATAAATGGCTGGACCCTCAGGAGCATTGATTTACAGTGGGATTTTGGGGTGAGAGTCCATAGCTCTGTGGAAGTGGCAATACAAGTGGATAAGGTGGTAAAGAAAGCACACTGCATGCTTGCCTTCATCAGTCAGGGCATTGAGGAGAAAATTGACAAGTCACGTTGCAGCTGTATAAAACTTCTGAAGAAAGGTCACCAGACAAGAAACACTAATTCTAATTTCTCTCCTCAAATGTGGTCTGACCTGCTGAGTTTTTCCAGTAGTTTCTGTTTTTGTATAAAACTTCAGTTAGACCATGTTTGGAGTATTGCGCACAGTTCTGGTTGCCACACTTTAAGAAGGATGTGGAGGCTTTGGAGAGGGTGTAAAAGACTTTTGCCAGGACGTTGCCTGCATTGGAGTGTACTACCTATAAGAGGACATGGGACAAACTTGGATTGTCTTCACTAATCTGAGGCTGGGGGTGGGGCAACATGATGGAGGCATATAAAATTAGGCATGGGTAGGGTGGATGGTCCAAGTCTTCTTCCCGGGTTGGAAATGTCAAATACTAGGGGGCATAGGTTTAAGGTGAGAAAGGGAAGCTTAAAGGAGATGTGCAAGGCAAGGTTTTACACAGAGGGTGGTAGGTGCTTGGAACGCGCTGCCAGGGGAGGTGGTGGAAGTAGATACGATGACAAAGTTTAGGAGGCATTTAGATGGACAGACGAACATGGGTGTTGAGCAACTGAACAGTATAGCGACAGAAACAAAGAGGTACAAAAAACACTGGCAGCCCTCTAGGTAGAGAAGTCTCCAGGTCCGGATAGGGTGCATCCTAGATTGCTGAGAAAGTTAAGGGAGCAAATTGTGGAGCTGTCGACAGAAGCTTTCCAGGTCTGTCTGAACATAAGTTTAGTCCTGGGGCCCTGGAGGATTGCAAAGGTGACATCGTTGTTTAAGAAAGGGACAAAGGGCGACCCAAGAAACTACTGGCCTGCCAGCTTGACATCAATAGCAGGAAAACTGATGGAGGCCATAATACAGGATAAGGTAAATATACACTTGGAGAAAATAAGTTAATACTAGACAGTCAATGTGGCTTTGTCATGGGCAGGTCTTGTCTAACAAATTTAGTTGAGTTCTTTGGCGAGGTGACACAGGCAGTAGATGAGGATAACGCTATGGATGTTGTATATTTGTACTTTCAGCAAGTATTTGATATGGTGCCACATGGCAGGTGGGTTAGAAAATTAGAAATGTCTGGGATTGATGGATCCTTGGCAGCGTGGATTAGAAGATGACTAAAAGACAGGAAACAGGAAGTAGATATAGATGAGAATTTCTCAGATTGGAGGTGAGTTGAAAGTGGTCTTCCCTGGGGATTGGTGTTGGATCCCTTGCTTTTTCTGATTTCTGTAAATGAATAGGAGTTGGGTGTGAAGGGCAAAATCTCTAAATTTGTTGATGATACTAAGACAGGGAGAATAGTGAAATGTGAGGATGATGCTGAGTGACTTCAAAGGGACATTGACAAGTTGGCCAAAAGGGCAGATACTTGACAAATGCAATTTAATGCAAAGAAATGTGAGGTAGTGTATTTTGGTGAAAGAAACACAGAAAGACAATACAGGCCTAATGATACAACTCTGAGGAGAGTACAGGGGGCCAGGCAAGCTGAAACAATTGTTAGGAAGACTTATAGGATCCTTGAGTTTATAAATAAAGGCATAGAATATAAAAGCAAGGAAGTAATGCTGCACCTCTACATATCATTGGACAGATCACATTTGGAGTGTTGTGCTCAGTTCTGGGCACTTTATTTAAGGAACAAGGTTAAAGCCCTGGAGAGAGTTCAAAAGGGATTTACCAGAATGATATCAGGAATTAAGGATTTTAGTTATAAGGAAAGTTTATTGAGATTGGGCTTATTCTCCTTGGAACAGAGAAGCTTAAGAGGTGACCTTTTTGAAATGTTCAAAACTATGAACAATTTTGACAGTGTGAAGAAGGATATCTTTTCACTTTTTGGTCTGTCAGTATCTAGGGGTCACAATTTCAAGATTGTCAGCAAGAAAGCTAGGAGTGAGATGAGGATAAACTTCTTTACTCAGAGAATTGTTAGGATTTAAAATATGCTGCCTGTGAGAGTGGTGGAGGCAAATTCCATAGGAGATTTCAAAAGAGAACTGGTATATATTTGAAAGTGATGAAGTTAGTGGAATAGGAAGGTAGGGGTGGAGTGTGGGACTAGCTGGGTGGCTCTTTCAGGAGCCAGTACAGACACAATGGGTCAAATGGCCTCCTTCTGCACTGTAAAATTCTATGAATCTATGAACAGGCAGAGAATAGAGAGATATGGACCATGTATAGGCAGATGGAATTAGTTTAGAATGGTACCATGGTGGCACAGACATGGTGGGCCAAAAGGCTTGTTCCCGTATTGTACTGCTCTATGAAGTAGAAACACAGCCTGAATTGCAGTACTTCAACATACTTCCGACAATTCAAAAAAGTAAGTCCTTTTTATATACATACTGTAATGTGGAGTTAGAGCAATAGGAGTGCACCATACAATTCCTACTAGAACTACTGCAGATTGCTGAAAGGCCACACAAACTTTACCTCATTCTCAGAAAATATCTGAAGGTTGCTATGTCCAGAGTACTACTCAAATTGGAGATATTTACGGGGAAGTGAAGGAACAGTGTTATTGTCACTGGGCAATATTCCATGTAATGTTCTGCGAATATGGGTTTGAATCCCAGTAGAGCAGATGGTGGAATTTGAATTCAAAAGAAAAAATATCTGAATTCAAATTTTAATGATGACCATGAATCTATTGATGAGTGTTTTAAAAATCTATCTGATCACAAATGCCCTTTAGTAAGGAAATTGTTGTCTTTACCAGGTCTGGTCTACATGTGACTCCACATGCACAGCAATATGGTTGACTCTTAACTGCCCTCTGAAATGGCCCAGCAAGCCATTCAGTTGTACCAAATCACTAAAAATTCTCAAAAAAGGAATTTAATTGGAGAGACTACTTGGCATTGACTTAGTTGCTGGAAACAATGTCAAACTCAGCCCTGCTGAATGGGATAGATTACAAATGGATTGAGCAACTCAGGATTTGATATCCATGAGGCACTGTGGTCCATCAACAGCAGCAGAATCATAGAATTCCTACAGTGTGGAAACAGGCTATTTGGCCCATCAAGGCTACACTGACTCTCTGAAGAGCATCTCCACCCAGTCCCAACCCTCTACCCTATAACCCTGCATTTCCTGTGGCTAATCCAGCTAATCTACATATCCCTGAACACTATGGGCAATTTAAGCGTGGCCAATCCACCTAACCTGCACATCTTTGGACAGTGGGAGGAAACAGAAGCACCCAGCCTACACAGCCTACACAGCCTACACAGACACGGGGAGAATATGCAAACTGGCAGCACAGTGGCTCAATGGTTAGTGCTGCTGCCTCACAGCACCAAAGACCTGGGTTCGATTCCACCCTCAGGCAACTGTCTGTGTGGAGTTTGCATGTTGTCTGTGTGGGTTTCCTCCCACAGTCTAAAGATGCACAGGTTAGAAAGATTAGCTTTGCTAAATTGCCCAATGGTGTCTAGGGATATGTAGCTTAAGTGGATTGGCCATGGTAAATGTGAGGTTATGGGGATAGGGTGGGATGCTCTTTGGAGGGTTGGTGCAGACTCGGTGGGCTGAATGGCCTCTATCTGCACTGTAGGGATTTTGTGATTCTATGAATAACCCACTCATGGACACACAGTTTGAGTTCTGCTCCTGACCTCATTACAGCCTTGGTTCAAACATGGACAAAATAACTGAATTCCCAAGGTGAGATAAGAGTCATCCAGATCAGTTTTGACTTTTTGACTTTTTTTTATTCATTCACATGATAAAAGCTGGCCTTGCTAGTGGTGCATACATTGTCCATCTCTACATGTCCTTGACAAGGCGGTGGTGAGCTGCCTTGTTAAATTGCTACAGTCTATATGATGTAGTTAGATCCACAATGCTGTTAGGGAGGGAATTTCAGAATTTTGTCCCAGTGACACTGAAGGAAAGTAAATATATTTCCATGTCAGAATGTTGAGCAGCTTGGAGGGAAACTTGCAGGTGGTGGTGTTCCCATGTACCTGCTATCCTTGTCCTTCTAGATTGAAGTGGTTGTGAGTTTGAACGATGTTGTCTAAGGTGTCTTGCTGAATTTCTGTATTGGATCTTCTGGATGGTACATACTGCCGCTACTGTGCACTGTTGGTGGAGAGAGTGGGTGTTGGTGGACACGGTGCTAATCAAGTGGCAGCTTTCTCCTGGATAATGTCAAACTTCTTGAGCATTGTTGGAGCTGCACTCATCCAGCCAGATGGGGTGTATTCAGTTGCCTTTAGATTTTGGACAGGATTTTGTGAGTTAGAAAGTGAATTAAAGGCTGCAGTATTCCTGGCCTCTGTTCTGCACTTATAGCCACAGTGTTTATATGGTGAATCCAGTTCAGTTTCTGTTGGTGACAAGTGTTTGTTAGTGAGAAAGCTGAGACTATCTTCAAGCATCCTTCTCTGCCCTTAACAGATCTATACATATATCTTGGATCCCAATTTTCAAAACCTTGTGCCATTAGCCTGGCTTTAGACATGCAAGGCCTATCATGTCACACCTTTTCTGTGCATATCCACCGACATGATAGCACAGGTTGTTCCCTATCTGGCACTTCTGTGTACAGTTTGTCTTGAGCTTTGCAATTCTTGCAGCTATCATTAACTTGCTGTGTTATTTGTTTGCATCCACAAAGGCTTCTCGACCACTGGGCTTCCTGTTGACACTCCTGGTCTGTATTACAGTCAATGATCTTGTTATACTACATGTTATATGGTGTTGAGAGCACCATATCAGACCGCAGCTGAATTCGTGAACAGAAAAGAATTCCATTCCATCTGCATGCAGACATCAGTAACAAATCTCGGAAGTCTGCACCAGGGTACCCTGAGATCTGTCATGAAGCCTATATCCTTGAGAACTGCCATGTTCCTGCTTTGTTGACAGGGTTGGATACCTTATAAGGAAAGTTTATGGGGGTCCCTCAGGGACCATTTATTTTTGGCCTAATATTGCACAGATATTCCATTGAGCATTATCTGTTAATTAATACGTAGTATTCATTGAATATGAATTATACTTCTGTGGAGTCTACAGTTTAAAGAAAAAGCCATACTTCATAGGACTAATGCATGTGGAGAATTTCACTGAAGGTCTCAAACTAAACCAGAAATGAACAAATAGATTAAGATCACTCTCAAGCTTAATATCTAATTGAGCATATTTTGCTCACCATTTGCAAGTCTTTCCTTCACCGACCTGTTGCTAACCAAGTCTAACGTAACACTCATTAAATCAAGTCACTTCCTGTTTCCTCACTGGTTCCAAAACATGTCAGTCCTCTTATTTGTTTGGTGGTGGAGAAAGGTTGGCGGGTGGTGGAGAAAGGTTGGCGTGTGGTGGGGGATGGGGGGGTGGGGTTGCGGATGGGAATATGATCACATTGGCAGAGAAAGCTGGAATTGCAGGTAACCCTGAATCTGCATTTAATAAGGACAGCCAATTTGTTTTAGTTCAGTTTCTGGTCAGCAACTAGCCAGATTATGAGGCCTACCAGATGTTGGGCCTGTACTAGGACAGTCCTGTAAGAGAATGTAGAGGGATGGGAGATTTTGGCAAAGCAGCAAGGAAAGACAAGGGGTGGGGGGGATTTTGAGGGAGTGCGGGGGATAGGCACGAGAGGATGGAACTTCAGATAATACATTAGCTTGGAGTTTGAAAGGAGCATGTGCTTTGTGGATTCAAAGGGATATATGCTTTGCATCACAGGCTAAAGTAAACCCCTCATTCCAAAAATTGGTTGAGAGAATCTTTTCTGCACTGCTTCTAATACCAATATGTCAATACTGGAAAAAGGAGATTGAGTTTGTGCATGATACTGATCTCATCAATGCCCTATAAAGCAGTTGCATATCATCCCTATTATTATATTCCATTCCCCTTGTGACAAACAAGAACATTCCATTTGTTTTTTTTTAATCACGTGCTGTGTGAACATACTAAACTTTTGTGACTTATCAAACAGCATTCAGGTCATCAGTCAGTGGGTGTGAAGACTAGTGAGGTTGATTCAGGTTGTGAGGTAGGGGTGTAATTGTTGATTATGGATTAGCTCGGAGACTGGGAAACCGTACTCCCTCTATTCCTCATTCACAATTGGTGGTGGAAAGGCACTTACATGTTAAAACTGCAAGTTCTTGCCTCCAATAGAATGATGCCCATCCTGGATAAACCACAGGCATGGACGTTCACAGCAAATGGGATTGGCATTCACATTTTTCAGTGTTTTTCTGCTCCTCCCCTTTCATCATTTCAACCAAAATTTTGTAGTTAGGGTGGGCAATCGCAAAAGCCATCCTCCTCAGCTTCACTTACACCTGCAGATGCAAGCCCGGAAAGGATCTGAAATTCAAAGTACTATTAAACGGTAAAGACTTGGTAGCACTGAAAATCAGACCCAAATCTCTGACCCTTGTCATTGGTACCATTGTCAATTGTTATTTAAATTGTAAGTCTTACTTACCAAGGGGAGATGATTGCCTATGGTATTATCACTAGACTATTCATCCTGGGGACCCAGTCTCAAATCCTGTTATGGCAGATGGTGCAATTTGAATTCAATACAAATCTGAGATTTAGAGTCTAATGCTGACCATGAAACTATTGCTGATTGTCAGGGGAAAAAGAAACTGGTTTACTATTGTCCTTCAGGGAATCGAAATTTGCTATCCTCACCTAGTTTGGTCCACGTAAAACTCCAGACCCACCACAATCTGGTTGACTCTTAAATGCTCTCTGGGTAAATAAGGATAAGTAATAAGTGCTGGCACAGTCAGCAATGTCCACATCCTGTGAATGAATTTTAAAAAGACCTTTGTGCCTTATTTATTTATTAGTTACTTTTGTTAGTTACAATCCAATTATTGTTGTTAAGAATAAAAACAGAAAGTGCCAGAGAAACTCAGTAGATCTGGTAGCATCTGTGGAAAGAGAAACAAAATTAATGTTTCGAGTCTGATATGTCTCTTCTTCAGAATTGAAAGGGGTTGGAAAATAATGGTTTTTATGCTGTTGGAAGAGGGGGCGGAGAAGGGAGGGCAACAGATTAAGAGGATGCCCAGAGAAAATAAACAAACTTCTCTAAGTCAAAGTTGTGGCTACGGGTATGCATATGTGTCCCAGTTCTGCCTGTCCCTTTTTCAGGTCTGGGGAATATTCCTTGTTTCAGTCCTATTCTGGCTGTAGCCACAACTCTTTCTCTGATGCATCAATGATGTCATCGGTGCTGCTTCCTCTGTTCTCATCAACAACTGGAAAAATTAATCAGTTTTGTTTCCAGTTTCCATCCTTCTCTCACATTCACCTGGTCCATTCACTGGAACTTTCCCTTCCCTTCCTGCCCCCATTTCTAAGGAGAAGTTGTCCACCAATATCCATTACAAACACACCAACTCCCACACTAACCTTGACTACACCTCCTCATACCCTGATTCTTACTATGATCTCATTCCCTTTTTCCAGTTTCTCTGTCTCCATCACATCTGTTCTGATGATGTCACATTCCACAGGGACATTACTCTGACATTACTTCCTTTTAACTCAACCAAGGAATTCTCCACCCATTGTGATTGGCAGGGCCCTCAACCTCATCTGATCCCATCACCTGCACTTCAGTCCTCAACCCTTCCCATCGCTCCTAGAAAATCTATTGGTTTCCCCTTGTCCTCACTTACCACACAACCAGGTTCAGCATTCAAAGGACCATCCTCTTCCATATCTGCCACCTCCACTACCAAAGATACCTTCCCCTCCACTGTCAACATTCTAAAGCAACTGTTCTGTCCATGACACCTACATCTACTCTTCCACCACTCCTCACTTCCCCATGGCACCTTTCCATGGAATCACAGAAGATGTAACACTTGCCCATTCACCTCTTCCTTCTTAACTGTCCAAGGCCACAAACGTATCTCCCAGGCGAAGCAACACTCACTTGTATTTCTTTCAATATAGTCTCCATGTGGCACAGTGGGTCATTGGTTAGCACTGCAGCCTCACAGAGCCAGGGACCTGGGTTTGATTCCACCCTCGGGTGACTGTCTGTGTGGAGTTTGCATACTTTCTCCATGTCTGCGCGGGTTTCCACCAGGTGTTCCTGTTTCCTCCCACAGTCCAAAGACGTGCAGGTTAGGTAGATTAGCCATGCTAAATTGCCTGCAGTGTCCGGGGGGGTGTAAATTAGGTGGATTAACCATGTGAAATGCAGGGTTACAGGGAAAGGGTTGGTATGCTGTTCAGTGGGATGGTGTGGGCTTGTTGGGCCGATTAGCCTATTTCCATACTGTAAGGATTCTATGTGCTTTTGCTCAAAATGTGACCTCCTCTACATTGACAAGACAAAATGCAGACTGCATGACCACCTTGTGGAACAACACCTGACTGTGCAGAGAAATTACCCTGACCTCGTAGTTGTTTGCTATTTCAATAAACCACCTTGTTTACATGCTTACGTTTCTCTCTTGAACTTGTTACATTGATTCAATGGAACACAATGCAAGCTGGAGAACCTTGTTTTCCACTTAAGCATTTACAGCCTCATGGACTCAATACTGAATTCCACAACTTCACAATATGACACCTCTGTCCTTTATTTTTCATTCATCCCCTGTTCATCATCCCTTTTGTGTGTATCTTGTTGGCTTTGCTCTCAGCAGAGCACTCACTTTTCTCTTTTCACACCTTCTTTTGCACGTATTTTGCATCTCTATCACTCCTTCATCACAATTAGCAACCCTTTATCTTTTGCTCTGTGCAGCCTAGCTATTCCTCCGTCTCTGTCAGCAGCATAAAGACTGCTATTTCGCAGCCACATTCAGTTCTGAAGAACAGTCATACCAGATTATAAATATTAATTGTATTTCTCTCTCCACACATGCTGAATTTCTCCAGCACTTTCTGTTTTATTTCAAATTTGGAGCATTTTGTTATAATACAGAATTCCCTCGATAGCAAATGGTCAAAGAAAACAGTTCAAATATTTCAGTAGATTATAGTACTGTAGATTACAGTAGATTAAAGTAATCTGATGCACTATATCCAAAATGCATATTATAGGATCACTACACTACAGATAGAGGCCATTTGGCCCATCAAGTCTGCAGTAACCTCCAAAGGGGATCCCCACCCACCCTATCCCCATAACCATGGCCAATCCACCTAACTGGTACATTTTTGAACTGCAGGAGGAAGCTCACACAGACATAGGGAGAACATGCAAACTCCAAGCCTGGAATTGAACACGGGTCTCTGGTGCTATGAGGTAGCAGTGCTAACCATTGTGCCACCATGCCACTGTAAATGATAGCAAATGGTAAGAATTGATTTGCATTCACACTTGTGATCCCAAATAGGTTTGAGCTGCCTATTGTGTAAAAGGAGCTGAATAAGTAAATGTTTCTATATTAAGTCAATTAGCAGACGGTCATTCTAGGTACTCTGTACTACGGGTGAGTGGACTTAAAGATGACTGGTATTTGAACAATGCAAGGGAAGAGGTCTGTCCCTTCAGCTACTCTCAGCAACTAGACATGGCATGGGAAAACACTGACAGGGGTAGAAGGACAGAATACAAGAAAGTAAAAATAACAATTTAATATATACAAAATGTTATTGTGTTCTTACTGCCTGCTTCCTGTATTTGACTAGTATTGGATGTTCAGTGAGCATTGTACTATCCGTGGTGACTGTTCCATAATCCCTTTCTTCCTTATAAAACTGTTTGTTGAGATGCTTCGCTAACCTTTCATCGTGGGTTTTCCCGAGAGATTCCGAGTCCACAAGCTGCACAAGAAAAATAATACAGAATTAGCCCACACATGTTCCCTTTCAGACTGGCTTCCTTAAAGCCACAGTGCTGTAATACTAATGTCAGCTCCTGCCATATCTTTTAAGGTGAATCTGCTGGAAAAGTGCTGACGTTTGTGGGAAAATCGAATGGAAGCATATTGATAAATGAGTTAAATAATATTACTGATAAAAAGCACACCGGGCAGCATCTGTGAAATGAGAAGCAGAGTTAACAGGGAGAATCTGAACCTTGAGGAGTGTGTGGGTTTAGGTATAGATGGGCTTAAATCCAACAAAACTTTGAGAGCATGGGGAAGGTAACTCCAAATTTCACACTTAACTTGTTGCATCTCCCAGGCAAGGCAGATTTCCATCATTTTTTTTTAAATTATAGAATCCCTACAGTGTGGAAACAGACCATTTGACCCAACAAGTCCGCACCAACTCTTTAAAGAGCATCCCACCCAGACTCACGCTCCGCCACCCTATAACTGCATTTCCCATGGCTAATCCATGTAACCTAGGTATCCCTGTTCACTATGGGCAATTTAGCATGGCCAATCCATCTAACCTGCACATCTTTGGACTGTGGGGGGAAGCCCACACAGACATGGGGAGAATGTGCACATTCCACAGAGACACTTGCTAGAATTGAACACAGGTCCCTGGCACTGTGAGGCAGTAGTGCTAACCACTGAGCCACTGTGCCACCTATCAGTACTATTTTAAGTTTTACTTCGTCACAATTGCAGCCACCAGGGTTTCCCAAAGTTTCTAGATAAGGCCAGAAGGGCTTGAATAAAACACATGGAAAATAACCATAGATATAATAGGTACTGCAGATGCTGGAGAATCCGAGATAACAAGGTGTGGAGCTGGATGAACACAGCAGGCCAAGCAGCATCATAGGAGCAGGAAAGCTTGATGTTTCGGGCCTAGTCCCTTCATCAGAAATGGGGGAGGGGAAGAGGGTTCTGAAATAAATAGGGAGAGAGGGGGAGGCAGATAGAAGATGGATAGAGGAGAGGACAGGTGGAGAGGAGGCAGACAAGTCAAAGAGGCGGGAATGGAGCCAGTAAAGGGGAGTGTGGGTGGGGGGGTAGGGAGGAGAGGTAGGGAGGGGACGAGTTCGGCTAAGCTGATGAGGGTGTTGGTGGAGGGCGATGATGACCCCACCCCCGAGCATCAAACCATCATCTCCCAAACCATCCACAACCTCATCACCTCAGGTGTCCTCCCACCCACCACCTCCAACCTCATTGTTCCCCAACCCCGCCCCGCCCGCATCTATCTCCTTCCCAAAATCCACAAACCTGAATGCCCTGGTCGACCCATTGTCTCCGCCTGCTCCTGCCCCACCGAACTCATCTCCACCTACCTAGGCTCCATTTTCACCCCCTTGGTCCAGGAACTCCCTACCTACGTCCGTGACACCACCCACGCCCTCCACCTCCTCCAGAACTTCCAATTCCCCGGTCCCCAACACTTCACTTTTACTATGGACGTCCAGTCCCTATACACCTGTATTCCCCATGCAGATGGCCTAAAGGCCCTCTGCTTCTTCCTGTCCCGCAGAACTGAACAATCCCTCTTCCGTACCTACACTGGCCCTAAACCCCACCTCTTCCTCCGTTACATTGATGACTGTATCGGCGCCGCCTCGTGCTCCCACGAGGAGCTCGAACAGTTCATCCACTTCACCAACACCTTCCACCCCAACCTGAAGTTCACCTGGACCAGCTCCAACGCTTCTCTCTCCTTCCTGGACCTCTCTGTCTCCATCTCGGGTAACCACCTAGAAACCGATGTCCATTTCAAGCCCACTGACTCCCACAGCTACCTGGAATACACCTCCTCCCACCTCAAGCCCCACCCCCATCTCCTATCTACTAACCTCATCCCCCCCCATGACCTGTCGGTCCGCCCTGGACTGACCTATCTCCGTCAAGCTTTCCTGCTCCTATGATGCTGCTTGGCCTGCTGGGTTCATCCAGCTCCACACCTTGTTATCTAGCATTTATTGCCCATCCTGATTGCCCAGAGGCAAAATTTTGAGACCATTCTGGTACTTTCAAACATTTCTAGATTCCTACAATGAGAAGGGAAATTTTTAAATGGGCAATTTGCAATTTGAAGGTGCTCAAATACTGAGGCTGCTGCACGCTGTGTCAAGAACAGTAATTCTGAAATTCATGCACCCACATCTTATGCATATTTTGCCAACTTAAGGTAGAACTGATTCCTTGCTCAACTGATGCATTTCAAATGAATTTGCAGGGAAAAACCTCTGAAATGATGCAAACAGCTAAAGGTTACTGTCACCAAAAACAACAAAAGGTTCCATTAATGGCTGCTTATTCACTTGAACAGTGCAGACCTTTTTAGCTGAGTGTTTGTTATTCACTAATGAGCCACTGATTTTACTCTTAATGTCACATCCAAAATGAAGCATCGACAGTGTAAAATCCAGAGATAAAAGTTACCCGTAGAAGGTTAAACATTTAAGTTCTGCTATCCTGACAGTATATGATAAATTGTAAGCTAAAATATAAAAGTGTTCGGGTGCATTTTATTGATATAATGTGGAAACCAAGATCTAATTGGTAAAATGGAATAAATCTCTTGTCTCAGTTGTGTGATTATCATAGTGAAGGCTGAGTAAATTTTTTCCAATAATTATGCAAGTTGCAGAACGGATTGCCTCTCTGGCCATTGGTACTAGTAATGGAATACTCCTAATGCTAAATGAACTTATAATAAAGTGTGTGAGTACTATCAAGAAAAAGATCATTTGAGACAGAAAGACAGACAGACAGGGGTCGACTTGAATTCATACAGCAAGACGTCCCAAAATGTTTTATAGCCAAAGAAGCATTTATGAAGTATTGTCATGGCTATAAGTCAGAAAGTGTGGCAGCTAATTTGTAGACAAGGTCCCTTAACCATCAAAGAAATAGATAGTGACTGGGTAATCTGTTTTTTTTTCAGTCATTGGTAGTGAAGTAAATATGAACAGGGTAATAAATTTAGCCCGATTCATCAAATATGGAGGGAGTTCGCGGACCCAAATGAAATTCCCAGATTATATTCAGCAACAGCAAAACGAGGGAGATCTGGAGGGGCCTCAGCAAGACATAGTGGCACCACAGGAATCTTTTGGAGTCACTTTACACCTTAACATCTCTGGAGACACAGTTGTGGATACAAGTTCAGTGGCAGCAGCTATGAATTCAAGTGAAACAAACTTATGTTTGTACATTTCAAAAGGGGGTTTTAAACAAGCTTAGATGTTTTCAGTATATTGATGTGTTGAGTCTACATACTTCTGCAAGGAGTTGAGAGATATCGATTGACTGATACTTGTTACTGAAATGAAAGGAAGCACAGGTTTGGACTGTTTGACGATTTTACAGCAGAAGAAGTTAAAGAAGCATGGATCAGCCAATGGACCTCAGTGACCAGTACATCCATAAAACAAAATGTGATACTATTCATCACAAGGCATGGAATGATACTCAAACTTCAGGAAACAGAAGCAGCACTACAAAATACATGAAAAACTGTTTGATAGCTCAACCACATTCACACTCATATTCACTCTAGCAAGAGCTTTTGTACAATACAAGTGCAATACAAGTTATGTTTCAAAAATACGTTATAGGGTAATTGAAAGGTATGAACACACAGACATACAAATTTGGAGAAGTAGGCCATTTGACCTCTCTAGCCTTTTCTGCCATTCGGTAAGATCATGACTGGTCTGATTGTAGTTACAATTCTAATTTCCTGTCTCCCTCCCACTACCTCTGACTCCCCTCTTAGTTGAGAAGCTGTACGCCATAGCCTTAAAATTATTCAAAAACGCTGTTTCTACTATAGCAACTCATACATTCCAAGAAAACAAATCATAGAATCAGAGGATTCCTGCAGTGTGGAAGTAGGCAATTCAACCCATCGCATCCACACCAACCCTCCAAACAGCATCCCACCCAGACCCACCCCCTACCCTAATCCCTGTAAACCTGCATCTCCCATGGCTAGCTCACCTAGCCTACACATCCCTGGACACGTGACCAATCCATCTAACCTGCACAGCTTTGGACTGTGGGAGGAAACAGGAACGCCCGGGCGGAACCCAAGCAGACACAGAGAGAACATGCAAACTCCATACAGACAGTGACCTGAGGTTGAATTAAACGTGGGTCCCTGGCACTGTGAGGCAGCAATGTTAACCACTGAGCCACCATGCTGCCCTAATAGTTTCATCACCTCTGTCTTAAATTTTATTTTAAACTCTGTTCCTTAGTTATAATCTCTCCCAAAAGGAGTCCTCATGATCACCATTTCAATTCTTCTTATGAGAGTGCCTCTTAAACTTCAATAGATGGAACAAGCCTAGCTTGTTCAGTCCTACCTTGAAAGATAATTGCCCCCATTCCAAATATCAGTCAAGTGAACTTTCTCTGAACTGCTTCTAATGCATTTATATCATTCCATAAACAAGGTGACCAAACCTATAAACAGTACTTCAGAATTACATATGAACAGACAAACAAGGAGCAATATTCAGCTCCTCGAGCTTACCCTTTTGTACTTTCAAATCTACATACATGCATATTCCTGATAAACGTGGCCCCCTTGTTTACCAAGAATCTATCCACTTCTGTCTTAAAAATATCCAGAAACTTCGCTTTCATCACCCTTTCAGGAACAGAATTGTTGAAACTTGAAATACTTGAGAGAGAGGAAAAAAAATCACCTTATCGCCATTTTAAATGGGTGACTATTGCTTCGAATAGCGTCACCAATGTTGTGTACAAATTAAGCAAAACATTCCTACTTATATATTCTATGCCACTTGCAGTCAACAAGGAACTGTATTTTATCAAGTCATCTAAATGTCAATTTTGAGGAATTTCATGGAGGATTTATTTCCCTCTGCTCTAAGAATTAACTCATGCAATTCTCCTCTGCTTGCCTTGTTGTGTATACACCATACCTTTGTTGAACACCTCATATGCTATCATGTACTCATCATAGTGAAGTACACACCATTGGTGAGATCTCCTTCGCACCATGTTCAAAATGTTGTCAAACACCACATCAAGCACTGCCAGCCAGAGGCTCCCCTCCACAGTGCATGTAGTGGGAGAGGAATAAAACAGAAAAGTTTCTGAGAGCATATGGGTGGCATGAGTGACAATTCATTGCAAATACAAGCTTACATTTGTAAATGAATTGCTTTTTTACGTCATTACTTGCCTGATCGACAATCAAGGTAGCTGCAGCTGCAATCAAGCTACGACAGACTACCTGTCCCTTAGCAAATATATCATGTCTAAGAGAATGCTGCCGTTTCTCTAATGTCTCGCAAAGCATAACATATTCTTATTGCCCAGTGCAGGAGAACCAAATGTTGGAAAGCCTTTTGTTAAACAATGGAAAGTTAATTTTAAATAAACAACACCAAATGCAAAGAAAAGCTGTATTTGCATCTGGGAACAAATTTGAAAATTTGAAAATCCTTTTGAAAAGCAACAAATTTACAATCAATGAATGATCATGGCACTCAGCTCACACCTATGGAACCAGATCTCAATTAGGTTCTTTCTTTTTGTGCCTGACGCTGCACTGATCTATCAGGGTGGAAATGATGTTCTTCCAGCTTAACTTCCTCATCTTCCTCCTCAAAAGACTGATGCCTCTCTTTCCTTGCTCTAGTTGTGTCAAGCACAACTATTACAATTGTGTGACACACTCTCTCTGGACTTTAACAAACACACACATACACCGATCCTTTTGTATTTATTAACTCAGCTGTGTTAGGATAAGGCACTCACAATGCAACATGTGTACAGTCTGTAATGCCTTGCAGCTGGGGGAACAAAGCTATGTTGGCAAAGCCTGCGGCATGGGTAGCAGCACTGACCTTATCACAGGGAAATGAGAGGCGGAATTATCTGGCATAAACTGCATCAATAACAGACTTAGATGTATTTGTAAGTCAGGATTGAGAGATTGCACTCAAGTCCCCAGTGGAAGCCTGGAATCTGACAATTCCATACAAATGTAGTACAGCTGGCACTTTAACAGCCTTTGGGACAGGATGGCCACTTACCAGCGATGGAGATGTGCCTGTGATTTGCCCAGTAGATTGTGCCCCAATTCTAATCTCGAAAGAGAACTCACCAAAGTTGAGCTGGTGGAGGGTGCAGCAGAAAGCCTTGGTGGTTTATCTATGAGGAATCTGTGGATTCCTCTTCAGAGGTGGGGTGGAGTAAGAGATGATGGAATGAGGAGCTGCTCTTTGCGATGGAGATTGTGTAGTTGGCATTGGTGTATACATAGAAGAAGAGGGACCATTAGTTGTGCAATAGGGATAGAAGCTTGAGCATCTTAAGAATTTTTTTCCAATGGTGGCAGTAATGGAGTAGCACAGCACAGCACGGCGTAATAATGTTTAACTAGTTGCCTACACATGGAGGTTTCGGTATCTTTGCATGAGCAGTCATGGTCCACTCCAGCCATGACTTCCTTCTTATTAGCAGGGCATGAGCATAAATGTGGCCACCATGACACTTGCATCAGCTCTCTATGCCTGGTTATGTGATATTTTCCCTTACAATAGGACCAAAGTAAGGACTGAATGAGATGAAAGTAGTTTGAAGAACTGTTGGTGGTGGTGCAAGAGCAGGAAAGATGGTAAGGTACACCAATGTGTGAGAAGGGAACACAGAGAGCAGGATTGATTCACAGCTTTGGGGGGATGTTATGGGTAAGAGTCATTGCATGGAGATGCTGCAAGCAATGATGAGATTGGTACACTACTAGCCTTTGTAGGATTTATATGCAATGCAGACATAGAGTGAGTTTTAGATGGCAGAGAGAAGAGGCTGGCACTTATCCTTGCAGAATGTACAAAATCACTGACCTTGTGGCACTGCTGTACTGCCATCTTTTTTTTAAAATTCCAGATTGTAATCGGATTCAAATGTCACCATTTGCCAGCATGGAATTTGAACCAATGCACCCAAAATACTAGCCTGGGTTCTGGATTACTAATCCAGTAACATTAAATCTATGCCACCTCAGAAGGAGGTCCCTTATCTCCTGGGTATATTCAGCATGTTTCTAGGGTCACCTATGCCAAATGCACAACACCGAATGTGCCAGCAGGAAGCCCAGAGATGGTACAGCTGCAGAGGTATCCACAAGCTCCACCAGAAACATGAACGGTCAATTGCAAAGCCGTGGAATCATACAGCACAGAAACAGATCCTATGGTCCAACTCATCTGCACGGACCAGACATCCCAATCTGACCTAGTCCCATTTGCCAGTATTTGGTCCATATCCTTCAAAACCCTTTCTATTCATGTACACATCCAGAAAACTTTTAAGTGTAATTGTGCCCACCTCCACACCCCCTCTGGCAACTTGTTCCATACATGCACTTCGGATGCCCAAGTAATTCCACATCAAACTCTTCAGAATGAATATACTCATTGAAGAAACAAATATAATACATCCTGACCAATACATTGCTGAAGCAAATGTTTTGCCTCTGACTCATGTACTCTTGCTTTTACATATAGTCTCTTGTATTGAAGCTTGTCGAATGTCTCCTGATCCCCCATAAAAATAATGTCCATAAATACTCTGTTACCTGCCACACTAGTTGTCTTTTAAATATCCAGGCAGTTTCCTTTTATAAATTCATGCTGAATTATCTGATCAATTTATACTTATCCAAATTCTTGACTTCTCTGTACCTAATAATAGGTTGTAGCAACTTCCCAACAGCTAGATATTAGACTAATAAGCCTTTATTTCCCTGCTTTATCACACCTATCTTCCTAAATGCTGGAGCAATGCTGGCTGTTTTCCAACCCAAGAAGCCAACTACTGAAAGAGTTTTGAAATATCAAGGTTAGAGCTCCAATGATTTTCTCATTTACTTCTTTTAAAATCCTGGGGTGAAATCATTGCTCTTGGGGGAGCTTTCATGCTCCAAGATTTCTGACTACATAACCTATCGGGGGCTTTGTTGTAATACACGGTAAAAATTGTTCTGAGCTGTAGTTAAAAGTTATATATATCTTTCAAGGCTTTACAGCCACAGAACAACAGCACTAATAGATATAATTTATCAGAATATTTGTAAAAGTCAGCATGCTTAGAACAATGGGAATGAATGTGCATATGTTACTTCTTCCCTTTTTAAGCACAAGCACAAAGAACAGAATGGCCTCCATGTAATGCATGAATCTATGATTTATTTGAGAACAGCAGAAGTAGTAGAAAAGCCAAGCTAGTGAGATTCAATTTTCTGGATTTAGAGTGAACAACAATATAGAAAAACATTTGTGCAGAATCATCTAGGTCAAATAAAAGCTGTTAGAATGCAGATTTTGGTCCAAGATAGGAATGAAGACAGAGCACGTCAATTTCTCCGTTAGAAATGACAACAGAAGGGAGTAAACCAGAAAAATAAATATTCCATTGGCTTCATGGCTTTGTTTCCCGCCACGGTCATAAGCATTGCATAAATTGAAAAAAAGATCTAGAATTGCTATTTTTGTTCAGAAACATGAATTGTGAAAAATTACCCTCCTGACTTGTAGGTGGACTCATCTCATCAGTTCTGCTTATTGAGAGATTGAAGTAGAGCACATAGAGCATGTATGACTTTGAGGTAACATTTACATGACAAAAGGAGCACTTTGTTACATTATACTATTATACTATTTTATAGGTAGACATTGGGTAGTATGAGGTAGAGGTACAAAATTGTCCAAATAGGAAGGATATTATTAAATTGGAGAGGGTGCAGAAAAGATTTACAAGGATGTTGCCAGGACTGGAAAGGCTGGGACTTTTTTCACTACAGCATAGGATGTTGAGGGGTGACCTTGTAGAGTTTTATAAAATCATGACAGGCATAGATAAGGTGAAGAGCAAAGGTCTTTTTCCCAGTATAAGGCATTTCAAAACCAGAGGGCATATTTTTAAGGTAAGAGGAGAAAGATTTAAAAGGGACCTGAGGGGCAACATTTTCATACAGAGGGTTCATGTGTGGAATGAACTGCTATTCAAAGTGATAGATGTCAGCACAGTGACAACATTTAGAAGACATTTGGACAGGGGACATGAATAGGAAAGGTTTGTGGAGATATAGTCCAAATGTGGGCAAATGGGACTAGTTTGGGAAACTTGGTTGGCATGGACGAGTTGGACTGAAGGGGTCTGTTTCAGTGCTATGTGACTGTATGTCCTGTACCACTGAGCACAAGAGAATACCTATGGCAGACTCAAATTTGTAGCAGAAGGTTATAATGACATTACAACCAATGAGTGTGAAATAGCTAAGTAGTCCATTTATCCTTTTGCAATTTTAAATTATTATTTTAAATTCTCAGAAAATAATTCCATCACTGTAAAGAAGCCATGCTGACTAATTTAAATTATTCACAGTTATGCATGATATTAATAATAATGGTGATTTCTGACATAAGCATTGAAAATTAGAGCATGATTCATGCATAAAACTCAATTATTTATTTTACTGGTTTGCTCTATTGATGATATCTGAGATTTTTCCTTTAAACCTGTAAACAGGTAATGGATATCTGGTAATATAATTGGATGTATGCATCAAAGTTATTTGATTACAATATGAATCAAAAATGAAATTCCAATGTAAGCCATGACTTGCAATTTCAGACAACCTGATTGTCCGCCGTTTAGTTAGTCTGCAATGAGCTGGCAGGAAGCATGGACAAATCTCAATGCAAATGTTTCTCATGATTTTATTAGGCATCACAAAACAGGCAATGGAACTGGGACCAACAAAGCAGAAGATAACAAAGTCTGAATAGCAATTAAAGCTCTTTTTTGCTGCCCTTTGGAACTTAACTAATGAATAACTCTTATGAATGTTTTAGAATGTTTTGGAATGCTTTTCAATTCAAATATGCTTTAATCAGTTTATCTAGTGCATCACACTGATTGAGAAGCTGTACCGAACCTAGAAACAGGACCCGTTTTTTCATGAAATTAGATTGTGCTCGGTCTGTGTCTTAACTCCATCAACTCACTTTGGTGCTGCAATCCTTAATACCTTATCTAACAAAATTCTCAGTTTTAATATTTTCAATTGGCCTCAGCCTCAACAGTACCTTGCCAGAGAGAGGTCCAGAATTTCACTATTCTTTGTGTGAAGAAGTGCCTTGGCTGATATATACATCAGAAAAAATATTAGAATCCAAAATATGGATCTCCATCATCAAGTAGGCAATTTCTCAAACTGATAAATGGATTTGCATTGATGAAGTGGATAAACTTGAGCAGCCGCTAAGGAATTTACACTTAATTTATTTTACTGAACATACAATGAATTCATTTTATTGAAAAATTTGAGAAATACAGAACTGTCTGACTGAATTTAAATCCTGAATTTAGCATGAGAAGAAATTCAAAAGAAGAAAATGTGCTTCTCGTTCTCTTGTTGGCATTGTCCTGTCATAGCTACAGCAAATTCAGAAACCGATGAAGACACCACAACACATTACATTTTATGACTCTGGGGCATTGTTGCAATCAGCTAAGGAACAGTGGAATGGCTTCCCTCTTTTCCAACTCTTCTTTGACCACACCATTTTTTTAAAGAAATTGCTTGCTAATTTAGTGAGTGTTTAACTGTTTACATGTTGGCTATAAAGACTCAAACAGATTTTCTCGAGTCTTGAAAAAACAAGAGCTTGGTTTTCTTGTATTTAATCTGGTGTATTTCACATACACACATATGCAAATGAACACAGAAAATAATTTACAAAGTGGTGAAGATAGATTATATGTTATAGGAAGGATGTGATTGTGGTGGAGACTATGCAACAGAGATTTATTAGTTGTTGACTGGGCTGGAGTGTTTCAGTTAAGAAGAGAGATTGGACAGACTGGGGATGTTTTGTTTTCAGCAGAGGAGATTGAGAGGGGACATGGTTCAGATATATAAAATTACAAGCATCACAGATAGGTTAGACAGGAAGATACTTCTCCCCTTGATGGAGGAATTAATGTCCAGGGGATAGGGATTTAAGGATAGGGTAGAAGATTTAGAGGAGATGTGAGGAAAAATGTATTCACTTATAGGGAGGTGGGAATCTGAACTCGCTGACTGCAACAATGGTGGAGACAGAAACCCTCATAAAACATGGCTTCATAAAAATATGCTCAGAATAGGTAATTCAGAAAATGCTAGGACCAGCGTGTAAAGAGGAGTGCGAAGTGAAAGTGACATAAAAGACAAGGCAGCTCATACAGAAAGGAAAATTGATAACTGTGAGCATCCTTACCAACTTGGTAAGAGTGACATTTATTATTTTCTCATTATTAATCACTTGTTTAATCTCTATTGTGATCTCTATTAATCCCTATTAACACTACAGATTTTATAAAAATTGTTGGTACAACATATTTTCTAAAGATTTACAGCTGTTTTGTGGCACTATTTAAGTCATGTAAGATATGGCTTAGTTGATAGCATTCCTCCATCAGAGTTCTAGAAGATTGTGGGTTCAACACCTGAGCACAAAAATGAAGGTTGACACTCAAGGGCAGTATTGAGTGATCAGTGCATTGTTGAAGGCATGGTCTTTCAAATGATAACATTAAACTGAGGGCATCATCTGTCTTCTCACATGACTGCTACAGATGCCATGGCTCTATTCTGCAGAAGACCAGGCAAGTTAGTGCCAGTGATCTGGATAGTATTTTACCATTCACCAAACATAACAAAACAGATTATCCAGTTAATATACACCGGTGTCTACAAAAACCTGCTGAGCAGAAATTGGCTCCCACATTTCCAAAATAGTGACTGCACTTCATGAATTCCTCACTGGTCATTAAAAGCACAATATAAATGCAAGCCTTCTATTTCAATTAAAAATCAATCTTAGACATAAATTCATCATGGCACAAGAGGACATCATTCAGCCCTTGAATAACATTCCATTTGGAAACTCCAATAACTCAAGTGGGAAAAGTGTTCACTCTGTAGAGTTAGAGATCCCTATGTGTAACTCTGTTCTGTAATAAGCAAGCCAATCTTAGCTGAGGTAATGATTGAATTATTACAATTGGTTCTGTCTGTAGGCTAGAAAGGGAATAGATACATTGGAAATTAATAGAAACATTTTCAAATTTGTCATTGTGAAAGGAGTTTTAATTAAACAGTGGACCATATGAAGATTTAGATGGATTAGCTGATTAAATTATACAGCAAGGCAGATGCGTAACAATTTTCTTTACAGTTACTTTGTAATTTGTGCACTCAACCCACCATATTCCACATAGCCGTTCAATAAAGGCTAACACACAAATTTAAACTCTGCTGTGACATAAGTCTGAATGATTCCTAAACAAAGCTTTAAATATTCTCACCTTATACACATCTCTTGGAGTTTTCCCTGTTGCCTGGACTTCCTCTTCTTTTATAATGATATTGTCCACTGATTCACTCCTGTAGGGGAAACATGTTTACTGTTGAATAGTGCTGATGGGAAAATAATTCACTAATTTAGAGGATGATCAAGCTCAAGAAAAAAAAATCCATCTTTTGCCAGGTACACAACAAAATGATGATTATTTGGTGGAAACACTCTTATCGCCTCATTTGTGCATGCTAGCAGTGTGCCATCACTCTCCTCCACACTTAATGAAAATAACACTTCATAAAGCATTCTTGGCAAAAGACTTCAATTCTTGTCATTACACAAATTCACAGAAATTACATTGAACCTGTCACATTAAAATCTGATGCAGCAAGAAGAAAACCACAGCTAAAGAAACAAGTAGCATTTGGAATTTTTTTAACCCAGGTCAGGATGTTAATGCAGCAGATTCTGTTTGGTTACTGCACATTCTCGTTATATTTAAGTCATACATGTACAGAGTTGAAAAAAATGTATTTTTTGGGATATTTTGTGAAGATATGATGCTGTTTCATGTCAATATTTAGTCAACAGAATTAAAAATCAGTTTTGAACAACATTCTATTTGAGAAGTCCAATACTTCTTTGGGTAAATAAGTTTCTCATGCAAAGCTGGAGATGCCAAGTGTTTCAGTAATGTACGAGCTGATCTGACCTGAGATAAACATGGAACTACTGCAACTAACTCAGATGCTACTGAATGATCAAGAGTAAAAGCAGCTAAGGACGCTTCCATGCCTGACTTTTTGTTTAAACTGATAATCCAAGCAACCAATGTGTAAATTCACCATTTCTAGAATCTCCAAAGCAAGCCACTGAAAACAGTTGAAGCATTTTTCTGTCTGAAACTGGCAGTGAAATGATGTCACCTGCCCTGACGCCCTCAGGTGCACCTGTACCCACAGTCACTGCCACAGAGGTCAGATCAGCCTTCTTGAGGGTGAACCCACAGAAAGCAAGAGGCCCAGATGGAGTCCCTGGCCATGCACTCAGATCCTGTGCGGAGCAGCTAGAGGGAGTATCTTGCAGACATGTTTAACCTTTCCTTACTGGGATGTGAGGTTCCCACCTGCTTCAGGAAAACCACTATCATCCTGGTGCCAAAGAAAAATTAGGCAATGTGCCTTAATGACTATCACCTAGTGATTCTGACATCCAGTGCTATGAAATGCTCTCAGCAGTTAGTAATGACACACATCAACTCCAGCCTCCCAGATTGCCTTGATCTGGTACAGTTCACCTACTCTTACAATAAGTCTATGGCAGATGTCATCTCCCTCAGCCTACCCTTGGAACATCTGGATAATATAGACACCTACATCAGACTATTTATTGACTTTAGCTCCAGCTTCAACAACATAATTCCAACGAAACTCATCAATGACTCTTACCAATTTTTATAGGTGCATCCTATCCGGATGCACCACAGCTTGGTATGGTATCTGCTCTGCCCAAGACCATAAGAAATTACAGAGAGTTGTGAACACAGCCCAGTCCATCATGAAAACCAGCCTTCCTTCCATTGACTCTCCTGCTTTGGGAAAGCAGCCAACATAATCAAAGATCCGTCCCACCGTGGTTATACTTTCTTCAATCCTCTTCCATTGGGCAGAAGATAGAAAAGTTTGAAAACACTTTCCAACAGATTCAAGAACAGCTTCTTCCCCACTGTTATCAGATTTATGAATGGACATGTTATGTATTAGAGTTGATCTTTCTGTCTGCACATTCTCTGTAGCTGTTACACCATATCTGCCTTCTGTTCTGTTACCCTGATGTATTTATGTAAGGTATGATTTGTCTGATTGGCATGCAAAATAAAACTTTTCACTTTATCTTGGTACATGTGGCAATAATAAATCAAATGAAACAATTCAGTTCAACCTGACTGTCAGTATTTTAGCCTTCAGTCAAGAAAATGGCACGAATTGGATATATCCACCTTGTTCTCATTTCCCTCCAATTCATTTTGATTCATTTAATTATCTAAAATAGTCCTAAATAGTGCTATCTGGCTTAACCATCCTCTCTGTTAGGGCATTAACTTGTTGGGGTATACGTTGTCAAGTGACAGAATTCCCACCTGGTTACAGGTCAAGTCCTACATTTGTCTTTACTTGAAGTCTGTCCAATTGTTATATTATTTACTACTGTAGATCTATCTGATTTAGTGATCAGATTACTGAATTTACGAGCCCAAAAAGAACCTCCATGGATCTGCAACAGGAAGGTAGCACAAAAGTGGGCATTCAGTAACTGATACAAGAATGGATTGAGTGCTCGCTAGCAGTTATCAGATCCCTACATAAATGAATTGTGACCAACAGAGCTCACCATTAGATATGCCAGCACATTATTTCTGTTTTTATGATCATATGTCGCGTACGCAATTGACCATCATTTCTTATTCTCAAACTAGTTTCTAGGACACAGCTTCCAGCAGCTGAAATCTCACAGTTTCCTTATAAGGTACACAACAGGCATTGACGAGCAGCATCCATTGACCATTCATCGAAAAATTCATATTCAATTCAGGCAAGGACATGTTCAGGATGGGCTTTGACGCTCCCTTACATCAAATGGCCTATTTCTACACATTCTGTGTGGTACCAGCTTTTGAGATTATCCTAACACAAGATTTTACCTTTGATATGAGAGGAGAGATAACAATTGAGGAGGTAACAGTACATAGTTTTGCATTATTTCAAATCAGGCCGAAGGAAAAAGCAGTGATAGTTGTCACTGTAATGGCTGCCTGTATTTTCATAGTCTTGAAAAATGATGAGAAACCTTCATTAGGATAAGTGCTTGACTTGGTAATCAAGTAGCATGTTCAAACATCAGTTGGGGAGGTACAGTTTGGAAATATCACAGCTAATCCGATTTCTGAATTTAACACTTTTTCACAAAACCACTGTCAACACTGCTCAATTAAATTTCAGCCACCAAGAAAATTGTGGGTAGAATTTATGGGCTCCTCTTTGTCTGTGCTTAAAGCCAATAATGCTGCTGAGCACACAGATAAGCATGTGAGTGAATGCTAAGAGAGCAAGTAAACAGCCCAGAGACACAGCCTGATCCAATCTTTCAGCTGGATGCTTGTCCCTGTGCACAGTGTCCTTGCACCAGACTTTCAATGTTAGTTCTTGGTGTGCCTTGCTTTGCGAGTCTATCCTTCCTGGGCATCTTGCAAGTGAATTGGGGAAACGCTATCATGGTCACAAGAGGTTCACACATACTAGATGTCAATGTCCATGGATGAGGAGTGTGGGAGGTTAGTTCCAGATAATCATGCCCTGAGATGCTATTTGCTGCTGATCAACATGGAGGATCTTTGTGTCAGCAATGAGCTGAAGTTGCCAGGTAGCCATTTTTGTTTCCATGTAAAGATATCTCAATGTCTAGCTTGTTTGGTGTGTTTGATAAGATGGGAAGCTGAATATTAATGAGGCAATTGTGCCATTCATTCGACATTTAACAGGTTATAATCCCACTTAATTGGCAACTCACTACTGCCTAGCAAAAATCCCACCTCATTAACTACATTTTTTTATTCATTCATGAGATGTGGGCATTGCTGGGTAGTTCAGTATTTATTACTTATCCTTACTTGCCCTTAAGAAGGTGATGGTAAGCTGTATTCTTGAACCATTGCAGTCCATGTCTACCTTCCCCAATGGTGCTCCCTTATCTGATACTAGCCCAATTCTGCCACTATCCATAGTCAAAAGAACTTGCCATTGCCAGATTATTCAGAATGGAGCAGCATCCCTGGCAACAGCAGCATCTTGAAAAAGATGTTATGTACTCAGACAAGCAGTGTTAGTTCAGAGTTGCACAGTTTGTGACATTTGTCCTGGGCATGGCAGATAAGGGGATTTTGGCACCCTGCTTTGCAGACTGACATCTGGAGTTCCTGGTTGAAGGTATCATACAGAAGAATATTGTCCCAGGGCTGGCACAGGAGATCACAACACCAGATCATGCCAGCCTGCTTCGAGATTGCCACCCTGGTGAGTACAGTCTTAGCTATCTGGAAATATGCCCAGAAGTGTAGGAAGAATGTCAATGACATTCTCTGCTCTGCCAGGTTAAGTGACACCATTTTCCCTCTGCTATCTCACACTCAATCTATCTCTGCTACTGCACAGACCTCCCACCAAGGATTATGCTCTACCACTCTCACTATTGCATGCAACATCTTCCCCAGGTGCCATCACTTCATGCACCCCACCCCCACCCCCAAACCCCACACATGTAACTGCATCGTCAAAGCATTTCCTACTCGCTCACTTGAAACACCTTACCGCCTTTCTCCCACCTGTTTCAGCACTAACTGCTGGGCAACCGACTTTCATCTCCCTTTAACTCATAGCAGGAGAAAATAGCCTACAATAGGGTAGAAAGAATAAAGATGGGTAGTGGGGTGTCTGACTTTTGGCTCATCACTCCGCACGAAGAGAAGCTCCTGATCCTGATCACCTCAAGTGGCTGCCTGACTGCATCCCAGTCCCTGGACTAATATGGGACGATCCCCTTGACTCCATATGCTGGACCACCCCAACTGAAAACTGTCTCCCTCGGTCTGACTGTGGACTACTCCTCTTGGACTTTGAAAAATAGCTATTTAGTTGATTCACATTCAGCACTTTTGTTGCATCAGCTGCGGGCATGCGGTGCAGACGTGACATTGACGTAGCTTGGAGCTAGACAACAACATGCTCACTGCCTTAAATAATCACTGCTGACCACCATGACAAGCTGCCTCACTTCATGTCTGTACTAAAAGGCAAGACACAACAGAAGCACTCTCGCCTTTAAATTCTGACTGAGGGGGCAAAGCATAAAAAGGCAAGGCAGGATGTTGTGAACTAAGCTGAAATTGAGTGAGCGCTAAGAGAGCAGGCAAGGAGCTCTGAGATGAAGCCTGGTCCAGTCCATGATTTGGCTGCTTCTCCCTGGTCTCCTGGCATTCCAATGTGAGGTGCTGGGGAGCTCCAAAGTGCTGCATTGAAGTGCAAAACCGTTTTGTAAGTGAGTCAGAGACATGCCATGAGGGTGTAGGGAGGCTGGTACATGTCCAATGCCAACCTCTGTGAATGGAAGGTCCAGGCGGTTGCTTCCAATGGAGTGTGCCCTAAGACACTGGGGACTGCTGTTCAAGATAGCGCAAGCAGCGGTCACTAGGTACTTTTATGTGGGAGTTAATACTGTCTAGTTTCTCTCTGTCACATGGGAGAATCAGAAAATATGTATCCATTCGCCGAGTTTAGGTAATAATAGCATACTGATGCATGCAAAAAGATGCAAATAAGCCTCTTGCTGCTCACTGGTGAAAGTCCCATCTCGCCATTCATCATACATTAGAGAATCTGACTTTTTTGCTTATTTTCTAACCAACTCGACAATACCCACGCTGACAAGGGCAATGGAGATTCTGTTGAAACCACCTCCTAAAGCTTTTCAGAGTACCTTCAAGCACTTTACAACATTCCTCCTTGTTGTTTATGCAATATTGTTGCTCCTTTTGCGGCCGAAAGCTTGATCTTTGTTGTCTGACATGGAACTCTGTTCAACTGACATTTTCAGTCCAAATTTGATAAATAAGGCTGTGTGCTGTCAGAATAGCACCAATTCGAATGCTTTTGACACATACAAAGATCACATGCTTGAGCAGCCTTTTCAAGCTGCCAGACAGGATGCATCTCCAGGACCTTCCATAGCACTCTCTCCAGCAAAACTACAGACATGAAGTTCGCACTCACAAAAATTCAAGGATGCACAGGTCCATAAAATATAGGACTGGCAGCAGATGAAATAAGGTAAATGAGATTTTGTATTTCGTGTACATTCCACTGAAAATCAAACAAAGAATGTGATGATGAATGTGCAGAAGACACTTAGTGAGGTCACAGTTGCAGCAGATTGAAGATTTGAGTACCTCACTATTGAATATTAGTTTTAGGAAAAGAGGTTACAACAGGTGTAAGAAGACACTTTTCAAACTGGGACAACAACTGGGATGAACAATACAGTTACAGGAATTTAGGAACAGGAGTAGATTGTAGTGGGAATTAAACAAGATTTCATAAAAAAGGGGTTACAACAGGTGTTAAAAAAACACTTTACAAACTAGTACTGTAAGGCCTTGAATTCCTAAGGGTCTGATCTACACCACTGAGAATCTTATAGGAAAACCACTAGCATGTCAATGATATTGGTTGAATAATCAGTTGCTCGTCAGGAACTGATTAATTCTGTGAATTAGGTTATTGCAAACAGTAAAACATATAAGTTATGACAACAAGCCAAATTATTTTTCCGTGTGCTGTTTGGAAACCCACAGAAGACAAACTGGCAGGCAGTGTCTCAATGTACGACATATACAGAACATGCGATCCTTAAAGGTGAATTCTCTTCAAGGCAAAGAACAAATACGATATGCTCCTCCTTTCCAAAAGAAAGTTTAACTACTTACAATAACAAACAAGTCCGTGTTTGTTCATTTGCTGATACATCCAGATCTTGTGATCGTAATTTGGTCTGAAGGTGCCATTGCCATCAGTGATATTGTCTGAAATTCCTATTTGTAGTGTCCATTTTTTTCATATGAAATGTAATTGCTCTTCCAGAATTTGCTTATCTCAATGCATTACAGCTAAATTTTATTCCAGATTAGTCACTGATTGATCAATACGTTGGGCTATATTGATTGGTTCAAATCTTACTGACATTTGCAGTTTTCTTTCTGAAGAGCTTCCAGCTTAATTTGAAGCTTCTGGCTTTGTATCTCATATTCTTCTAATTCTATCACAATTTTAGCTTTCTGTTAGTATGGTATATTTTTTTCTGCTACAGCCTGCTCTATTTACTGTTCAGCCTTGGCAACATTTTTTTTTTGTTTTCATTGAAGCCTGAACCTGAAGGCAGGAAGGGTGCAAATGAACTGTGTGCGGGGGATTTCAATGTCCACCACTGAGAATGACTTGGCAGTAATGTGACAGATCGAATTGGTTGGGTATTGAAGGACATAGCTCTTAGACTGAGTCTGTTGCAGGTGGTGAGAGAACCAACAAGAGGAAAAAACGTATTTGACCTCATCCTTATTAATCTGCCATCTGCAGGCACATCTATCTATGACAGTACCAGTAAGAGTGATCACTGTACAATCCTTATGAGACGAAATCCTGCTTTCATGTTGAAAATAACCTCCAGTGTGTTGTGTGGCACTATCATCGTGCTAAATGGAATAGACTTTGAACAGTCCTAGAAAACTATGCATGAGAATCCATGAGGTGCTGTGGGCCATCAATGGCAGTAGAACTGTACTCCAGCACAACCTGCAACCTCATGGCCCAGCATATTTTCCCCTCAACCATTACCATCAAGCCAGTGGATCAACCCTGGTTGGATGGAGAGAGCATGCCAGTAGCAGCATCAGGCATACAGAAATGAGGTGTTAACCCGGTGAAACTGTCAAACAGTACTACTTGCATGCCAAATAGTATAAGCAGCAAGTGATAGAGTTAAATGATCCCATAACCAATGTATCAGATCTAACTCTGCAGTCCTGCAGTTGTGAATGGAGGTGGACAATTAAACAACTCACTGGTGGAAGAGGCTCCATAAATATTCCCATCCTCAACGATGGGAGAGCACAGGACATCCACACAAAAGATAAGGCGGAAACATTCGCTGTAATCTTCAGCCAGAAATGCCAAGTGGATGATACATCACAACCTTGTCCAGTGGTCCCCAGCATCACAAATACCAGTCCTCAACAAATTCAATTCACTTCACATTATATCAAGAAATGGTTGAAGGCACTGGAGGGCTATGGGCCCTGACAACATTCCGGCAATTGTACTGAAGACTTGTGCTCTACAACCTACCTAGCTGTTTCAGGGCAGCTAAAATACTTGCATTTACCTGACAGTGTGTCAAATTGCCCAGGTATATCCTGTACACGAAAAGCAATCCAACCCAGCCAATTACCGCTCCATTTGCTTACTCTAGATTAGCTGTAAAGTGATAGAAGGTGTCATAAACACTGCTATCAAGCACGATTGCCTCAGCAATAACCGGCTCAGTGACGCCCAGTCTGGGTTTCGCCAGGGCCACTCAGCACCTTGTTTCAAGCGTGGACAAAAGCACTGAATTCCAGGGGTGAGGTGGAGTGACAGCCCACAATATGAAGTCTGCATTCAACCAAAAGTAGTATCAAGGAGCCCTAGTAAACCTGGAATCCACGGGTATCATGGGGAAATCTTGGATACTAGTTGGAGTCATACCTGGCACACAGAAAGATGGTTGTGTTTGTTGGAGGTCTATCATCTCAGCTCCAGGACATCTCAGCAGGCGTTCCTCAGGGTAGAGTCCTAGGCCCAACCATCTTCAGCTGTTTCATTAATGACCTTCCCTCCATCATAAGGTCAGAAGTGAGAATGTTCGCCAATGGTTGCACAATGTTCAGAGCCACTCATGACTTCTCGGATACTGAAGCAGTCCATGTCCAACACAACAAAATCTGGACAATAGTCAGGCTAGGACTGACAAGTAGCAAATAACATTCATACCACACAAATGCCAGGAAATGACCATCTCCAATAAGAAGCATTCTAACCATTGCCTCTTTGACATTCAATGACATCCAATGGCATTACCATCACTGAATCCCCCACTGTCAACAACCTGGGGCATATCATTGATCAGAAACTCAGCTGGACTTGATATATAAGTACAGTGGCTATAGTTCTAAAATGACGGACTGAGAGTAATGTGGATCTTGCGGCTGCTCCTGAGATTGCAGGCTTACTTCTAGATTTCTTATAGTAATTACATTTTAGTAGTATAAGATTTTATTTTGATTCATTTTTGTTTCTTTTATAGACAAAAATTCAAAAAGAACAAAAAAAACAAAAATTATTTTTCAAATGGAGTTCTACTTACAGACCTTTTGGAGAGGCCTACACATGGATAACTCAGTGTTTTTTTTTCTAAAATTATACACGTAGAAGTACAGTTTTTAACATCATTGAATGGATTGTTTTTTAAATTGCGGAGAAGAGTTCCTTTTTAAACAGCGTTGTATTCACTGAGATTTTGGAGAAGCCTACACATGGACCGTTCTATGGTGAGATTTTTTTTTATCAGAGAATTTAAAGCTGTCTGCTGGTCCACCTGAGGAAGAGTATTTTTTAAATCTATTGTTCAGCCAAGTTGTTTATTTAATTGAAGATAGTTTTAAAATTTATTATATATTGCAGGCTTAATATTAATTCACAGGTAAGGAAAAGTGGTTTATTTTAAATATAAGGTGCTATCGTAAGCTGCTTCATTTTAGGCTTCATGTCATTGAGGGCATGCAAGAGACACAAAGTTAGATGACCACTAGATTTAAAGAAGTGATTATAAAGGAGGATCAAACAGATAGATGTGTGACTGTCAGGTAAGATAATAATGTGGTTCAGTAGTCTCCTGTGGCTATTTCCCTCTCAAACTGACACTCAGTTTTGGATACTGTTGAAAAGGATAGTCTTTCAGAAGTAAATAGAAGAGGTAGTCAAATCTTAGGCACAAAGAATGAATCTTACGTTCGGCGGGGTTTGACAAAATTTTAAAGAATAACTGTTGTAGTGCACTATCCTGTCGAGGGCACAGCTAGGAGATTCTGTGGAAGTGAGCATGAATCCAGGATAGTATGTTGCTTTCCTGCCAAGATTAAGGAAGTGTATTGTTAAAGGAGAGAGTGAGAAACCAGAAGTTATTGTACACATTGATAGAAATGACATAATTAGAGAAAAGATTAAGGCTTTTCAGAGTGTATATAAGAGGTTAGGTAAAAGATTAAAAAACAGAACCTCAAAATTAGTAATCTCTAGTTGACTCCTGGTGCCAAACTCGAATGAGGAAAAGCATAAAAGCATAAAAGAGATAAATCAATAGCTGATGAGGTGGTGTGATGTTCAGGGATTCAGGGAATCTCCTCTGGGGCAGAAAAGACCTGTTCAAAAAGGATAGGACCAATATCCTAGTGGGAAGATTTGCTAATTCTATTATAACAGGGTTATAATAGAGACTGTAAACTGTTGTGTGTGTGTGTGTGTGGCGAAAACGGGTGGTTCTAGCAGGATCCTGAGTTCCACAGTGAATAAAAAGGTAAATGAGGATGGTTTTGAATCTGAAAAGAACAATTACAAAAGATAGACAACAGCAAGTCAGAGAACAAAGCAATTCTGAAAAATTGAACTGCATTTATTTCAATGCAAGAGGTCTTTCAGGTAAGCTGATGAACTCAGAGCATGTTTGTCAACATGGGATTGGGATGTCATAGCTATTAGATAATCTTGGCTGAAGGATAGACAGGACTGGCAGGTCCTTGTTCCAGGTTTCAGATACCATAGGAAGGATAGAAAGAGAGGCAAAAGACGACGGGGAGTGGTGCTTTTGATTAAGAAAAACATTACTGCTGTAACTGGAGAAGATATTTCTGAAAAATCATCCAGTGAAAAAATGAGTTGAAGTTAGGAATAAAAAAGGAATGATCACCTTGACAGGGTTGTATTATAGAACACTCCCACCCCCCAACACCACTACCACCAACACCTAGAGTCAAAGGGGAATGGTAATAAACAAGAACTTTTAAAAGTTGATTAGAGTAGACTTTTCACAGGTAAAGGGACTTCTGATAAGTAGGAGGCTTTTAAAAGTGTGATAACAAGAGTTCAGAGTCATTAAGTTCCTGTTAGAGTGAAAAGTAAGATGGATTGGGTTAGAGAACAATAGATGTATAAAGAATGAAAGTCAACAATGAAAAGGAATCATATATTAAATATAAACAACTGAGTTCAAATGAATCACTTGAACAGTGTAAAGAGTGTAGGGGCATTCTTATGAGGGAGATCAGGAAGGCAAAGAGGAAATATGAGATAGCCTTAGCAAATAAGATTAAGGGCAATCCAAAAAGATTCTACAAATACATTAAGAGCAAGATAGTAACTAGAGAGAGAGTAGGGACCCTTACAGATAAAAGAAGTCGTCTTTGTGGTGAACCTCAGGAGATGGGAGAGATATTAAATGAATATTTCACATCAGCTTTTACTGTGAAGAAAGAAATAGAGTCTAGAGAACTCAGGGAAATAAATATTGATGATTTAAAACAGTTCACATTACAGAAGAAGTAGTGCTGGAACTGAGGCCTCTTCTGGATTACTGTATCTATTTCTGGTTGCCTGTTATAGGAAAGATATTATTAAACTGGAGAGGGTTCAGAAAAGATTTACCGGAATGTTGTGGGGAAATTAAGGGTTTGGATTATAAGGACAGGCTGGATAGCCAGGGACTTTTCTCACTGGAATGTAGGAGGTTGAGGGGTGACCTTATAGAGGGTTATAAAATAATGAGGGGTGAACGGCAGGAGTCTTTTCCCTAGGGTGGGGAATTTCAACACCGGGGGCATATTTTTAAAGTGAGAGGAGAAAGATTTAGAAAAGACCTGAGGGGCAATTTTTTTACACAGAGAGTGGTTCATGTATGGAATGAACTTCCAGAGGTAGTGGATGCAAGTACAGATACAATGTTTAAAGACATTTGGATAAGTACATGAAGAAGAAATGTTTGGAGAGATATAGGTCAAGCACAGGGAGGTGGGACTAGGTTAGTTTGGGATTATGATCGGCATAGACTATTTGGACTGAATGGTCTGTTTCTGTGCTGTGTGACTCTATGACTCCATAACTGCAGATCAGAGGCTAGGAAAACTGCAGCGGGTAACTCACCTCCTGAATCCCCAGATCTTGTCCACCATCTACAAGGCACAAGTCCAGATTGTGACGGAATGTTCCCTGCTTGCCTGGATTGAAGTAACTCCAGCAACACTCAAGAAGCTTGTCTACATCCAGGACAAAGCAACCTATTCAATTGGTACCACATCCACAAACATCCACTCCCTCTACCACCAGCGTTCATTCGCAGTAGTGTGTACAAGATGCACTACAGGAATTCATCAAGACTCCTCAGGCATCACCTTCCAAACCCATGACTGTTCCATCTGGAAGGGCAAGTGCAGCAGATACATGGGAACACCACCACCTACAAGTTCTGCTCCAAGCCACTCACTATACTGACTTGGAAATATATCATGGTTCCTTCACAGTCACTGGGTCAAAATCCTGGAAATCCCATCTTATCAGCATTGCGGGTCTACCTACAGCATATGGATTGCAGCTGTTCAAGAAGGCAGCTCACCACTACCTTTTGCAGGGCAACTAGGGACAGGCAATAAATGCTGGCAGACAATGACACCCATGAGAGAATTTTTAAAAAAACTGTTGCACTTGTTGCTTCAGCGACTGCTTAGTTTCTTCTATATCCTGTTTGAGTTCTTTCACTTGAGCATCATTGCTGACATTTATTTCTAAAAGAATTGCCTCACAAGTAATTTTCAGCTCCTTGATGGAATGCAGTGTGCATCATCAACTGTTTCTGTCGGTTTTTCATTTTCTCCAGCATTGCTTGAGCTAAAGCTGATGTTTCTACCATGTTATGAGCCCTGTTGATTGTACTACCGGACATGTCAGATGCCACTTGAAACCTGGCTTGATAGAACATATGATTTTTAAAAATTTAGTCCATTAACATATTCACATGAGGCTGCAGATTTTCTTCAACAACAAAAGTTTATTGCACAAAAGTTAAAAAAAAGCTAGTTATTTAAATACAGAAGACCATTAAAATGATCTTAACACACACAGTTGAACAACATTCCCAACCTGTTTTCCAACACTATCAGCTGCAGACACTCAAATCCAGAGAAATTACACTCCTTTCTCAACTCTTTAAGTTTCTACTTATCTGATTCCTTACAGTTTCTTTGTTGTGGTCTGTCGAGATAATTCAATTAGTCCTTTCCAAGTCTGCTGATATGAAATTTTCACAAATCTAACGGCCTCAACTTTATTGGCTCTAATGAACTGCAGATTTGTGACCAAACTCTCCTTGTTTTAGAAGCATTGCAAAATAAATGCTTTTGTTAAGGTGGCTTTTTCCCTGAACTACCCTTCACTCTTTCTAGGAAAGAAACTAAATTTGCTCCTGAACCAAAAACAAAAATAATAGCTTAAAATATTTGCTGTACTGTTTTAAATCCAGGCATGCCACAATATATTCAGAATTTCACATTACACCTTAGACATGGCAAACTATGACATAGCCCATATTTTATCTTTTCTAGTTGGCTACTTGGCTTTGTCCCACAGGTTGGCCCAAATAAGTCACTTTTGATTTGACAAATTCACTTTTAACCAAATTTATAAACAAATTGGCTCCTTGTAACTGATCAAAAATCTTTTTCAAGTGGCGTCAATATTCTTCTCAGTTTTACATGAATACAATCACATCGATGTAGACAATGCAGTAATGTAGGTATATTGTCCTTAAATGACTTTGTTATTTAATTGTTGGAATGTTGTAGATGAATTGTTTTTCAAATTGCATGATTTAGCATTGATAAAGTATACCCAGTGCTGCAAAAGCTGACATGTCTTTGGCTCTGTTAAAGGAACTCAGCAATATCCTTTCAACAACTTCTTTCTGGTGATGAATTTTGTGTATTCAATTCTTCCAATGCAGTCTTCCAATCTCAGAATAGGATATGAGTCCATTTTTGCTATTGCACAGACTTTACAATAATCCGTACTGAACCTTTGTGATACATTTTGTTTCAGCACCAGCACAATGGGTTAGCTGCTATGACATGGTTCAATAATGTCATTACCAATCATAAAGTTAATGTCTTCCCTCACTTGAGCTAATATCGCTGGATTGAGTTTGTAAGGATGATGTTTTATTGATAATGAGTCCCTTACATCAACATGATATAAAATGAAAGACATTTTCCATGGCCTAATTCTCATAATTCAAATTTATGAGTCTGTAATAGCCTTTGATAAATATTCTGGATACAGCATTATCTTTCATACAACCTTTTCAGTGCCTTCATATTCCAACTCGGTTTTTTTTGGGGATCAATTTTAGAAAGATCAATTTCCAATCCATTCTCCAATTGTCCTGATGTTTTTATTTCACTCCCTATTTCTTTCATTACCATAAATACATTTTTTTCTGACTCTCCTTCCTGCCATAATATCTCTTTAACATTTAAACATGATACAGTGACTGATTTTTTTTACTCTCCTGTCTGGAGTAGCCACGACAGAATTCAAGCAAAAACAGAAATTGCTGGAGAAACTCATCAGACTTGGCAGCATCTGTTGAGAGAGAAACAGAATTAATGTTTTGAGTTGGTGACTCTTCATCAGAACTGAAATGGCATGTTTGCTCAGTGGTTAGTACTGCTGTCTCACAGCGCTAGAGTTCTGGGTTGGATTCCAACCTCAGGTGACTGTGTGAAGTTTGCATATTCTCCCCAAGTCTGTGGGGTTTCCTTCAGATATTCCAGTTTCCTCCAACAGTCCAAAAAGGTACAGATTAGGTGGATTGACCATGCTACATCACCCACTGTCCAGGGATGTTCAGGCTAGGTCCATGAACCATGGGAAACGTAGAGTTACAGGGATAGAATAGGAGGATGTGTCTGAGTTGGATGCTCTTCAGAGTAGTGGTCTGGACTGGATGGGGTGAATAGCTTGCTTTTACACTGTAGGGATTCTCTAGTAGCATCTGGGAAAAAGTGCTGAAGATGGGGTGGGGATTTAGGGGAGAAGTGAGTGGATAGGTGGAGATGGAGCCCAGAGAGAGATAAGAAAGAGGCAGGCAGACAAGGGGATTGTTGATAGGAAGCCAGGATAGAAGGGAAGCTGAATAAGTAACAATGAGATAATAATGCTTTCTGTCTTGCAGCCTGCTCAGACTCTTATTAGATTCCATCCCTTCTCTCCAACAACAAGGTTCTGAATTTTGTTTTTTTTTTGTCTGCTCTAGTTTTCGTTATTGTTGGGCATTCTCCAAATGCTTCTAAACCAACACAGATGCTTTAGTTAGTTTCTCTCTGAAACTTAAAGAATAAGTTGGAAGAATAGCGTCTGGGCCTTAACTTCCAAATTTCTCTTTAATCAATTTAAGCCATCTCACACTTCATGTCTATATTATCAGTTCAAAAGGACTGGATCAGGTGGATTCATTAGAAGCATTAGTAACGACAAACAGAATTTTTTTAAAAACCCTGATAATTAGGAAATTCTTGGCAATAAAATTTTATCATGTTTTTTAAAGTTTGATGCCATCTTTCCGAGGCTCCTTGAGATTATGGGTGATAAGCACAAGATGTAAGTTGTTTCATTCCCAAACTATCCACTATTTGTTTGAATATTTGTGATATAAAACTTGAACGTTGATCTGATTATGTTTCTTTGGGCAATTTTATCTTGTAACAAGCTGAACAAGCTTTTCCACCAGCATCTTTACATTATCGTTTTATCCCTAAAGATACTGCCTCAGGAAATCCTGTTGAAATGTCCATAAATGTTCAAAAATACTGATCCCCATGGTTGCTCCTAGGTGGGTGTCCTATGCAATCTGTTATGACCCTATTAAAGAGTTCTTTGCAAGTGATATGGGGATTAGTGGTCTAGGCCCGAAACGTCAGCTTTCCTGCTCCTGTGATGCTGCTTGGCCTGCTGTGTTCATCCAGCTCTGCACCTTGTTGTCTCAGATTCTCCAGCATCTGCAGTTCCTACTATCTCTGGGGATTAGTGGTGCAGGTTTAAATGATGGCTGGGACTTCTCGCTATCTGACATGGGTGGTCGATTTGGCAAAATATGTACCCTCTTAATATAATTCAGTATAATAAAAATCTTCTGGTATTTTAGCTTGTGTCTTCTACCACCCAAGAGGCTTGCCTTCATCTTGAGTCATTTGTAAAAATTTTTTGTAATTCTCAGATATTCTCAGTAGGTTCTCAGGCCATAGCCATTCTGCCTATTGCCCATATTTTCATTGGCTAATATTGAGGTAATTTCCATTTCCTCATTTTACTTTATCTTTCAAATAATAACACTCAGGTTCGGATTCAATTTCTGAGTAACTTAACTCTTAACTCTTTCAATTTAGGATCATTTGTTGCATTTCTATTAAAGAAGATATGCTAAACAGGTCACCCTCATTCTCTCTATCTTCATTCTCAAATTTTCAATTGTTGTTTCCAATATCTAAATTGCCAAATCATCTCCTCCTTTCATAGACTCCTCTTCTTCCCGTCTAGAGGGGTGGGTCAGAGATCTATTCAACACAGTCAGAAAATAATCCAGGATATTTCTCTTGTATCTCTTTTGCATCTAGTGGTCATTCCACCAACTTCAGTGAAGCCAATATCTTTGAACTGTCAAATAATCTCCCAAGATAAATTCAATTCCCTCTAAAGGGATATGTTGCAGTACTCCAACTACATCTTCTCCATATACTAAGTAGAATCATAGAATCCCTACAGTGTGGAAACAAGCCCTTTGGCCCAACAAGTCCACACTGAACCTTGGAGCATCCCAGCCAGACCCATCCCCCTATAAGCCACCTAATCTACAGATCCCTGAACACCACAGGCAATCTAGCATGGCCAATCCACCTAGCCTGCACATCTTTGGACTGTGGGAGGAAACTGGGGCACCTGGAGGAAACTCACGCGGACACGGGGAGACTGTGCAAACTCCACACAGTAACTCTTTAGTGCAAATCTGTACAATGGGCATGATTTGTAACCTCCATATGTATACTTCCAATTAATACTTTCTCCTTCATTAACCCCTTTGGGAGACAAATGGTACTGCCAGCCAGTATCACTGATTGATTTGGTCCAGTGTTTCTTAAAGCTTTTATTAGTTTACCTCCTAGAGTTGAAATGTAAGGAAATACCTTCCTGATTGAAAAAAAAATCAAATTTTCAGTGGTCTGACTTTATTCATCAACAATCGAGGAAGAATTTTCTTGACTGACTTCAGTCATTTCTGCTTTCTTAATAGATTCTAAGGAATCATGTTCTTTTTGCGCTATCACTATATTTTTAATGCATTTTTCCTTTTCTGATTCTCCCTTTGCTGACAATTCCAAAAATATGAAATAGTCAAGAGGCAAAAGGGAAAGATCAAATATATACAATAACTGGAGAAAAAGTATTAAGGAAACTAATGGATTAAAGGCTGATCAGTCCCTGAGTCTGCTGGGATTTATTGTGGGATATTAAAGGAAGTAGCTACAGAGATAGTGAATACATTGGTAGCAATATTAGCTGAATACAGAATACAGACAGTACACAGGAACAGGCCCTTCAGCCCATCATATCTGTGCCGACAATGACGCCATTCTAAACAGATCCCACCTACCTAAACATGGTCCCTCTATACCGTGTCCACTCGCGTGCCGATCTAAATACCTCTTAAATGCTGTTACCATATCTGCTTCTAGCACTTACCTGGCATCACTTGGGTACTTGTGTTATTTTTCAAATGAGAATACAAAGTAGTGGCTCAATGGTTAGCACCGCTGCCTCACAGCACCAGGGACCTGGGTTCAATTCCACCCTCAGGCACCTGTCTATGTGGTGTTTGCACATTCTCCCATGAGCCCACCCATGCTAAATTGCCCTTGTATAGGTTAGGTGGGTTATGAGGGATGGGTCTAGGTGGGCTCCTCTGAGGGGTGCTGTGGACTTGTTGGGCCAAAGGGCCTGTTTCCACACTGTAGGGATTCTATCCATATTTTTTTTCAGACATCATGATACAGGAATAATCTAGAAATTTGCAATAATAAATATATCATAAAATCAAGGTCATTGATATCATCATTCAGGAATCTACATAGCAATAACAAAAATCAGTTTGTTTGCAAAGATTAAAATAGTCAATTTTGTTTAAATTTTTGGTTCAAGACCAACATCAGTCCCACAGAAAGAAATGAACCAGCTTGAATAACAGTGCAATTTCCTGCTTGGTTCTTACTTCATAAAACTGAGTTCAATCCAAAAATTACAAATTTCCTTCCTCCACGATAATCCTCAATACTGGTGCACCACAAGGCTGTGTACTCAGCCTCTTACCATACTCGTTATTGTATGACCAAATTCTGCTCTAAGTCCATTTACAAGTTTGTTAATGACACCACCGTAGTGGGTTGGATCTCAAACATTGACGAGGCAGCATATAGGAAAGGGATAAACAGCCTAGTAGCATGGTGTAAAGACAACAATCTCTCCCTCAATGTCAGTAAAACGAAACAGTTCATCATCAACTTCAGGAAGCAGAGTGGAGCACATACGCCCATCTGTATCAACGATGCTGAGGTGGAGATAGTCAAGAGCTTCAAATTCCTAGGAGTAAGTATCACCAACATACTGTCCTGGTCCCTCCATTTTGGCGCTATGGTCAAGAAAGCACAGCAACGCCTCGACTTCCTCAGAAGGCTAATGAAATTCGGCATGTCCAGAATGACTCTGACCAATTTTTACAAATGAAAAATAGAAAGCATCCTATCCAGATACAACACAGCTCAGTAGGGCAACTGCTCTGCCCAAGCCTGCAAGAAATTACAGAGAGTTATGAATGCTGCCCAGTCCATCATGCTAACTAGCCTTCGTTCCATTAATTTTGTCTACACTTCCCGCTGCCTTGGGAAAGCAGCCAACATAATCAAAGACCCTTCCCACCCCATTTGTACCCTCTTCCACTCTCTTCCATCAGGTAGAAGATACGAAAGTGTGATTACACATACCAACAGATTCAAGAACCGCTTCTTCCCTGCTGTCATCAGACTTTGGAATAGACCTCTCATATTTTAAAGTTGATCTTTCTCTGCACCTTCTCTATAGCTGGAACACCGTATTCTGCATTTTGTTCTATTACCCTGTGTACTTATGTAAGGCATGTTTTGCCTGTATAGTATGTAAACCAATACTTTCCACTGTATCTTGGTACATGTGACAATAATAAATCAAAGCAAAGGCTATCTGAAAAGAGATTCACCTATGCAAAGGAATGATAAACATTAGATTGACTAATTTGAGTAGAAAGTTATATCACAATCGTCACAGCACAGTTGGCCACTTTTGTGTCTGTGCCAGCACGCTGAATGATCAATTCACCTTGTGCTATTGTTCTACCTGCACCCTGTAATCCTGCAAATTCTTCCTTTTCAGTAAACAGTCTCAATCTCTTTTGAATGCATGGATTTATCTACCAACATTTAGGTAGTGAGGTGAGAAAGTGGCAAATGGGCAATTCTAATCTGTTTGAATGCCTCCCTGACCAGCTGATCTTTTAATTTTCATTTTCTAACTTATTTTACTCTGTTTGCTACTTGTTGAGATTTAATACGCTTTCTTATTCTGCAAGACAAGTGAAGCACATGATTTTGAGTTAGAGAACAGCATAAATAAAGCTCAAAAGCAACAGGCAGTTCATATTTTGAGGGGGGAGCTGGGACCATCACACTTAGTGAATTTAACATGATATCTCAGTTGGCAAAGATACTGGGGACATATAATGATAGTCACACAGGCAGAGCAACAGAATAGCGCCAAATGAAATTAGCTGGATAGCTGCAGGAATTCTGAGAAAATTCACAAAATCCTATAGATAACATACCCTAGTCATTTTCATGTTTTAAGTTTTCGACATGTTTGTTTTCTTATTTCAACAACTGAGGGTTATTTTGTGTATGACACAGCAGTCTACCAAAGCCTATCAACACATTTTCAATGACAGTTTGATTTAGCTATTCTCAGATTCAATGGAAACTATGATTAGTCAAATATACATTATGTGTTCAGGACTTATGTTTTAAACAAATAATTCAAATGCACTAATCAGGTACGAGAGATTAAATAAGAACTATTTTTCAGTAAACTTTTATGTCTTTTATACAAACGTTTAAATATTGGGACAAATGTATGACAAACATTTGGTCATTTGGCACATAATGAAGGAGAATCCCAAAGCAGCAGACTGAAATCGGAGACCGAATTACAATGTAAATCATTCATGTATATCAAGCAACTTTTATCAAACCTGCAGTAATGCAGACAGGAGGTTTCAATGTTCTATCATTTGGAGTGTCCTACATTGCACAGACTGCTCTCCAAGGAGCAGACTATCAGACAAGAAGTTGATTTAAAGCAAACTTCCTCCCCAAACTTAATTCTTTCCAGAACAAGCACAAATACACATTCGCAGCAGCCAGTTCCATTGTAGAGCTCAGCTTCTCAGAGAGAAAAGAATGCACCAATCTGATATTTTCAAACTGGCATTTGTGAACTTGCATTCAAAGTTTCTGTTTGCAATTAGATTGTGTGATGAATTTTATTCATAGGAGAACCTCAAAGAGTCACAATTAGCACGTACAATTATGTTTAAAAACTGAGTTACTGACAAGTTTAACAAAAATTGAATTTCAAAAGTCATCCTAAACACTCGCATTTAACTTGCTGTCTTCCACGACTTGAGAGCTGAAGAGGGTTCAAAGTTCATAATCAACATAAACGGTAGTGATTTTCAAGTACTTGACCCAGGTTATTACTTTCATAATGGCAGTGTACATTATTATATGATGGGCTCCTGTGGTGCAGTGGCAACGTCCCTACGTCTGGGGCAGAAGACCAAGGTTCAAATCTGACCTGCTCCAAAGTCGTATCATAACACATCCAAAAAGGTTGATTAGAAATATCCACGCTGTTCTATTCCAAAAGTAAACAGTATTTAAACAGAACTAAAGTCCATACTTCTATGAGATTTTGTTGTAATTAGCCACACTTGATAAAATTCTCACCTGACTGATCACTAGCTCCCCATTTTATGCAACCAATTCAAACCCAATTGACTCAATTAATATAACAATTTCCTCTTCCCCGATTCAATGACATTTCAGGTATTCCTTCACACCACATTAAATGATAATATAGCACAGCTGACTACAAACAAACTCATTCACACACAAGAAGGAACTTGGAAATTCAGCCAACGTTTGTGCTCATAACACCTGTATAGTTGGAAGATAATTGTACCCCTTGTGGGGATCCTAGGTTATTTTATTTCATCATAGAATCCCTACAGTGTGGAAACAGGCCCTACAGCCCAACAAGTCACCACCGACCATCAGAGCATCCACCCCATAACCCACCTAATCTACACATCCCTGAACACTATGGGCAATTTAGCATAGCCAATCCACCTAACCTGCACATTTTTGCACTGTGGGAGGAAACTAGACCACCCAGAGGAAACCCACACTGACATGGGGAGAATGTGCAAACTCCACACGGACAGTCGCCCGAGGGTGGAATCAAACCCGGGTCCATGGCACTGTGAGGCAGCAGTGCAAACCACTGAGCCACTGTGCCAACCCCATTTAGGGTCAGAATTGAGAAATATTGCTGTACACCATTATCTATTATTGTCAAATATTTTCCCAACCCCACAACTTTGAGTGAATAGCTAATCAACACTCCACTTTTCCTTTTGCGTGTTAATCCCAATTGTCTTCCAACTATACGGGTCAGCACACCAAGAAAGAAGACACATTCAGAAATTGCTGACACCTGTGAAACTAATGCCAACATAACGGTGGTAAAGGGAAATCGTTACGCCTTTTAAAATGGCTGAGAGACACATCAATTGTGCGGCTGTAATTTTAGAGCAAACATATTCTCAGCATGTATGGAATTAGCTAATCCAAGGAAGTGGAACTATTAACCAGATACATTGCAACACTAATTTCCCCTTCAATCCAAAATCAAAACCAGAAATTCAGATCACACATCTGAATTACTGCAAATCATGGCATTAAATGCTGTTTTTTCTCCAAGTATCAATACAGATGGTTTATTCTATTTAAGGATCATAAATCATTGCAGCTTGCATGTCATTTGATTAGGCAATGCCCCTTTTTAACAAAGAATTCACAATGAACAACTTAGAACTTAAAGTATGAGTTTCTCAACTTGAGGACTTGAAGCAAAAAAGTTCCTAAACCACAAGGTAAAACAAAACTGTACAAGTGTAAATAGAAGGCAGTCTCAGAGCCTGTGAGGTGTGAGGCCTATCTTATTTCTTGGTTTTTCTAAACGGCGTTTAGGGAAAAAGGTAGCTAAAGATCAACACAGATCTATTTCAGAAGAATGTAAACAAGCATTTAGCTGCATGGTTTTCTATTATAAATAATTCAGTACAAAATTCTATTAGTGTTATAATACCACAAAAACATGACAACGACAAAATCCCTAATGGCTGTTGAATCAGTATTACCGGAGGAGTGTTAAACTGCAACCAAGTTTCCTGTCCTGATATGAATTATTGTTCACTTTAACCCGTGAATCTTGACAATTTCCTATAAAACAGTACATTTTTTCCCTAAACAAAGTTAACTCTCTTCATGTCAGGTAATCTTGATTTAATGCTGGAACTAATAAGACCACAAGTCATAAGGGCCAAAGCAGGCCATCAAGTCTGCTCAATCATTCAATGAGATCATGGATGATCTAGTAATTCTCAATTTCACTTTTCCTCATAATCCTTGATTCCTTTACTGAATGAAAATCTGTCTATCTCAGCTTTGAATGTACTTAATATACTGGGGTGGTTCCCGCAGATTGGAAAACAGCCAATGTGACGCCACTGTTTAAAAAAGGAAGTAGACAAAAAGCAGGTAACTATAACTATAGCTTAACTTCGGTAGTGGGGAAAATGCTTGAATCTATCATTAAGGAAGAAATAGCAAGACATCTGGATGTAAATTATCCCATTGGGAACACCCAGCATGGGTTCATGAAGGGTAGGTCATGTTTAACTAATTTGGTGGAATTCTTTGAGGACATTACTTGCATGGTGGACAATGGGAAACCTGTGGATGTGGTGTATCTGGATTTCCAGAAGGTGTTTGACAAGGTGCCACACCAAAGGCTGCTACATAAGATAAAGTTGCACGGTATTATAGGTAATGTATTGGCATGGATAGAGGATTGGTTGACCAGTAGAAAGCAAAGAGTAGGGGTAAATGGGTGTTTTTCTGGTTGGCGGTCAGTGGCTAGTGGTGTGCCTCAGGGATCAGTATTGGGACCGCAGTTGTTTACAATTTACATAGATGATTTGGAGTTGAGGACTAAGTGTGGTGTGTCAAAATTTGCAGATGACACTAAGGTGAGTGGTACAGCAAAGTGTGCAGAAGACACTGAAAGTCTGCAGAGGGATATAGATAGTCAAAGTGAGTGGGCAAAGGTCTGGCAGATGGAGTACAATGTTGAAAAGTGCGAAGTCATCCATTTTGGTAGGAATGTGCAAAGGGACATGGGTGTCCTCGTGCACGAATCGCTGAAGGTAGGATTGCAAGTGCAGCAGGTGATTAAAAAGGCAAATGGAATTTTGTCTGCCATTGCTCGAGGGATGGAGTTTAAAAACAGGGAGGCTATGCTGCAGCTGCTTAGGGTCCTGGTGAGGCCACACCTGGAGTACAGTGTGTAGTTTTGGTCTCCTTACTTGAGAAGAGATATACTAGCACTGGAGAGGGTGCGGAGGAGATTCACTCCGTTGATTCCAGAGTTGAGAGGGTTGGATTATGAGGAGAGGCTGAGGAGATCGGGATTATACTCATTGGAATTCAGAAGAATGAGGGTAGATCTTATAGAAACATATAAGATTATGAAGGGAATAGATAAGGTGGAAGCAGGGAGGTTGTTTCCACTAGCAGGTGAACTTAGGACTAGGGGGCATCGCCTCAAATTAAAGGGAAGCAGATCTGGGACTGCGGTCAGGAGGAACTTCTTCACCCAAAGGGTTGTGAATCTGTGGAACTCCCTGCCCAATGAAGTGGTTGAAGCTACCTCACTGAATGTTTTTTTTGGCTAGATAAATTTTTGAACAGTAAAGGAATTAAGGGTTATGGTGAGTGGGCGGGTAAGTGGAGCTGAATCTCAAAGATCAGGGGCAGGCTTGAGGGGCCAGATGGCCTACTCCTGCTCCTAGTTCTTATGTTCTTATGTTCTTAATGGCCCAGTCTCTTTGGCCCGCTGTGATAAAGAATTCCACATATTCATTACCTTCTGGGAGAAGAATTTCTTTCTCATCTATAAATGGGGAATCCATTACTGTGAGATAATGTCCTCTGTTCTTCGATCTCCCAGAAGGGGAAACCACCTCTGTGCATCTACTCCGTCAAGTCCCCTAAGGAACTTTCTTGTCTCAATAAGGTCATCTCTCATTCTTCTAAATTGCAGCAAGTCGGCCCAGCCTAAGCAATATTCCCTCAGAAGACAGTCTCTCCATATTCAAAATCAACCTATAGAACCTTCATTGGACTGTCTCCAATGCCAGTCTACCTTGCCTTTAATAAGAACCAAAACTGTTTGCAGTGTTCTAGGTGCAGCCTAACTCATGCCTTTATATAGTTTGAGCAACAAATCCCTAATTTTAAACTCTATTCTCTCTGAAAAAAGGACCAACAATCCAATCATCTTCCCTATTACCTGATGAATTTGGATGCTAGTTTTTTTGTGGTTTATACACAGGGACTTCCAATTCAGTCTCTGCTCTAACTTTTGTAGGGTTCTGGTCTGCAATCAGTAATTTGCTGATTTTTAGGTGGTTTGAATCACCCTCAGGTCCCTGGTTCTAGACGCCGGACTTATTAAGGGAATGTGAAATGAAGAAGGCAGTAGACAGGTGTTTTAGGGCAAAAGAATCTCTGCATTTATTTAAATACAAAAAAGGTAAGTATAACACAAGAAATAAAGACAAATGCAATTAACAGTGCAATTAACATAAACAATTATAGAGAGGACACTAGTACGATTAAATACACTTTAGACAGATTAAGCACTATCAGAATTTAACATAAGGTTTTGATCACAGAAACTTTAATCAGGCTTCCTACCTTTGGGTCCCATTTACTGTCACCATCTGCCTTCCCCTCCCTGTTAGCTATGTCAGAAACTTTGGGGTCTCGGGAGTTTCAGTTTACCACTGGGGAAAATGCAATTTTAAAGGACAGTTGACTGTTGAGGTTCTTGCTGTTGGTTCTCTTGTCTCGGAACAGACTCATGTCTGGAAGCTCTTGTTCGGATAGTCCTGGGTTGGCTTCCTTCCTCTTGGATGTCCTTTGTTGCGATGATGACCTTGGTTTGGCTTCCCAATTCAGCTTCTCTTTTCAGCCTCTGTGGTTCTTGGTTCTGAAGCTGCTTGTTGGAGCTGGAAGCCTGTCGGGAAGCTGTTCTCTGCAGAAGCTTGTTGTTGAAAAAAAGAAGCTCTGCCCCAGGTAAGATCAAGGCTAGCAGTTATGCAGACTGTGTGCCCCATTATCTCCTCTCAGGTCTGCGTGGCCCTTACGTTTCTGGTATTCCCTTTGAAGTCAATTCATTTCCTGATAGTTAAGATTGTATATGTGAATGTATTTTGATTGAAGTTGAATGTCCAGTATTTCTGAGTCTCCATACTGTCTGCATTGGGTAGCCTGAGGTGTAAAAATTAGTTCCAGTCCAGAGTGTTAGGTTTGGTTGATTGTTCTCTTAGAGTGGAGGTATAATATGGAATTCCAGGTTGAACAATAGTCCCAGATAGAAATCATTCTTGCTCTGCGTATATTTGTTGCAGCCTGAGCTCAGGATTTCATCCAGTAATTTAGATATTAGAAAAGTCCAGGGTATTGTCCCATATTTTAAATGATGGGGATTTTTGCACAATCCTACACTTTCAACAGTCTTTCCTTATTTAAATAATATTCAGGTCCTGTATTGTTTCTGCCAAATTGCATTAATTCATATTTTCTCATATTATACCATCTGCCAAGTCTTTGTCCATTACCTGTCCCTATATCCCACTGCAATCTCTTTGTGCCATCCTCACCACTTGCCTTCCCATCTATTTTTGTGTTATCCGTGCACTTGGCTATAGTATATTCACTTTTCTCCTCCAAGTTACTGATATAAATTGTAAATAATCATGGCCCTAGCACTGATCTCTTTGGCATGCCGTGAGTTACACATTGCTATCCTGAAAATGCTCTCCTTCTTAGAACTCTGCGTCTTCTATTAATTAGTCAGTCCTCTATCCATGCTAATATACTATGCTCAATACCATTAGCCCTTATCTTACTAAATAGCCTAATGTGGTACCTTATCATACACCTTTTGGAAATCCTAAAATATTACACCTACTGGTGCCTTTTTATCTATCCTACTTATTATTTCCTCAAATAATTCTTACAAATTTGTCAAGTCTGATTTCCCTTCCATGAAGCCATGCTAACTCTGCTTAATTATGTGCTGTATTTCTAAATCCTTTATAATCCTTTATAACATTTTTTTAGCATTTTTCTAATAACAGATGTTAAGCTAATTTGTCTATAGTCACCTGTTTTTATTATCTCTCCCTTTTTGAATTACAGGTGTTACATCAGCAGTTTTCCAATTTTTCGAAATCCTTACAGAATCTAAGGATTCTCGGAAGACCGCTACCAGTGCGTCCACTATCTGAGTAGCCAGCTCCTTCAATATTCTAGGATGCAATCCCTTAGGTCCACGGAATCCATCCCTACAACACCTGTCTTCTCTTCATGTGATATGATGACAGATAGTAACTCAGTGCACTATGGAGAAATTTGACTAGTGACAAAAGAAACATCAAATTCCCTAATAAAATACACGCTGGATTATGTAATGGTCAGAATAAAATCCTGGAAAATAAGAACGTAGGAAATAGGAACAGTGTAACTATATGACCCCAGGAACCTATTGTGCCATTCACCATGATAATGGTCAATCTTATGCTTCAATTCGATTTTCCTGCCTGCTCTCCACATATCTCAGAGAAAAGATTTTAAAAAATCTGTCATGCAGAAAAAACCTTATCAAATGCACAAATGATCCAGTTCAGTCTTCCTTTATTACTGTGACACTGAATACAGAAGTTCCGTTATGAAAACACTTATCCTAAAGACACAAACTGCTTACATTGGATTCTATTACTCAACACTTCAAAGCACAGAAGAACGGCTAAGAGCACAACTCTTTGACTCAAATCAACAGCACTGCTATCTGTTGATTAAACAATGCTTTGCATTCAGCAAGGCTGAAGTGTAGTAACCCCAAACTTCTCTTTTATTTCCTACTTAAAGTGACCGGACTAACCACACATTGATTGTGGCAAGGCTTACATGATATAATGGGCTATAAAGTGAAGTCAAATAGAATTGCTGGCAACAATTCTTTGCTCATTTTGAACAGAAGGTCAGTGAAATGATGTCACCTCACCCCGGGTGTACCTGTACTCACATTCACTGCCGCAGACATCAGATTAGCCTTCTTCAGCGTGAACGCATGGGAAGTGACTGGCTCAGATGAAACCCTGGCCATACACTTAGATCGTTCATGGACCAGCTGGTGGGAGTATTCACTGACATCCTTAAGGTCTCCTTACTCCAATTTGAGGTTCCCACCTGCTCCAAGAAGACCACTTTCATCCCACTGTCAATGAAGTATCAAGGTCAGACGTTACATGACACCAGGTTATAGTTTATTTGAAATCATAAGCTTCGGAGTGATGCTTCTTCGTCAGGCAAAGTCACCACTGTTGGACTATAACCTGGTGTTGTGTGACTTCTGATCATGTCCACCCCAGTCCAATGCTGGCACCTCCACATCAAAGAGATACCAGGCAGTGTGCCTTAATGACTGCAGTCTGGTGACTCTGATATCCATCACTATGAAGTGCTTATGAAGTAATGGTACACGTCAATTCCAGCCACCCAGATTGCCTTGATCCACTACAATTCACAATAGGTCCCCAGCAGACACCATCACCCTGGCCCAATGCTCATCCCTGGACTATCTGGATAACAAGGGCACCAAATAGGGTCCTATTCATTCAATTTAGCTCTGCCTTCAAGACCATAACTCCATAATACTACAAACTCCCAGACTTTGGACTCACTCTCCCCTCTGCAACTGTATCCTCGACTTCCTGACCCAGAGAGAGCAATCACTAAGGATAGGCAGCAACACCTCCCCCATGATAGTCTTCAATGCTGGTGACCTGCAAGGCCACGTACTCAGCCCCTTACTGTACTCCTTATACACTCATAACTGTATAGCCAAATTCTGCTCTATCTCTATTTACGTTTGCTGATGACACCACTGTAGTGGGTTGAATCTCAAACAATGATGAGATAGAGTACAGGAAAGATATAGACAGCTTGGTGGTATGATGTAAAGACAACAATCTCTCCCTCAATGCCAGCAAAATTAAGGAGCTGATCACTGACTTCAGAAAGCAAAGTGGAGGACATGCCCCTGTCTCTATCAATGGTGCTGAAGTGGAGATGCTCAAAAGCTTCAAGTTCCTTGGAGTCAATATCACCAACTATCTGTCCTGGTCCAACCACATCAATGCAACAGTCAAGAAAGCACACCAACACCTCTACTTCCTCAGAAGGCTAAGGAAATTCAGCACATCCACAATGGCTCTTACCAATTTTTATATAGATGCAAAATAGAAAACATCACAGCTTGGTATGACAACTTCTCCGCTCACGACTGCAAGAAATGACAGAGAGTTGCGAACACAGCCCAGTCCATGACACAAAACAGCCTTGTATTCATTGACTTCTTGTATACTTCCTACTGCATTGGGAAAGCAGCTAACATAATCAAAGACCCCTTCCATCCCAGTTATTCTCTCTTCCACCCTCTTCTGTTGGGCAGAATATACAAACGTTTGAATACAGGTACCAGCAGATTCAAAAACAGCAGTTATCAGACTTTTAGAATGGACCTCTCATATATTAAAGTTGATCTTTCTCTGCACCTTCGCTGTAGCCGTAACATTATGTTCTGTATTTTGTTCAATTGCCCTGATGTACTTATGTAAGGTACGATTTGCCTGGATATCATGCAAATCAATACCGTTCACTTTATCTCGGGACAATAATAATTCAAATCAAATCAAATTTCCTATCTAATGTTCACAAAATGAATTTTGGGCTAAGGCTCAACTTGCAGTGAAGTAGAAAAAGTTGAGAGTTACTGGCAATGTGTCAGAGAGAAGAGCAGAACATCTTCGAGCTAGGTATACCTGGAACTCAAGAGGCACTTCAACATGGGCATTGAGAGTTGGCGTGATCATAGCATCTGCTCTCTTTGAACACATGAGTCAGATTACATCTTCATCTAGATCACAAGTGCATTTCCAGCATGGTATTCCTTGGTGCCCAAACTGTCCTTAATGGTCTTAGCAGTTGGATGCCATCTTTAGTTCCCCTCATTGGATCTCCAGGCACCAACATAGACCTGAGTCAGTCCCACTTGCTCCTGCTCCTCTCGTCACACTTCAGCTTACTGTTTGCAGTTTCTGGCTCCACCCCACAAAGGACACTGTTCCTTCTGCCAAAGGGATCCACAAGGAATGGGCAACTTCCCTATTAGGTGCCTTCCCTCTCGCTATCGTTAAATGATAGCAGGGCTCTGGCCAACAATTGCTTTGGCATCTATGGCACTTGGCATAAGTCATGACCTCCCAATTATGTGCCTTATCCCAGCCTTGAATACAGTCAGCAATAGAGAATCCACAAACCTCTGTGGTAGACAAATTCCAATGAGTCACAAAACACTGAGTGAAGCATTTTCTCCTCATTTCAGTCCTAAATATTGAGCCCTTATCCTGAAAAGTGTTTGTGTCTAGATTCTACAGACATAAGAAACAACAAATCAAGCATCTTCATGATCATATATGTTTTAATAAGATTAATTTTATTGTCAGAGAGTATAAACCCCAGCATACTCAGCATCTCTCTCATCATAGTACAATTCCCCTGACATTCCAGAAATTGGTGTTTTCATATTTTAAACAAAAGCTGGGTTTTTTTTATGTGAAACAGTCATTTGAATTCTTAAATGCTGCAATTCTTCCAGCTAATGATACAGTAGAATCTCCCACCTACTTATTATTCTTTACATAATGCAACCGAATCAGGAGTACAATGGGCATGCATGCTTTTCCTGGTATGAAGGTGCCATAATTAAAATATAAAAGGAATTGAGAGCCCAAACTGCTAAATCAGATGGGATGTAAGCAATTGAAGCTGATAGTTTGTGAGAATTGCACCCGATGGGTTACATGGAAACAGCAAGAATCCATTCAGATTCTCAAGTCTGTTCTACTATGAAACTAAATCATGTCTAAACCCTCAAGACCCATGTCCTCATTATGGTTCTAAATTCTACTATATAGGCACTCTCAGCGTATTTGTCAGAGATGTGTCAGATTTGTGGCTTTGAATCATGTGCTCACCGTCGAACTGAAGCCACCAGAATTTGGAAAGGTGGTTCGACATGGAAGTTGTGTTTTCCCTAACAAAATGTGATTAATGTGTTTGAAAACACCTTTACGAAGAAAAATATTATAACATGATTGTCACAAGAGGATGAATGCGGCTAAGTAAGAAATAGCTTGTATTTCTAAAGTTCACTGTCAGGTTTCTAGACTGAATTGCTCATACGTCACTAGTAAAGTTCACAACAAATCCTGTTCAGCTATCGCTGCAGTGTTCAGTGACCTAAACTGGCTCACAGTCAAGCAACATCTCAATCTTTAAAATTCTCATCCTCAATTTCGAATATCTCCATAGCCATGGTCCTGCCTTTATGTGTTCTTTTTCTAGACTGACAATCCTCTGTGACACTATACTCCTCTAATTCAGAACTTTCGTACATCTCCTGACTTGCTTTCTCTGTCATTGATGGGAGTACTAGCTGCGTCAACCCTAAATTCTAGATTTCCTTTCATAGGGCTTTACATCTATCTATAATGTTCACCATATCTGAGACACTCCTTAAAACTTATCTCTTTGAACACGTTTTGGTCACCTGTCCTGATACTACTCCAGGGAAACACCTTGGAAGGTTTGATAACATTAATGGTTCCATATAAATGCAAGTGGAGTTGTTGTTGACCAGAAATTTTTCACTGGAGAATCTGGCACAAAGTTCAGAAATGGGGAGACAGGCTTTGTAATAGCCATCTCCATGAAATTCACAGTTACCAAGAAATTGACTTATGAGCTGCCTGAGAAGATAATGCAGGAGGATTTCTCTTTAAGAAATTCTAGATAAAGATGTTTCTTGAGTTATGCTGAAGGCAAAAGCGATAGCACTAGCAGCCAACACCTTCACTTCCATAACTGCAGAAAGAGGGGTGCAAGTTGGAAGGTTGTGTAGCTGTATCCTTTTAAACTTGTCACCTGAATGCACAGTCTTAAAACCCCTTCATCTGATTTATGAGGATGATTCAGCAACTCCTACATCAGGTGTTCACTTACTCACTCAATCTTGTGGTAGAAAATGTCACAATGTCTGCTTGAGGCAGAGACTGGATGAGTCACCGAATGAGAAAGAGTGCTGTCTTTCAAACAGCATGAAACAGCTGTCAGGGAAGTATTCTAATATGGCCATAGGCAATGGTTAAGTTTTTTGCTCAAAGTTGGCATCAGGTTGGCGACAGTCTTCAGAACAAGTAGAATTGGTAAAGAGCTGCTTCTCCAATCAGATCCTTCTCTTCAGTGCTTGCAACCATTAGGCTCACTAGAAAATGCAGGAGACAAACAGCCAATGAGACGAAGAGCAGTTGGGAAAAGAAGTGGTGGCAATGAAGGAGTCATGGAGGGTGTAGGAGGGGAGGTGTGGGAGAGCTGCTTTTTTTGGGAGGCCAGGTCTTTCACCAGTGTTGGAGAAAGGATAGCTTGTTTGAGGGAGGCTGCCATGTGGTGGGACAGAGAAATGGAAACTGCATGGCTGTGAGAACAGTTTTAAACATGTCATGGGGGGTGTAGGAGGGGAGGTATGGGAGAGCTGCTTTTTGTGGGAGGCCAGGTCTTTCACCAGTGTTGGAGAAAGGATAGCTTGTTTGAGGGAGGCTGCCATGTGGTGGGACAGAGAAATGGAAACTGCATGGCTGTGAGAACAGTTTTAAACATGTCATCAAAGAACTATTCAAATAACAGGGAGCTGGGGAAATTTGAAATCACAAATGTACTGAATTAACAGAAACAGGAGTAGGCCATTCAGCCTTTCGAGACTGCTCTACTATTCAATAGGTCATGCATAATCATCCAAGTCAGCACCCTGTTCCAGCTTTCTCTCTATACTGCTTGATCCTTTTAGACTTGTGAACTATATCCAGCTCCTTCTTGAAAACGTTCAATATTTTGGCCTCAACTGTTTTCTGTGATAGAGAATTCTGCAGGCTCAATCCTCTGTGGGTGAAGAAATTTCTCCTCATCTCAGTCCTAAATGACCTACTCCGTATCCTTAGATTGTGATCCCTGGTTCTGGATACCCCAGTCAACAGGAACACCTTTCCCGCATTTATCCTGTCTAGTCCTGTTAGAATTTTATAGGTTTCTGTGAGAGTCTCTCTCATTCTTCCAATCCTAGCTGATCCAGACCCTCTTCATATGTCACTCCCGCCACCTTGGGAATCAGTCTGATAATTTTTTTGTCTCCTTTAGAATCCAATGTAATTCTGTTAGACTATAGACAAGAAGTATCACTATTTCCAAGAGTGTTTGATGCAGGCTTTGAAATGGAGAAATTATCTGGTGGCTCTGATGAACTGGAGCAGGGCGTACATTCAGACAGAGAAAGGAGGGAATATATTGAACTTCAGGCACAATCAATTGACATTCAATTACAATCAAACTTGAAACTGGAACCTGAAGCTACTGCGATTCAAATTCCTCATACCAGTTGGTACACTGATACTCAATTTGATGAGCAAAATGATTTGGTAGATTTAGATAAAATAAACGGATCAGAAAGTGTAAATGCTGCTGCTTCAAAAACAATGGACGTATGCAGCTCAGAACAAGTTAGACCGTCAGTCTCCAAAAACAGATTTCGAATTGGATGTGATGGTTCAAAACAGTAGACGTTCTAATAAAGTACTATTATATGAGAAATACTGATCAGCTCCTCGAAGCCATCTGGTTTCTCTTGCAAGCTATGGAAGTGGACATTCGTGAGGCAACTGTGAGAGTACAAACAATTGCTGTTGAAAGAAGGGAAATAGACCTGAAGGCAGATGTATGGTAACAATTTTCTCATTCATGCCTTAAGGTCAACTATCCTGTGCAGGAATGCTACAATATTAATTTGAGTTGGAATTGCAGAATGATACTAATCCAAGAGTTTTGAACTTGGAGCAAGGTTAAATAAATATAACTTTAGACACATGTGCAGAAATTCACTGTGGAACCAGTGAATGTTTTTCCTTCTGTTTCAAGTGAAGATTTAACTACAGTTGGAATCTATTGACGAAACCATTCAATATTAAAAATTTGGACATTGCTGATAAAGGTAAAAGTGATGTGATATGCCTTGCTCAAATGTAAAGTGATGAAGTAGGGAGTAGGTGGGAAAGAGAAGTAAGGATGAAAGGAGATAATGGGAACTGCAGATGCTGGAGAATCCGAGATGACAAGACCGAAGGGTCTAGGCCCGAAACGCCAAGCTCTCCTGCTCCTATGTTGCTGCTTGGCCTGCTGTGTTCATCCAGCTGTACACCTTGTTATCTAAGGATGAAAGGATGTAAGTCTTATGTTTTGTTGTCTGTTTGTCACATATCTTGTGATGAAATGTGTCTTAAATAAAGGTCCTAAAGGTGGATGCACGTAAAGACATTTTTATTCCCTTTGGTTTTGGACTGCAGACTAATAAAGGAAGGTACTGCTTTAAACCAAGAAGACTGTGTAAAGTAAGGCTGCAGTTTAAAAAAAATTTGGAGCACATTGTGAATTGTAAATAATGTTGCCTTTTTCTGAAACAATGAGTACAAAAGCAGACAACATGGAGCCGATGGGTTCTGAACTACCGGACAACAGCTCAACAGCAATATTTCGACCGGCACTTAGGACATAGAACATAGAACTGTATAGCACAGGGACAGGCCCTGCAGCCCACGATGTTGTGCCGAACATGATGCCAAATTAAACTAATCCCTACTGCCTGCCCTTGGTCCATATCCCTCCATTCCTTGCATATTGACGTCCTTAACTAAAAGTCCCTGAAAATTCCTGGTTTCACAGTATATCTTTTAGTGATTTCCAATAATAAATAGCTTTGAACAAAGACTATCACATTATATTGGAGGAAGTGTCCTCTACGTTCTCTGATTTATTTTTGCAAGTCATATATGCTTCAACGAGTGCGATTGTAAAAACTTGATTCAGTTTATGTTTTTTAATAATTGCAGCTTGAATAGGTGCAAATAGATTGCTTTATTTAAATGCTACAATGAAAAGCTGTACTTTTGTCATCAGAGAGAAGCAGTCGGCAAAGTTTGAGATTTCACTTTACGTTTTGTTGACCTGCAAAATTCATTCAAAGGTGCAGTTTTAATCTTGAGAAACCGAAGTGATCTGACATTCCAATATTTTTCACCTAGACTATTACTTTTGTGGACCACTATCAGAATATTAAATGGAATGCTGTTGGCACATGCATTTAATGTCTTGAACAATTTTTCAAACTGTCCAGTCAGTTCATTTAAAATTTGTATAAATTTACCAGTTTTCATGGGGCAGAAAGATCACAACATCTCATCCTATTGCAGGAATCTGCAGGGGTTTGACTGTGTTATCATGTAGTGTTCTGCTTTCTCCCCCTTACTTCTACCAGACGCTTAAAGTCTTGCTGCACACTTGGTGGGCATATTTTCTGCTACTCTGCTGGATATCGTTCTGCCAAAGACTTGCACATCTTGGCAACCATCCCATGATGTACAGCTGTGTTTGGGTAAGGCAGATTTCACAGGAGAAATCAAAGCAGTTGAGAGAAAATGTGATAAAAATTTTATTGAAGGTTATACACTTGAAAAATTTAGGTTGTTTATCTGAATTGTGATTATTTTTCAATAACATTTTCACTCTGTTTAAAATGGAAGAGAACTGTTTATGATCAGTGACTGTATTGAATGCTATTAGCTGACAGGCATGAAGAGCTCATCTGTAGGAAGCAATTTAAATGTGTTGGCTTGTGTACATTCCAAGGCAAATTCATATCCTGGAGTTTTTCTTATTAACTTTAAAATATCACAGGCCTTTATCCTTCTGGGATATAACATATTATTTCAGTGATATTTTAATTTTTTTTGTTAATCCTTCAATAGCCTGGTCCAGAACATAGTCTCTCAAGATTTTTAAAAAGGGCCTACCTGTAAGGTGGTTAAAATGTTAATAGGAGTAGTTTCCCACAAAGACTGAAAAAAAGAGTAGTTCGTTAGCATCTCTTAATGATTGAGAAAGACTTAACATTACATTACTGAAATGTTTTGGGTTCTTGACCATCTCTGAGCAGAGGGAGGTAAAGCATGAAAATACAGGTACAGAGAGTCCACAAGGGCTTTAAAACAATGTGTTACCAAACAGTAAGGTCTAGTAAAGTCTAAGATTAAGAAGTTAAAAACATTGGTCGACAGTTGGCAGCAAGCTGGATTTGAAGCCTAGTAAGAAAATTCATTGAAATTGCAAGTCCAATCTGTTTATCATGTTGTCATATTCTGTGAAGCCAGTGTGGAAAGATTGAATTAATTGTGTCCAATCATATCTAAATGTTATGTATGTTCATTTCACTGTGAGACAAAACAACATATCCATTTACATTAGGTCTCATCTCATCAATTATTTGTTTGGTCCATCTGTGCGTACATACAAAAGACAAGGTTATTCAATTCAGAACATGAGGGGATGCTACGATTTTATGTCGTTATACAAGTAGATATGGAAAAAAATGATTCAACTCCAAAAGTGAATAACTAGTTCTTCACAATTCTCAGATTAAATATTATTTGTGAAGGCTATAAAATACAAAATTAGACCGGATCTTTAAAAATTGCACATAATAACTTAATATTTGAAATGGTTTTTCCTCCAGCTCCATTTTCCCTCAAGTCTCCCTAGCACTAAGGTATAAGATGTGACTAATATTGGTACAACCTTTTAATTATTTATTGCAACGTTGTGAATGACTCTCACCGCTCATTCAAAGTTTCATCCTTAACTTTATCCTCTTCACGTCTTTAGTTCTGATGTTGTTGTTTTTAGATTGTAAGGCAGCTTATTTATATTTTAAGCTTTAAAAAATACTCAGCCAAAATGCTATGATGGAAATAATTTCAAAGGAAAATTAATTTGAAAGCACTAAAGCAGAAATATATTGGAATTATAACCACACAATTTAATCTCATCCATGATAATAGAAACATGGTAAAATCTTCAATAAGCAAGTATTGTTTTTCTTCCCACAACCCAATATATGAAAAGTTAAGAATGCATCAATTGCAATTTTGACAATGGCAACAGGCAATAGGAATAGGGCTTGTTTTCAGGTCAGGAATCTGTCTCTGGTGGATAACTGATAAAAGACACAACTTTCACAGGGGTGAGCCTCTTTGACTAACCAAAGATTGTCCAATTGTAGTTTGTGGGGAAGGGAATTGAGGTCAACTGAAGCAGAGAGTTGACTCTTGGAACGTGAGTGCAACCCCTAACACACTGGAAAGGTATGAGCTTGCATCGGTCAACCGACACACTGTCTGAAGAACATTAGAGTGCATACTGCTTCTAAGCATGGGCAAGGTATGATCCCAGGTCACTTACACACCTTCAGAATGGCTAAGTCATACTGCTGTTGAAGATTTGTCATCACTGAGATATTGTAGTTCCTAATACTTAGGGGCAGATAACATTGGATAGAGAGGACTTATACTGCTCGCTTTTCGACCTTAAAGAAGACATGAAAACAGAGGATTCAGACAGAAGTGTGGGTGTTATTCCTGTTCAGAATTATCCTAGGGAGCTGACAACAATAGGTTTTGTTGAAGGGATCAATGTACTGTAAATCATTTTCTGACAACACAAAGAGAGGGATGAAATTAAGTTGTAAGGGGAAACAAATAATTTGCCAAGGGATATGAATAGATTCAATGAAAAGCAAAAGAAATGGCAGCTAGAATATAATTTGAAATAATGTGAGGTTGTCTACTTTGACAGGAAGAATAGAAAAGCAGCATATTACTTAACTGGAAAGCAACTGCAGAATGCTGCAACACAGGGGGATCTCAGTACACTTGTACGTGATTCACGAAATGTTAGCATGTAGGTACAGCGAGTAATTAGGATGACAAATGGAATGTTGACCTTTATTTCAAAGAGGTTGGAACACAAAAATATGTAAGTCTTGACACAATTGTAAAAGGCACTGGTTAGACTACACATAAAATGCTACAGTTTTGGTCTCCTTATTTAAGGAGCAACATATTTGCATTGGATGCAGTTCAAAGGAAGTTTCACTGGGCCGATTCTTAGGATGAAAGCATTGCTTTATGAGGCAATGCACACATACTCTCTCACACATGCACACACGCTCAGACACTCTCTCTCACACAGACAGACAGACAGACAGACACACACGCACACATGCACACATACAGTCTCTCTCTCTCACACACACACACATACACACGCACACACTCTCTTTCTCCCTCACAGACACGCACAAACACTCTTTCTCGCTCCCTCACACCACACACACACACACACACACTCTCTTTCTTCCTCACACAGACACACACTCACAAACACACGCACGTGCACACACACAGAAATCTGTGGGGGGAATTTGTATTTGCAAATATATTGTGTTTTGATCAAAAAGCACACAATTTGTAGACGATCAATGTGGCATTTTACAAATTCCTACTTTGGAAATAAGATCAGTCTGACTACAAGTTAATGCACAGCCAGATTCTAAACAAGGCCTCACACCTAAAATGCATTGTCTGAACTAAGACGTCTCTTCTGACGTACTGACAAAACTTTTAGTTGTTTCGGTGACTTGGAAGAAATTCTGGGTTTTGCATATTAATCCTTCCTAACTGATCAAAGATTTGACAGCCATCTTAGGTTTGTTCAATACATTCATATCAGTTCTATGACCCTTTGATCTTTTGCTTATAAATTCTATGTCTGATGCCACGTCTCTCGTTGAAGCCTGAAGAAGGAGCAAGACTTTGAAAGCTGTTTCTTCAAATAAACCTGCTGGACTATAACCTGGTGTCTTGTGATTTTTGACTTTATGAGGAAAGGTTAAGCAGCTTGGGTATTAGACAGATGTTCTTTGATCTGATGCTCCAGGCCATGTTTTCCACATATGTATTAGCAAAAAAAAGTAATCAGAAAAGACTTTCAACGGGATTTTTAAAGGGAAGAAACTGCTACAACTCATCAACTGCTGGCTAGCCAATCAAGCTTCTCCTGCAAAGGAATTCAACATGGCTAACTGCAGCTTTAGGCATTTATATTCCACTATAAAAAAGCAAGGGCATTGATAAATTGTTTAGTATTTAAATAATTACTAATTGAATAATCTCCTTAGGAGGTCCAATTCCATACCTTCTTGTTTGGTTGTGAGATTCTCCTCCTCTGCAATGTGTGTAACAGTGTGTGAAATAAACCTTACTTCTTGTTTAACCTTATGACAGCGTTGTTCCTCTCCTTACAAAGTCAGAGTCCATAAACAGAAGGAGCAAGGACTAGATTATGGCCTAGTGGTTGAACTGTTAATCCAGAGATCAAGATAATATTCTAGAGACCTGGGTTCAAATTCTGCCACAGCAGACGGTAGAATCTGAATTCAAAAAATATCTGGAATTAAGAATCTAATAATGACAGTGAATCAATTGTTGGAAAAATTCTTCTGGTTCACTATTGTCTTCTAGGTAATGAAACTGCCGTCCTTACCTAGTCTGGCCTATGTGTGACTCCAGACTCTTAACTACCCTCTGAGGAATTAGGGATGGGCAATAAATGCTACCTAGCCAGCGATGCCCTCATCCCATTAATGAATAAAGGGAAAAAAAGCCTCTCAAAAACTCCTCAGTGCCAAACATGAAGCTCAGTTGAAAACATCTTGAATTAAGATACTTATGAAATTCACGGTATCCTTATGAAGCCTTCAGGACTTCAGCGTTACTTATGATCTCAATGTACCACTGAGAAGTGGTACTTAAGAAGACCACTTAAGAAGAAGAGTCTAGGCCCGAAACGTCAGCTTTCCTGCTCCTCTGATGCTGCTTGGCCTGCTGTGTTCATCCAGCTCTACAACTTGTTATCTCTAGCACCCTCTTGTCATTGGCAGCTTTGCCCCATGCTCTTCTGCCCCCCTAATGTCAGGACGTTGATATAAGCACTAAATTCCTGTCACCTGCACAATGACACTTCCTTTTCAAACGTTGAAAGCAAACACTCCACCCCCATATTTTCCCACTGAACCTCTTACGGACCAGGCTAATTCCCTGATGCAGCGATGAGTAGTTCCCCACTCGTAACCACCTCCTTTCAGCTGATCAGCAATGGACAGTGTGTGAAACCCATACACGTCCATAAAAATGTCAATCTCCAATTCAAGCAAACTTTTATATAACAAGCTATCTAAGGGCTCTAATAGGCCTCAGACAAGAGAGGGTGGAGATAGATCTCTGTCCTGCCCTCCTTGTGCTCTGGTGAACACTTGGCATGGCATCTCAAAACTGACATATTCACCAGGAGTATTTTCAGGTCCTACCACTGTATCTATTCTTGCTCACAGAGAGGTCCAAAAACTCACCCACTCTCTCCAACAGAACATTCAAAAACATTGTCATTCTGATCTACAACATGTTCATTTTCACAAATTTCTTCTTGTTCATTTTTATTCTGCTTTGTGACATGAATAAAAAAACCTTTCAGCCTTTGGTTGCTGGATGTTGATGGTGATTGAGTTGAATGACAGCAGAAGCACCCTATTTTAAAATACAGCCAGACAATTAATCCACATACAACTGTAAATCTGAATTTATTAAGCTGTGTTAAGTGTCTGCATTACAGATTTAAAAAGACTGTTTCTTTAATTTCTAAGTCTTATGGATGTAACATCTAGAAAAGTGGCAAGTAATTATTATAGGCTTTATCAAGTTATTACATTACTTAGCAGATTTAAAAGAATCAGTTGTCATTCACTTGGCAAAATCCGCGTCAAACAAGAGAAATTTGATATGCAGAATTCACTTAAGGGCTAACCTAAGAGGCTTTAGCTATGTTAGTTAGCATGTTGGGTGTTAGTATACCTCTCAGTTATCATCTGTGTTACAGTCAGAATGCTGAAAGATGTGGTGGCAAGATATAATTTCTGAGACACTGAAATGATGGTGACACACGGGGAGCTCCACTTGAATCCTTTTGAATCCTGGTGCACTGCTCACATCTGCCCTCTATTGCACAAATTGATATCACACATAATAATGAGAAACAACATTCTGCTTCAGCTGCTCAGGGGCACTTTCCAAGCTCCAACTCATAAACAAGGCTGGGCTAGGACCAAACTGGCAGACAAAAAGCTAATGTCGGCTTAGTGCTGTGTACATACGCAATTCAGGTAGCTAGAGCTCCCTCTGGAAACAGATCGAGAGCCTCATTAATTATCTTCCATTTGAGTGGGATCAGATCTAATATCATTTAAGGAGAATATTGATCTGAAGAAGTTGATTTGGGCTCATGTTTATTTAGCATTTTTTTTGCTAGTGAAAACTAAACCTTGTTTACTTGCTGCTTGGATAAGCTGATGAAGGCTTATGTCAGTTATAATTAGTTTATCAAGGACCGTGTTGTCATCTGTGATACAGAGACAACCTGGTAGAATCTTATTGATGAGATTCATACATTATTGGAATATAACCCGGCAAATGGATAAACCAATGTTAATCTGACAAACAGTATCTACAATAAGACATTCTAAAAGTTGTCAGTCCCTGTGACTCTGGGGAAAGGCATATGACCCAATATTCATTCTTGGCATTGAGCTTGAAACTATACTTTAGAATCCCTGCTGTGTGAAAACAGGTCATTTGTCCCAATGGGTCCACACTGACACTCTGAACAGCATCCCACCCAGACCTATCCCTGTAACCCTGCATTCCCATGGCTAACACACCTAGCCTGCACTATGGGCAATTCAGCATGGCCAATCTCACTAACTTGCATATCTTTGGGGTGTGGGAGGAAACCCATGCAGACATGGGGAGAACATGCAAACTCTACACAGACAGTCGTCCGAGGGTAGAATTGAACCTGGGTCCCTGGTGCTTTGAGGCAGCAGTGCTAACTACTGAGCCACCATGCCACCTGTAATACCATAGAGCACCTGTAGTTAACTCAACGTGAACACGCGACCTGGAGGATTTATGCAATAAATTGAAGTAACCACTTGAGCTAAAGCCGGCACCTCCCACTACCTCTCACTTTGTGCCAGAAAATTTGGGCTTTAGCTCTTCCTTTCCAAAATGGAAGTAGATTGGGACTCCTGAGCTGGAGCACATCCACTCCATCCACTTCTTTCCTTTTTTTTCTCTCTCTTTCACTTTTTTACCTCCCATTCTTGGGCGGCTTCAGCGATGTCCAGGGTGAAAACCAGCATGGACTCCTGGCCTCAGCATGGACTTGGATTCCTGACCTCAGCATCTTCCCTGATGCTTTTCTTGCTTGAAAAACAGCATAAATGTCTTCACTAGTACCCTTTTTATAATTTTCTCATGCTTCTGAGTGACTTCCTGTACTGAGCTGACATGATTTATAGAGATATCTAAAGCTGTTGGCTGAAAATTGCAATGTGTGCACATTGCACACATTGTGGACTCAGACTCCTGGCCTCAATGTGGACTGAGACTCCCTGCCTCAGAACTGTTCTGAGGAAGGGTCACTTGACCTGAAACGTTAACTCTGATTTCTCTCCACAGATGCTGCCAGACATGTTGAGCTTTTCTAGTAATTTCTCCATCTGTAGAACATTGCTCGTACCTGTCACAAAATAGATGAGGCAATCCAAGAATTGTACAAGTTATAAGCTGACCAATGGCATGTGGGACCAGAATCCAGAATTTCTGCCCCCAATTCCAGCATTGGCAATTTACAGACAAGGTCTAGAGCCAACCCCACATGTAAGGACATAAGACATGATGTTAAGAGGACTTCCATTGCAATTTTCAATGAACAACTTTAGACTGGACACAGTATTCCAGAAGAGACCTAACCAATATCCTGTACGACCTCAACATGACTTCCCAACTACTAAGCTCAAAGGACTGGGCAATGAAAGCAAGCATGCCAAATGGCCTAGTTATAGGAAGGATATTATCAAGCTGGAAAGGGTTCAGAAGAGATTTACCAGGATATTGCCAGGTATGGAAGGTTTGAGTTATAAATAAAGGTTGGACAGGCTTGGACCTTTTCTCTTTGGAGCATAGGAGGTTGAGAGGCAACCTGATAAAAGCTTATAAAATAATGAGGCGTATAGGTAGCTAACGGTAGCTAATCCTTTCCCTATGATGGAGAATTTCTAGACCAGGGGACACATTTGTAAGGTGAGAGGAGAGAGATTTATAAAAAGAGAAGGGTGGCAATTTTTTTACACAGAGAGGGGTTTGTGTGTGGTATGAAGTTCCTGAGGAAGTGGTGGATGTGGGTACAATTACAATGTTTTAAAGGCATTTAGGTATAGGTACATGAATAGGAAAGGTTTGGAGAAATATGGGCCAGGAGCAAGCAAGTGGGATTAGTTTAGTTTGGGATTACGTTTGGCATGGGCTGGTTGGACCGAAGGATCTGTTTCCATGCTTTATGACTCTACGACTCTATGTCTGTTTAAATCATGTCAGCTCAGTACAGGAGATCATGCAGAAGCATGACAAAGTCATAAGAAGTGTACAAGTGAAGATACTTTTGCTGTTCTTCATGCAAAAAATGCACCAGGGAGGATGCTGGACTTACAAAAGGGAAGGGGAGAGGGAGGGGGAAGAGGAGAATTAGGGCTTGCCTGAAACCTGTCGCCACAATGTTACAATAAGAGGAACTATACCTTTCAGGCGCTATATCTTTCAGGCAGCCAGAAATCATTACTTCCTCCTTTTTGGTAAGAACACCACTTGTGGGCACAAATCTGCTACTTCAAAAGTAGAAGCAACACAAAAATTGAATAAGTAATATGAAAGAAACAAAGCAGCCACCTCTAAAACAGCAGCAATTAAGAGAGAAGATAATTAAAGAGAGAATCCAAAGGAAGTAAAGGTAAGAGAACCTTTTCGCAGCAACAGATTGGATTGTGGCATGCATAATATAGCTATGATTATGTACCATACATGATTGAATGATGGATTAACTATGGGGGAGAAAAAAGGGCTTGAGGGAGTTGTAAAAAAATAACAGTTCGGAAGGTGTTTATGTTCATGTTACATCGGCTGCTGGAGTTCTATTCTAGCATCTGGGGGGACCAAGTTTATCTGTAACAGCTTCATATGTCTCCAGTAATTATGCCTGATCAAGTGTAGTTCTACAAATTCCCATCACACAAACACTTCATAAACACATTTCTTCACTTCAGCATGACCAATTTGTTGAATTTTCTACCACAGAAGGCTGTGGAAATTGGGTCACTGATCATGTTCAAGAAAGAGATTGGTAATTTTTTAGATATTAAGGGCATCTAGCAGTATGGAGAAAACAGGAATGTGGAGTTGAGGTAGAGGATCAGCCATGATCATATTGAATGGCTGTGCAAGCTCAAAATGTTGAACAGCTTAATTCTGCTCATTGTTTCTATGTTAATAAACCTTCTTGATATTTCAGAACATCACATCTTTGGTATATTCAGTAAATTCTCTGTGGTGGTGAATCCTTTATTACTAATCATGAGAAGGGTCAAGACAAAGCAAGGACAAAGGAGGTTTGCTGGCAGTGAACTACTTCAGTACCATATACCGGAAGAGGTGGCAGATTCTACGAGGTACCAGGAGTGGTCACCTGGAAGAAAACCACAGGAGTAGGCATAAATTTATCATGTGATCTATAATGCAATCAGTGGACATGGATTAATCATGTTTTGCAATCCTTACATCCACTTTCAGGATAGGGCTAATTTCTCTCTGAAACGTTATTAAGTGCATATCTAGACATTTGATAATCTTAAAAATGCTTATGAGAATACTAACTTCTGTGTGGAACAAATGTAGAATTATTTACTTGTAAGATATACCAAACAATTCGTCATTAATCTGCTTTAATGCACTGTCTTTTTTGTTTCCACTGTCTCCAATGCCAACTATTTAGTGAGTTCGTATGGCAACTGGAAACTTGTGCAATTTCATCAAGATGAAAAACTCAACTTCTGGAACATTTGTTAAGTCCCATTATCCAGTTGCTAGGATCCTGAGGCCTGCCCACAACAGCAGCTTGATGGATAATTGTCTAAAGATGTGATTGCAAACCTTTGAAAAATAACACCATGCAACATAAATAGGTTTGTTCAGTGTTAAAAAAATTGAATAAAGTCACTGTTTCATGATCTGTAAGCAGCCAAAGAACCCGATGTGGGTTCAGCCAAAGAACCAGGCATGGAGACATGGAGAATGAAAAGCTGGAGTTTCCCACCCAACCAAATGACAACCTGTGAGGGGATCGATCAGGAATGAAGGACGTTTGTGATTGTACTGAGGGGGCATGTGTCTCAAGAAAGACCCAAGTCTTCTTGTATGTGATCTGGATGAGCAACCTTTGGCCCACAGAATATCTGAAAAGATGTACTAAACCTACTTACTTGGACCCCTGGCCTCTACCAGGTTTTGCCTGATGGTGTGTTAGCACTCTCCCAGACCTGTGGTTATTATTTCAAAACCATATTTATAATTATAATATTTCAAAACTGAAGCCTGTGTCCTTCCTGCAATGAGCTACTTGCCTATTTTACAGTGCAGGGTTCTTTTTCATTCACACACGTGATGTGGACATTGCTGCCTGGGCCAACATTTATTGCCTGTTCCCTAACTGATCTTCAGAAGGTAGTATGAGCTGCTTTCCTGACCCCAGGAGTTCTTGAAGCATTGGTACTTTTTTAAAATTTTTCAAAAATATACTTTATTCATTAAAAAATCTCTCTGTATATATACATTGTCACAAACACAGTTCGGTTCTGTACAGTTGCATATCAAGTAAATAAACAAAACATTGGACTATGACTCTATCTGAAAAACCAAAGACCTATCTTACATATACCATACTAATATTTACATATATCTGAGGCACCAAGAGGGCTTAATAACTGAACAGACTCCCATTTGCCTTCAGCAGAAAGACTTCAAGCACTGGTCTTTCCCTCACTACAGCTTGGCAGCAGATGCCCCAGGCTTTAGTGTGCCCCTTAGCTCATCTTGGATCTTGGAAGGTGCCAGTCAGGGTCACCTCCTTGTTCCAACAAGACCAACAAGTTTTGGGCAGACCAAAGAGCATTTTTCACCAAGTTGACGGTTGATGTTTGTCTTAGTGTCCATCCCAGGGAACATGCAGCAGAGCACAGAGTCCCGTGTTATGGAGATGCTCAGGACAAACCTCGATAAAACCACTGCATCTTCCTCCTGACTTCCTTTGCAAAGGCACATTCCAGAAGGATATGTGTGACAGTCTCAATGCCCCTGCAGCTACTTTGAGGGCAGCGTGAGGTGGGGCAGACCAACCGGACGTACATAAAGGATCTCCCTTCTCACCACCAGCCAAGTGATATCTTGGTGCTTGTTAGAAATTTCTGGTGATGAGGCATTCTGCCAATGACTTTGACAGTCGGCTCAGGCAACCACATGACAGGATCATATTCTCCTTTTCCCTCAGGTTCTGGAGGATGCTGCGTGCTGACCACTTCCTGATGGGCTGGTGGTCATAGGCGTTTTTCTTTGCAAGTTTTTCGACAAAGGACAGGTGATACGGAATGGTCCTAATACTTGGAGCCTTCCACATCAGCAAGGCTAGTCCCATCTTTTGCAACACCAGGGACAGGTAGAACCTCAGTATGTAGTGACATTTGGGTGTTTCCGTACTGAGGGTCTCCTCACAGCTTGATGCAGCCACACACAAAGTTGGCCATCAGGATGAGGGAAACATTGGGTACATTCACACCCTCCACCCCCATCGCTGCATCCAGAGTTTTGTACATAGAGTTCCTGCAGACCCGGTTTATCTTAGGCTTCCAGATAAAATGGAAGCTGGCTCGGGTGACTGAAACAACGCAGTTTCGGGGAATGAGCCAGACCTGTACCATATACGACAACAGAGAAAGTGCCTCACACCTGATGACCGAGTTTTTACCCACAGTGGGGAGGAAGCAGTGCTTGCAGAAGACCAGTTTCTGCTTCACTTTGGCAATATGGTCATCCCAAGATTTTGTGCACTCCCCAGCCCCTCCGAACCATATTCCCCGCACCTTCAGGTAGTCTGTCCTGAGGGGGAAGGGAATGAAGGATCAATCAGTCCAGTTCCGAAAGAATATGGCCTTGATTTACCTTGGCTCCCAAGGCCAGTTTGAAGTGGTTGCAGATGCTCATGAGTTTGCGCACTGACAACGGATCCCAGCAGAAAACAGCAAAGTCATGATTATACGGGGAGACTTCGACCTGCTGGCCTCCACTGTCTGGAATAGTCACGCCTCTCAGACTCAGATTCTTCCTTACTGACAAGCAAAGGGCTCTATACAACACACAAACAAGGCAGGAGAGAGTGGGCAGCCCTGCCTGACTCTGGTTCTGATCAGGAAGCTTTCTGATTCCCACCCATTGATTAAGACTGCGCTAATGATGTTGGTGTAGAGCCATTGGATCCAATTGTAGATTCCCTCCCCAAAGTCCATTTTGGAGAGCATGTCCCACATGTACAGGGGCGGTATCCTATCAAAGGACTTCTCCACCCCTTGTCCTGCACATAAACAATTGTATTCCTGAGAAGCACTTGGCTGTCAGACATTGTCATGCCCGGTACAGCACAGGTTTGGTTGGGGTGGATCACCGATCCCACAGCAGACCTGGCCCAGATGGTGATAACCTTAGACAGGATTTTGTATTCTGCATGGAGCAATGATATTGGCTGCCAATTTCTAATTTCCTCCCTATTCCCCTTCCGCTTGTACATGAGATGTGGAGATGCCGGTATTGGACTGAGCTGGACAAGGTCAACAATCACATGACACCAAGTTATAATCGTTTGGTAGCTCCTTTGGTACCTTTGATTAATTAGATGGGCTTTCTCTGGTAGCTGAATGATGCTAGTTCTGGAAGGTGGCAGATGGCTCTCTCTTTCAGAAGAGAGTTGGCTCTCCCCAGTTTTCCAAATGCCCTTGTTTTATATACCCATAATGACACAATCAAATTCTTACAATATGATTGGTTTCAGGCTGTCAACACCATCAGATTTAAATTCAATTGGCTTTCCGTATCTAGGTGCTTCATTTAAAGTAATTGGTCGAATTCAAACTAGTTGTCACAACATCAAAACAAGACTGCTGTTTTGCCTGCCACCTGTAAGGTTTTTTTTATTAATATACTTGTTTCACTTTTCGAGGCTCCCTGTACTGGCAACTTCAGCTGCTGCTCACAGACATACATTTTATTTTAAAAAATTTCTAAGTCCAGACAAAGCACAAATCTCTTAAAGAAACCACACATTTTAGCTTCCTGCCTTCCACTTCACAATTACTCTTAACAGTATTAACTTTGTAACAGTGGATTGAGGTGTCCATGCTTGATGGGGATGCATGTATCCAAGAATGAGACTGATTCTAAAGAGTAGTCCATGGTAAGTCTGATGGTGGGATGAAACTGGTTGATATTACTAAATAGTTGTTTTAGTGATTCCTCACCATGAGATCAAAGGAAGAAAATGTCATCAATATATCTGGTGTATAATGTTGGCTGGAGGTCCTGTGCAGCAAAGAAGTCTTGTTTGAACTCGGGCATGAAAATGTTGGCATACTGCGGTGCAAAATTTGACCCCACGGCTGTTCTGTGTGTCTGGATGAAGAACCAGTTGTCGAAGGTGAAGACAATGTGATCAAGGATGAAGTGGATGAATTGTAGGATGGCATCTGGAAATTGGCAGTTGTTAGTACTGAGTACTGACGCTGTAGCATCAATGTCATCATTGTTGGGGATGATGGTATACAGTGCCAAAACTTCCATTGTGACGAGAAGTGTTTCTAGTTGGACTGGTCTATGGGTGCTGTGTTTCAGTAGGAAATCTGTGGTGTCACGACAGAAGCTGGGGGCTCTTCGTACAATGGGTTTAAAGATGCCCTCAACATAGCCAGAAAGGTTTTGGTTTTCATGCAGGGTCCCTTTGCCTGATACGATGGGAAGTCCAGGTGGGTTGGTTTTGTGAATCTTCGGAAAGATGCAGAAGTCCCCTATGCAAGAAGTATGCGGGGTGGGAAGACATAGGGTACTCTGAAGTACAGGATCAAAAGTGTTGATCAATCTTTGAGTTCACAGATGTATTCTTTGGTTGGATCGGCAGGTAGTTGTCTGTATTATTCCTGGTTGTTTAGTTGTCGGTACACTTCCTTGCAGTAGTCTGTTCTATTCTGTATGATGATGGCTCCTCCTTTGTCTGCTGGTTTGATGACGATGTTGTGATTGGTCTTGAGAGCTTGGATGGCTATGAGTTGTGCTTGGGTGACGTTTTGCACCACCTTGTGAATGCAGCTGATCAATCTGGCACTCACATGTTTCCTGATGGCTTGAGCATATAAGTTGAGACTAGAGCAACGGCCCTCTGGAGGGGTCCAATTCCATGCCTTCTTTGGCCGCTCCACCGCAGATCTCTCTGTTGACTGTTCTGGTTCAATGGTTGTCTCATTGGGCTTCGGTGTTGGACTGGGGTGGACAAGGCCAAAAATCACATGACACCAGGTTATAGTCCAACAGGTTTATTTGAAAACGCAAGCTTTCGGAGCTCAGCCCCTTCCTCAGGTGTCGTGTGAGAGAGAGACTATAAGGCACAGAATTTATAAGCAGAAAGGTAACAACCCTGGCCGCCTCTTGTTGAATCTTTAATCAGTTAGGAAGGAGACTCCTGATAAAAATGCAAAATCCAGATTCCTCTCAGGTCATGCAGACGTTAAGACAATGGATGAATGGATACCGCGCAATGATCACCGGACAGGGTGTGCCTTCCCAGTGGGGGAACACTTCAGGGGTCAAGGATATTGAGCCTCGGATCTTCGGGTAAGTATCCTCCCAGGTGGACTTCGAGATACATAAAATCGCTGAGCAGAGGCTGATTGCCAAGTTCAATACCCATGAGGGTGGCTTTAATCATGATCTTGGGTTAATGTAGCACTGCAGGAGACCCCACCACACCAAATACTCCCACACACACACACTCTATTTCACACAAACATACACACACATGCTCGTACACTTACACAGATCCTCTCTCTCACAAACACACATACACCGACACACACACACACGCACTCTCTCAAGCACACACACACATAGGAGCTCTTGTGGCACAGTGGTAGCATCCCTGCCTCCAAAATAGAACTTCTGGGTTCATGATAGCCGATGAAAGTGCATTCAGAATGTGGCCAAACAGGTTGAGAATCAATCTACAAATGTTTCCATCATGTGCCTCTGGGGAGTACACCATGTAAATATAAGTGCAGGTTGCCACAGCTTCTTGAGGAGCCAGTGCTGGACAGACAGTGTAGATCAGATTCGGACCTAGTGGTTTGATCTCCACTCCTGTTGGGATGATTCAGGGCCTGATTCCTTGGAGACCATGTGCCCTGGATCGGACCTACGCTTGGTCAGAGAGTTCAGAGAAATATGTTCTTAGATCCATCAATTTGCATCTGTATTGCTTTTCTCAGTTCTCTTTCTTAAGCTGCACCTCCTCATCTGAATGACTTGTTTGTTGGAAAGTTTGCCATCCAGTCCTGTAGCAATCAGGCAGTGGCAGGCAGCAGAGGTCATTCAAGTTAGAAAGCTATGCTCAAAATATTTGCCCAGAATTTGATTTGATAATAACGGCAAACTGTCAGCTTTCACCATTATACTCCACTAAAAATGACAGCAAGCCATGAGTTTGGACACTAAATGCTGAATTTTGCAAAAATCCAGATATTGCAGTCAAGAGATTGCACTCCTACATTGGGATTTGCAGAGGTTCTCACAACTGCCATATCCTTTGCAGTCGTGAGTCTAACATTATTGGTCTCATTGTAACAAAAATAATAGGCCTTATTCATTGAAGACTAATCGGGGTTTTAACCATAGGCTTACTTCATAATTATTGCTAAAAACCGTGACAATGTCCTCAAAACCGAATTTTAACATTTTGGAATGTAAATTTACTACAGTGATTAGAAATGTCACTTTTTAAATACAAATTACATTCTTTTTATCTTTGTCTGCTTGTCTTTATTTGAGTTTCTATCTTGATGCAGTTGTTCATTTACTTCACTTATCTGAAAATTAAATTTATATGTATTTTATCTCTGGATTTGCTGTGTGTAAACACCTCAATTTAATCAGTTGCCTATCTGCTTGCTGACATCATTGCTGCTACATACCAAAAAATCTCCTTGATTTAGCAGCTTAAAAGACCTAAAATGCTGTCTAGAAATAGAGAATTTTCCCACAGATATTGCTAAATCTTTGTGGGCAGCTTTCTTTGAGTTCAAGAAAGTCTCCTGCTTTGCTGCCCACTGCAAAGTCCAGGTCACCTATTTCGAGAATTCTTCAATCCGTTTACCATAATATTTGGTTATTTTAATGAATCTCTCCATTTTTTCAAAAATCGAAATCTTCCAAAGGTACAGCAAGTCTCTCATTCCTGCACACCTCGAGATCCTTGTTACAGAGATGTAATTCCTTCTTGAATGATAAATAAAGTGGTCATCAAACAAACAAATGAGTGTTTGTGTAAATCTCCCTGAATTGCCTTTTAATAGTTTTCCCTATTTCCAGGCACAGACTAAATCGAGAAGGAGCAGCAACGATGTCATTGAGGTCTGTGCCATGTCTGCCTACACACAAATATCACTGCATTACTGTTTACATATGGAGTCAAAACAGACAAAAGGAAGGAAGAACATAAGTGGTCAAAATAGGAAATAAATCAAAACTAAAATCTTCAAAATGAAAGATCTTTCATAACATCCAAGACATTCTTCTCTCAGACAGTGATCTATAAAAAATTGACTGTTATAGGGACAGTGAGGAAAGTAGAGTTAAGGCCACAATCAAATCAGCCACGATCTTATTGAATGATACAGCAGTCTTGAGGGCCCAAATGGCCCAGTCCTGTTCCTTTTTTTCAAGTTTTATGAAATGATGTGAATTACACCTGACATTGAGAAAAGGTAAATAAAAACCAAAAGAACTGCGGATGCTGAAAAGCTAAAACTCAATGTTGCATAGGCTTTTACGTTTAATTAGTGGTGATAGCAATTTTGACATGAGTGATTGTTGCTTCGTAGTGGCGGTGTGATTACTAATTCTGTTACCAAATATCTGCAAGATCCACATCACTCCATTGCCAATGGCAACATAACTAATCTCATAACCATCCTCCTCACTTGATTGTCACTTTAGTTTTCTGTCTCTCAAGGAGTTCGCTGCTTTCTTCTCCTGGAAAAAGCAGAGAATGTTGAGTGTAAAAAATTATGATGACATGACAGAGTGACAACGTTTTTGGGAGGCTGATTTGTAAGGGATGGGTTAGGAATGGCACTAAGATGTGGATTGAGTGTCAGTGTTGGTTGTTCAAGCAGGGATATGAAAAGGTGTTTGATGAGAGAAAGTAATGCATCACTTTGCAAGTCACATTACCCTGCAAAGAGCCGTACAAGAGAATGCTGAAGAGCTCAATGTGTGAAATTGGCACTTGAAAGAGGGCTTTCCTTCCCAAAGAGATCATCGAGCCTCTTGCAGTACTGAAACCAGGTTCCTGCCACTGACTAATATTAAACAAAGAACTGTGGATATGGGAAATCTTAAACAAAAACAAATTTCTGGAGAAACTCTGGGAGAAAGCAGTATTAATGTTTCAGGTCCAGTGACGCTTCGTCAGGGCCTGTTCTGAAGAACTCTGAAGGTCTGAAACCAATGCAGAATGTAATCACTTACCTCAGTACTTTTACATATGAAATCCATCTTCTTACAGCTGCAGGTTGTGATCATAACCACATTAAATGATTAGTGTGGAAACTCAAAAGCAAAAAGTGAAAACCTTGCTCAAGCCTCATGGTAGCAATTACAACCAAGTCCAACAATTTTAGTGGGAAGGAATAGGACTTGTAATATGTGGTTCATCTCTGTTATTACAACTCAGAAAGCAAAAGACTGGACAGGATGAAGCGGAAAGCACAATGCCTGATCCAAGTGAAAAGAAGAAAAGCTGGATAAAATAATAAGGGACGATTCAGCTTTATACACGTCAAAAAGAATCAATGCATTGACATTGCATCAGAGAACACAACATATGGACTAATATCACAGTAAAATATCAGCACAGAATCCCTACAGTATGGAAACAGGCCCTTTGGCCCAACAAGTCCACACTGACCCTTGGAGCATCCCACCCAGAGCCATTCCCCTATAACACACCTTAGCTACCCACCCCTGAACACTATGGACAATCCACCTAACCTGCACATCTTTGGACTGTGGGAAGAAATCCCTGCAGACATGGAAGAATGTGCAAACTCCACATGGACAGTTGCCCAAGGGTGGAATTGAACCCAGGTCCCTGGTGCTGTGAGACAGCAGTGCGAGCCACTGAGCCACTGTGCCGCCCTAAATAAGACTAAATGGCTTAAGTGAAAATGAGCAAAAGGTGCATGCAAAACATATTAGAATTAATATTCACTGAGAAATATTTGAAACGGTTGACAAACATGTTAGTAGAGTCAATTGGGGTTGATGCAGACATGGTTGGACGTTACAGCTGGAAAGGAAAATGCTTGGAACATACAGCAATGGTCTTTTATTGAACTTGCATTTTCATGTTTTCATATTGAAGCTATACCAAAGAGCCAAACTGAAAAGCCAACTATATCATAAGGAAGCTTAACAAAGCAACCGAAATTTTGCGATTTTTGAAGAGCACAAGGGTGGCATTTTCAAAGGCTCAGTGTAGAAGGATGCAAGTTTGATCCCCTATCCTATTAAGTTTCAGATGTGGCCAAAGCTAGACAGGGAGATGATACACAGCAAGGATATGTATCTGAACTTTGGGCATTTCAAATGATGTAAAGATTCAACAGGGTGCACATATGTGAAACAACTCAAGAGGGTAGAGATAGAGAAACTAATTCCTCTACTGTGAGAATTCTGAACAAGAGAGCTTATCCTTAAAATTAAAGTTAGGCATTTAGGAGTGATGCAAGAATGTATTATTCATACAATGGGCCATGAAACTTTGGGACTCGTTCCCTCAGAAAGCTGATGTCACTGGACAAATAGTAAATTTGAAGCAAAGCTGATGTTTCGGGTCTGGGCCCTTCTTCAGAAAAGAAGGGTCCAAACCCGAAATGTCAGCTTTCCTGCTCCTCTGATGCTGCTTGGCCTGCTGTGTTCATCCAGCTCTATACCTTGTTATCTCAGATTCTCCAGCATCAGCAGTTCCTACTATCTCAGAAAATTTGCAGATTAAGTTTTTTTTTGTTAGGCAAGGGTATCAAAAGATATGGTTAAAAGATGGATAAAAAATGTCGAAGCATATGTCTGGATTAAGATGCAGTCATGTCCTTTCTGGGCTGCACAGTGAGGTGACTTCCATCATAAGGAGAGGGAGAAGGGAGAATCGGAAGTGTCAGTAATGCAGTTGAACAAAGGGAACTATGGAGCTATGAGGGAGGAGCTGGCCAAGGTTCAATGGTGCAATACCCTAGCAGGGATGGCAGTGGAACAACAATGGCAGGTATTTCTGGATATAATGCAGAAGGTGCAGGATCAGTTCATTCCAAAGAGGAAGAAAGATCCTAAAGGGAGGCGGGGCGGCCGTGGCTGATGAGGGAAGTTAAGGACTGTATAAAGATAAAAGAGAAGAAGTATAACATAGCAAAGATGAGCGGGAAGCTGGAGGACTGGGAAACTTTTAAAGAGCAACAGAATATAACTAAAAAGGCAATACGCGGAGAAAAAATGAGGTACGAAGGCAAACTAGCCAAAAATATAAAGGAGGATAGTAAAAGCTTTTTTAGGTATGTGAAAAGAAATAAAATGGTTAAGACTAAAATTGGGCCCTTGAAGACAGAAACGGGTGATTTTATCATGGGGAACAAGGAAATGGCAGAAGAGTTGAATAGGTACTTTGGATCTGTCTTCACTAAGGAAGACACAAACAATCTCCCAGGTGTAATAGTGGCTGAAGGACCTAGGGTAATGGATGAACTGAAGGGAATTTATATTAGGCAGGAAATGGTGTTGAACAGACTGTTAGGTCTGAAGGCTGATAAGTCCCCGGGACCTGATGGTCTGCATCCCAGGGTACTTAAGGAGGTGGCTTTAGAAATCGTAGACGCATTGGTAATCATTTTCCAATGTCCTATAGATTCAGGATCAGTTCCTGCGGATTGGAGGGTGGCTAATGTTGTCCCACTTTTCAAGAAAGGAGGGAGAGAGAAAACAGGGAACTATAGACTGGTTAGCCTGACGTCAGTGGTGGGAAAGATGCTGGAGTCAATTATAAAAGATGAAATTACGACTTATTCGGATAGCAGTAAGAGGATAGGTCAGAGTCAGCATGGATTTACGAAGGGGAAATCGTGCTTGACTAATCTTCTGGAATTTTTTGAGGATGTAACTATGAAGATGGACAAGGGAGAGCCAGTAGATGTAGTGTACCTGGATTTTCAGAAAGCCTTTGATAAAGTCCCACATAGGATATTAGTGAGCAAAATTAGGGCACGCGGTATTGGGGGCAAAATACTGACTTGGATTGAAAATTGGCTGGCTGACAGGAAGCAAAGAGTAGTGATAAATGGGTCCCTTTCGGAATGGCAGGCGGTGATCAGTGGGGTACCGCAACGTTCGATGCTGGGACCGCAGCTGTTTACAATCTACATTAATGATATAGATGAAGGCATTAAAAGTAATATTAGCAAATTTGCTGATGACACAAAGCTGGGTGGCGGTATGAAATGTGAGGAGGATGTTATGAGAATACAATGTGACTTGGACAGGCTAGGTGAGTGGGCGGATGCATGGCAGATGCAGTTTAGTGTGGACAAATGTGAGGTTATCCACTTTGGTGGCAAGAACAGGAAGGCAGATTACTACCTAAATGGAGTCAAATTAGGTAAAGGGGAAGTACAACAAGATCTAGGTGTTCTTGTACATCATTCAATGAAAGCAAGCATGCAGGTACAGCAGGCAGTGAAGAAAGCTAATGGCATGCTGGCCTTCATAACAAGAGGAATTGAGTATAGGAGCAAAGAGGTCCTTCTGCAGCTGTACAGGGCCCTGGTGAGACCGCACCTGGTGTATTGTGTGCAGTTTTGGTCTCCAAATTTGAGGAAGGACATTCTTGCTCTTGAGGGAGTGCAGCGTAGGTTCACGAGGTTAATTCCCGGAATGGCAGGACTATCATATGTTGAAAGATTGGAGCGACTGGGCTTGTATACACTTGAGTTTAGAAGGATGAAAGGGGAATCTGATTGAGACGTATAAGATTATTAAGGGATTGGACACTCTGGAGGCAGGGAGCATGTTTCCGCTGATAGGTGAGTCCAGAACCAGAGGACACAGTTTAAAAATAAGGGATCGGCCATTTAGAACAGAGTTGAGGAAAAACTTCTTCACCCAGAGTGGTGGATATATGGAATGCTCTGCCCCAGAAGGCAGTGGAGGCCAAGTCTCTGGGTACTTTCAAGAAAGAGATGGATAGAGCTCTTATAGATAATGGAATCAAGGGTTATGGGGATAAGGCAGGAACAGGATACTGATTGTGGATGATCAGCCATGATCATAATGAATGGTGGTGCTGGCTCGAAGGGCCAAATGGCCTACTCCTGCACCTATTCTCTATTGTCTATTGTCTATTCACACTGGCAGTGAGCATTTTATTGGGACTTCAATAAAAACACTGCTCTGAAAAGGTTGAGATAACAAAGTGTGCAGCTGGAAGAACACTTCAGAAAGGATCCCAACCTGAAACATCAACTTTCCTGCTCCTCTGATGCTGCCTGGCCTGCTGTATTCCTCCAGCTCCACACTTCGCTATTGCTGACTCCAGCATCTGCAGTTCTTGGTATTTTGTCTGAAAAGGTTATTGTCTTGGTGAGCACAGAACAACAAAGATCCGTCCTGATCTGATTGAATGGTTTCACAAGCTTCAGTGGTTGATTAGTCAACTCCTACTCCCAAGTTCCTTAGATAACAGAAATAATATTCTTTCAAAGAATGTCTCCAAGGGGAAAACACCATTTAAGTGAAGATTCAACACTTACAGTAACAATAGGTCCATGAACTCGTACAGTTGAATTCGATTCTTCACAGTGTATGTCTTTTTCCAATGCTTGATTCTATGCATAAGCTTTTCTGGAGCTACCACTCGAGAACACATCTGAAATGAGAAGATTGATGATTTGTATCTCCCATAGTGAATATCAAAAAGACTTCAGAACTACCAGTGTTATTATCAAGGGACTAGTATGTCTTATTCATTTAGGATTATTATTGAGAAATGTTTCAACAGTCTGTTCGCAATTCTCAGATTTTGTGAATGTTTATCTTCACTCCAGTTACAGAAAGAAATTCATTCTATAGTTAAATTGGTAGTAATGACTCAACCTGTTACATTTACGTCAGTGACATAAAATTATGAATCAGCCAACTTCAAGGCATTTGACCAGATTCTGAAGAAATATCCCTAAGCTATCAAATAACTTATAAAAGCAGATTCTGTTCCCCTTTCTAGCTCTGCTATAACTTGTTTGATTAGTGTAATGTTGAAATAAAATGAGTACCTGAAACAATGGGGTTAACCTTGACTCAAAATGTAAAATCTTGTTGTGAGACTATTTTACATCGTTCCTGGTTATTATTTCCATTCATTTCACTTGATTTGTACTAGTTCACAGTGTTGAAATCCATCCCAAAGAATTAAAGCATAATTTAAGGGAGGCCAGGTCAGGCAGGAATGATATTAGCATGGTGTAGAAATTATTGCAAAGCACTTACCACATTGTTCCTATTACTCTACAGAGAACCTCCATATAATCGCATATCTTTTCTTGGGAAACAATGGTGCCAACCACATACAGTATCATCAATACTTGGAAACCAGAATCGTTTTCGGGTCTCATTGAAATTATAATGTGAAATTATGGAATTTCCACTGAACATAACCCAGTAGTAAATCTGAGCAGGTTTGGTTTCTCAGAACAATTGGAAGCACCAGTGAAATCTCACAATAGGCAAACAGGCCAGAGGGAACTGTCATCTGCTTGGATTGCAAAGAGTTTCTAGATTCAAGATTGCTTCTTTCTGACATTGTCTTGTTGGAGAAAGATATTTATATTTAAGGATTATGCAAACACTTAGAAGAACCTCCAGAGCCAATGGCCTCAACAGACAAGCAGGTTCCTTCCACTCTAGCTGCGAAACTAGGGCTTGCGCTGAAAGGTAGTGGGAGGGAGACAAAGAAGAAAACCTACTGAGGGCACTTTGGTGGCATGGGGCAAAGAAGGCTTTTTTATAAATTTCACTTTTATCCTTAAATGCTCATGATGTTGACTTTCTTGTGTGTATTGTGAATCTCTCCGTATAGGTGCTAATGCATTTTTATTCCAGCAGCAGCAACTCATGGCTACACATGGTGCTCATTGAAGCCTGTGCTGAACATCTGAAGCACAATTTGTGAGCAGGAGCAACAGTAAGGCCCCGATGAAGTGTGTAAACCCAAAACCTCGACTTTCCTGCTTCTCTGATGCTGCCTCACCTGCTGTGTTCCTCCAGCTCCACAGTGTGTTATCTCTGACTCCAGCATCTGCAGTTCTTGCTATCTCCAAGCAACAATATGTATATATGGCATTGGGTCATGGTGAAAGCTTTGTCTCTCCTCATTCAACATCCCAAAAGTAGCTTCCTCTGTGTGCAAAGTTGCAGCTGTCAAAGAATTGTCCAGCATTGGATGTGCCAGGGAGGGGCAACATACAAAGAGAGCCAATGCTATAGGATGGCCAGGGAGTAGGTAACCTGCTTGCTTGTATGCTCTACCTTTTATGCGCCTGTGAATAAAGTTGCTCTCCTTAATAAGACCTGTGATCAGTGTTTGCTGCATCCTCCCCCCTCACAAGTCGAGTCATTTACCCTGCCCACACCATGTGTACGCACAGCCACATTGCACACTTTTGATTTCCAGCGTGATGGAAAGTGACAGTGAGCACTCCTGTTCCAGTAGCTTTCAGCACTGGCATGACTGTGTCAGTGGGGCCCCAGATATTCACAACCCCTTCCTAGTGGCACATTCTGTTCACACCACAGCTTCACACCTCCCCAAGTCCCCATCCAACTCTTCCACACATGCCTACACCTTCTTACGCTTCCAATCCACCCCTGGTATATTGAGGTGACAATGCCTGCTGTTGCCATACAGTTACCCTCCTCATCCCAGGGTGAACGACACCCCCTCCCGTATTACATCCTTCCTAGCAATGATTTATAGTGTCCCCTCCTTGCAAGTAACATCTCAGTGCTGCCTAGCAAGAATCTTGCCACACCAGTTGTGCAAAGCATAATATTTGGAGTGAGATAATCTCAATGTGGACTTGGGACTCATGGTTTTTGTCATGCAGTTTTGCCACACATCTCACCATAGCCTACGTTCCTCAGACCCCCTAAAGGATTCCACCCACATTGTTTTCTCTCTAGCAGCGAGTAGAGGATAGATACATAATAAAAACTGATTTCTTCTACATCAAAATTTAGTGAATGGAGAATGGTTACATCGTACTAATTATTTGTAAAATCAAATTCAGACACTTACAGGAGTGCAGTGTCCATGTGTGACTGATCAGGAAATTGTCTAATTATCTCCATTCTGGCAGCCCAATCTGCTAGCCACAATGTAATGGTCCCCAAAGCTAGGACGTGAGACAGCATCTGGTTTAGGCTAGATGTGGTGCATGTCTGTGCCATGAAGCATATTGACATCAGTGCGAAAAGTTCTTGAAGCCTCCATTGGCAGAGTGTAGGAGTCTGGCTTGCAGTCAGTCATCTCTCTAACTTTCAAGCAGTTTGAATTGTTCCCAGTCCCTAGTTCTGGACGCTAGATTTATTACTTAGAATGTAATGAAGAGACAGTACACAGGTGTTTAAGGGCAAAAGAATCTCTGCAATCATTTGTGTGCAACAAAAGTAACAACAATACAAAAAAAGCTAGTTCAATAATCCAAGGAAATTAACACAATTAATATACAGGAAACAAAAGTACTTTAAAACACACAAATAGTTAGATTACTGCTATTAGAGTCGCAACTATTTACTATTACATGGAAAAGATATTGGTATTTAAATACACTGTTAATCTGTCCCAGTGCACTGATACCACCTACCTCCCACTGCTAACTATGTTGGAACTTTGGGGTCTCAGGAGTTCTGCTTACTACTTAGAACGCAGTTTTGAAGTTCACCTGGCTGCTCTGGTTTGCTATACCTGGTGCATGGTTGAAGACTTTGACCTGCGCAAACATTTCAGTTGGGTTATGTTCGCAGGTACAGTTTATCTCCACACCAAGTCTGTAGAATCATTGTTTGGTTGATGCCTTCTTTGAAGTTAATTGGCTTTCCGATGGTTAGATGAGGTGCAAATGATCTTTAATTGATGTTGGATGTCAAAGCCTTTCACAGTACTTCTCTAGACTCCATACGCTCTAAATTTATATCCAGTTAAAGAATTGTTGAATGTTCTGGGAAAAGAATCCCAGTTTATAAGAAATAGGTAAATGTTCCTTGGAGTCTGCTGGAAGTTGTTTGCATTGACTGGGACTTCAGAATTCAAGCAAGATAGAATCCCATGTTTCTGTAATACAATGCATCATTTTAGGATTCCATTAAAACCTGGTACTCATTGTTGAAGCAGTTATTGAACTGCCAAATGACAACTTTTTTTTTAGTTTATCCCTAGCTGATCAGCCATATACTGTTGTAGCTCAGCAATGAAGTTGTCCTGAATTGACATGCACAGGAGATAGCGAGCATCACTCAGTATTAGGACTTTAAGGGGGTTAGACAACTTTCTGTTTGAAGGATGAGGTCTTTCAGGCTGGAAGCTCATACCCACAAATGAAGTATCAATATATGGCACACACCTCTGTCAAAATAAAGGGAGAAGTTGCAATTTTTCTTTTGTGAAGATGTCTTTTGGGGTTGTATAAAATTGTGAACTGAAATGAGAAAGAACTGTTTTAAAATCAACGTCTTAAAGGATTGTTGCATGTTATGAAAAGCAAGTAATCTGACACTGATGGCAAGCATTGTTTAAACAGCAGTTTGAACAAGCAGTAATTGAAGTGGTTGCAGATGAACTGGAGCTGATTGGTTTTATGTTCAGATGGTAACAAGATGTTAATTGGTCTATGGACTAGTGATTAATTGTTCACGATATGGGGAGGTGATGGCCTAGTGGTATTATTGTTGCTCTGTTAATCCAGAGACCCAGATAATGTTCTGGGGTCCTGGGTTTGAATCCCACCATGGCGGATGGTAGAATTTAAATTCAATAAATATCTGGAATTAAGAATCTGTGATGACTGTGAATCCATTGTTGATCTTTGGAAAATTCCATCTGGTTTACTAACATCCTTTGGGAAGGAAACTGCCATCCTTACTTGGTCTGACCTACATGTGACTCCAGACTCACAGCAATGTGGTTGACTCTTAACTGTCCTCTGGGCAATTAGGGATGGGTGATAAATGCTGCCTGGCCAGTGGTGTCCTCATCCTGTGAATGAATAAATACAAGAATAAAGACAAAGGCCTTTTGCCTGACACATCCATGTAGTCGGTTCTTAGGCTGAACAGTTCAGAGCTAGTACAAGATGGAGTGAAGTGATCAGATATCCACAAGCTCAGGAACTGTCTCTCCATTCTCTACAGTCAAACCCCACTTTAAACCTGAAGAAACCCATTTTATCTATCCTTCAGCAGCTGCCATACGTTGCGGTTTTTTGAATGATATATCACATACTTATTTTTATAAGTGACCCAGTCACCATGTACATCTGGCAAACCAGTGGGAGTACTTGGAAAAGGAAAGCTGTGAAGAAACCTTCTGATCAGCAAGAACAAACTCAACAAATCTTTTAAACGAAGACTACTGAACTGATTTCCCAGTTCTCTTTCCATTCACTTTTTTTTGTTTCTCCTATTTATGTCTGTGCATATATGTATGTAAGTAAGGGTAGTTTATGAGGGGATTATAGTTTTAATTTGTAGAGTTAATTGCCAATGGTTTATAACTGTCTACCTGTAATTAGAGACTAATACTTGTAATAAATAAACTGGAACTCTCTCCCGAACAACATTGTAGGTCTGGGGAGAGATAGTAGGAACTGCCGATGCTGGAGAATCTGACATAACAAGGTGTAGAGCTGGATGAACACAGCAGGCCAAGCAACATCAGAGGAGCAGGAAAGCTGATATTTAGGGTCTGGACTCTTCTTCAGAAATGGGGGGGAGGGGATATATTGAAATGAATAGAGAGAGGGGGGGAGGCGGATGGAAGATGGATAAAGGAGCAGATAGGTGGAGAGGAGACAGACAGGTCAAGGATGCAGGGATGGAGCCAGTAAAGGTGAGTGTAGGTGGGGAGTTAGGGTGGGGGTTCGTCAGTCAAGGGAAGACAGACAGGTCAAGGAGGCGGGGATGAGGCTGGTAGGTAAGTGGTGGGGGTGCGGGTTGAGGTGGAACGAGTGGATAGGTGGGAGAAAGGACAGACAGGTTAGGGAAGCGGGGACGAGCTTGGCTGGTTTTGGGATGTGGTTGGGGGGCGGGGAGATTTTGAAGCTTGAGAAGTCCACATTGATACCATTGGGCTGCAGGGTTCCCAAGTGAAATATGAGATGCTGTTCCTGCAACCTTTGGGTGGCATCGTTGTGGCACTGGAGGAGGCCCAGGATGTACATATCGTCCAAGGAGTGGGAGGGGGTTTGAAGTGGTTCGCGACTGGGAGGTGCAGTCGTTTGTCGCGAGCCGAGCGTAGGTGTTCCACAAAGCGGTCTCCAAGCCTTTGCTTGGTTTCCCTGATGTAGAGGAGGCCACATCAGGAACAGCGGATACAGTATACCATATTAGCAGATGTGCAGGTGAACATCTGTTTGATGTGGAAGGTTTTCTTGAGGCCTGGGATGGGGGTGAGGTGAAGGGGTAGGTGTAGTACTTCCTGCGGTTGCAGGGAAAAGTGCCGGGGTGGTAGAGCTGGTGGGGGGTGTGGTGTGAACAAGAGAGTCACGGAGAGAGTGGTCCCTCCGGAAGGCAGATAAGGGTGGGGAGGGAAAAATGTCCTGGGGTCAGATTGCAGGTGGCGGAAGTGGCAGAGAATGATGTGTTGGATCCGGAGTTCGATGGGGTGGTACGTGAGAATGAGGGGGATTCTGTTTTTGTTGTTATTGCGGGGAGGGGTGTGAGGGATGAGTTGTGGGAAACGCGAGACATGCGGTCGAGGGTGTTGTCGACCGCTGTGGAGGGGGAGTTATGGTCCTTGAAAAAGTGGAATGCTTCATCTCGGGAGCAGATGCGGCAGAGGCAAAGGAATTGGGAATAGGGGATGGCATTTTTGCAGGAAGGTGGGTGGGAGGAGGTGTATTCTAGGTAGCTGTGGGAGTCGGTAGACTTTCCAGGTTGTTGCCAGAGATGGAACAGAAAGGTCCAGGAAGGAGAGAAAGATATCTGAGATGGTCCAGGTGAACTTCAGTTTGGGATGGAAGGTGTTAGTGAAGTGGATGAACTGTTCGAGCTCCTTGTGGGAGCATGAGGCAGCACCAATACAGTCATTGATATAACGGAGGAAGAGGTGGGGGATAGGGCCAGTGTAGCTTTGGAAGAGGGATTGTTCCCCATATCCTACAAAGAGGCAGGCATAGCTTGGGCCCATGCGGGTACCCATGGCCACCTTCTTTGTCTGTAGGAAGTGGGAGGAATTACAGGAGAAGTTGTTAAGGGTGAGGACGAGTTCAGCTAAGCGGACAAGGGTGTAGTGGTGGGAGACTGGTCGGGCCTATGGGACAGGAAGAAGCGGAGGGCCTTTAGGCCATCTGCATGGTGAAGATGAGGTGTTGGGGACCAGGGAATCAGAAGTTTTGGAGGAGGTGGACAGAGTGGGTGGTGTCACGGACATAGGTGGGGAGTTCCTGGATCGGGGGGAGAAAATTGAGTCGAGATAAATAGAGATAAGTTCAGTGGGGCAGGAGCAGGCGGAGACAATGGGTCGACCAGGGCAGTCAGGTTTGTGGATTTTGGGAAGAAGATAGAAACTGGCGGTGTGGGGTTGGGGAACCATGAGATTGGAGGCTGTGGGTGGGTGGTCACCTGAAGTGATGACGTCATGGATGGTCTGGGAGATGATGTTTTGGTGGTCGGGGGTGGAGTCATGATCAAGTGGGTGGTAGAAGGAAGTGTCAGAGAGCTGGTGCCTGGCCTCGGTGATGTAGAGGTCAGTGAGCCATACTACAACTGTGCCACCCACAACTGCATTGTAGGTCTACCTACAGCACATGGACTGCAGTGGCTCAAGTGGCAACTCACCACCACCTTCTCAAGGGCAATAAATGCTGGCTAGCCAGTGATGCCTGTGCCCCATAAGGGAATAGAAAAAGCAGTAATTCTTAAGTCCAGAAACTTGGTCAGTGCTTTCTGTCAACTTGGGTCTGTCAATCTGTTATATTGGGGAATTTTATGTACTTTTATAAAATCTTTAACCTTGTGATGACTCTGGGAATAGCAGGGCTTAACGTCCAGTGTGCTACCTCAGTGAGTCCTGACACTTTCTGCTTTGTTGAATCTATGTGGAAATGAGGAAACTCAGAAGTTTGCCTGAACAATACTCTCATGAGCTGAAAAGTGCCTTGCTAGCTGTCATTTATGTTGTTATCATGTTCTCAACCACTGATAAGACGCCATTCTGATGTCAGTTTCCAACAGCTGGCAGATCTTTTCATGGTGTCAGGAGGGAAATAAAGCATTTCCAGACACTGCCGTTAGGGAAAAAAGCCAGACAGGACTTTTCTCTATTACTTGTCGGGAGTTGTATTGTGGCTTTAAAATCTAAAATAACCGAGGTGTTTTCCAGAAATGTGTCAAATATACTATGACACCAAACCTTATCAGAAAATATTAGAATAAGTGACCAAAAGGTTGGTAAAACAGATAGATTTTAATGATTGTCTTCATGGAGGACAATGAGGTATATAGATAGAAAGCTTCAATTCCAGTGCAGCATTTACAATCCAAAATGCGGAACGGGCTGGAATTGAATGGACACAGATACCTTGTAGGACAGAAGGAGTTTAAAGAATTAAGTGGGGCAAGGTCACGAAAGATTTTGAAAATAAGGATGAAAATTGTAAAATTAATGTTAATGGGTGCCAAGGTAAGTTACGAACAATAGGGATGATGGGTATATGTTGGGCTAATGGTGGCAGAGGTTTGGGACAGTATGGATATGTGGTGGTGAGTAAGCCAGAAAATCTTTGTAATATCTAAAGGCATGGGTGAGGGTTTAAGGCCATAAGACCATAAGACGTAGGTGCAGAAATTAGGCCATTCGGTCCATTGAGTCTGCTCCACCATTCAATCATGGCTGACAAGTTCCTCAACCCCATGCTCCTGCTTTCTCCCCATAACCCTTGATCCCCTTGATAATCAAGAACCTATCTATCTCAGTTTTAAATGTACTCAATGACCTGGCCTCCACAGCCTTCTGTGGCAGTGAATTCCATAGATTCACCACTCTCTGGCTGAAGAAGTTTCTCCTTATCTCCATTCTAATAGGTCATCCCTTTACTCTAAGGCTGTGCCCACGGGTCCTAGTCTCTCCTACAATGGAAGCATCTCCCCAACATCGACTCTGTCCAGGCCATTCAGTATTCTGTAAGTTTCAATTAGATTCCCCCTCATCCTTCTAAACTCCAATGAGTATAGTCCCAGAGTCCTCAAACGATCCTCATATGTTAAGCTTTTCATACTTGGGACAATTCTCATGAACCTCCTCTGAACCCCCTCCAGGGCCAGTGCATCCCAACTGAGATATGGGGCCCAAAACTGCACACAATAGTAGTGTGCAGTAGCAGATGCTCATCTCTTCTAACAAGGTCTTCAACACATTATCATGCATTGCTTATGTTACCAATGAGTTTTTTGTAATACTTAACAGGTATAGAAAAAAGGAAATCGTAGTTCATGGTCTCAATATACATTCAGAATGTCATTTGCCAAATGCTGAAGTTTACATGTATATTATTCAGCTTTCGTCTCTAATTTAAGAAGTCAGTCTCTCACTGAATGTAATTTGGATCGCAGTTTCACCCTATATGGCAGTGTAATTCTAAACTTGCTAAACCGAAACAGCAAATTAGATTTCAAATCACAAATGAACAAACTTTTCTGAACAAATAAAGCAGAAAATGCACACAGCAAGTAAGAAACCGACACTAACTTGTCTATTCAGCACATTTAGTTTTATTGCTCTTATCCAGTAGTTATTTAGGCCTGTCCTTTCAAAAATCAATACTAATTGAAGAGAGATATTTAATTTGCTACTCTTTGCTGACATATAATAATGCATTTCATTATAGGTGTGTCAGCATTACTGTGAATTCTGACACCAATATTTTCACCCTGTTATAGGAAAAGCTTTAACGGTGTAGATATTTTAGGGAACACCTTGGGCTCAATTACAATGGCTGCATAGGCACATTATCCAGAATAAAGAGCTAAACAGGTGAGCATACTTAATGCTCAATTTCCTCTCGCTAACCATTTAGCTAGTTGCAATTTTTGGTGTAGTATTTAGAGTGAAAATCATGGGGTAGGGAATAAATTATTCACATGATGAAGGTAAAAAGAGGGAATGACTTCATGCAGCAAAATATAGGGACCTAGGAAATAAACTAAAAAGTAGACCCTCACTGAATTGAATTAGTTTTATTGTCACACGTACTCAAATGAGAACAGTGAAAAGTTTAAGTTGCCAGTTACTGTATCATCTTAGGTACAAAGGTACCTAGGTACAATCGTTAGTTACAGAGTAGAGAAATGAAGAAAATAAAAGTTACATTACAAATACACATTATAACCATCAGTCAGAAAAACAAGAAGCAAAGTTAAAAAGACAAACATTACAGTCTCTCTCCGTAGCAGAACCATGCAGGGGGCTTCCTGCTCCTATGATGCTGCTTGACCTGCTGTGTTCATCCAGCCCCATGTTTGTTATCAGGGGGCTTCCACATGGTCTGACTGCTGGCTGCTGCCACACTTTGCACCAGGACACTGCAGGCAGTGCTGCCACATTCTGCATTCGGCTGCTGGACGCTAGCATCCTGACTCCACCTGGTGTTCACTGGCATCCTTGCTTTGCGCCATTGGTCACTGGTGTCTCTGCTTCAGACTGTTGGTCATCGCTGGTCACTGTTGCCCCCGCCAAACCCGCTTCAGAGGCCAGGAGTTGGAGGATGGGGTCGAGCGTCTGAGGCTGAAAAAAGGGAGGAGAGAGGTAGAAAAAAAAAAGAAAAAGAAGAGAAAGAACAGGTGGAGCAGAGGAGCTGCATGGCAGCAATCAAACGATCCCTCCCAGAGCCACATTGTAGCAAGGTCAGGGTTAAATAACACACTCATTGAACACAAAGCTAGAGAAATGTTGTCGAAGAAGAGATTTAAATTCTTGAGACATTGTAACTGACTTTGGGGAGATGAAATCTATACAGGTTGGTCAGGTTGCACTCCAGCAGGACTGGGGCCAATATTCTCAAAGGGGCATTCTGTGAGGATGGATTTAAACTAGAATGGCAGGGAACCTCAGCAGGCAGACAAAAATGAGCGAAGTAAGGATGAAAATGAAAGATAGAAAAACAAACAGCAAAAGTGGACGCAGAGGAAACAAAGACTAGCAGCAAATAGGACCATTATACAAATAAAATCTGTAAAAATGTCAAAAAAAGGCACAAATCTTAATGCATTTGTAATATGGTAAACAAATTGACAGCACAAATAGTTGTAAACAAATATGACATGATTGTGTTTACAGAAACATGGCTGCAGGGCGATGAAGACTGTGAATTGAATATGCAACGGTATTCAATCTTTCGGAAGGACAGACAGAAAAAAAGGTGGGGTGCCATTGTTAGAGAAAGACTGAATCAGTGTAACAATGAGAAAGGGCATTGACTCAGAAAATCTAGATGTAGAATCAGTCTGAGTGGAGCTAAGAAGCAACAAGAAGTGGAAAAATATAGTTGCTGTTGTCTACAGGTCTCCATATAGCAGTGGAGTAGGGAGTAGCATTAATTGGGAAATTAGAAATGCATGCCTCAAGGGTGCTGTAATAGTCATGGGTGAATTTAATCTATACAAATTAGGAACAAAAACAAAGTTGCTGGAAAAGCTCAGCAGGTCTGGCAGCATCTGCGCAGGCAAAAACAGAGTTAACATTTCGGGACCGGTGACTCTTCCTCAGAACTCGAGTTAACTCTGTTTCTTTCCTTCACAGATGTTGCCAGACCTGCTGAGCTTTTCCAGCAACTTCGTTTTTGTTCCTGATTTACAGCATCCACAGCGTTCTTTCGGTTTTTAATCCGTACATATTCTAGGCAAACGATATTAGCACTATTACTGTGATGGATGAATTCCTGGAGTGTGTCCAAGAATTTCTTTTCAATGAGTATTTTGAGAAGCTGACTAGGAAACAGACTATCCCAGATTTCGTTTTGTGCAATGAGAAGGAGTTAATTAATAATCCTGATGTGAGAGTTCCCTTAGAAAGAAGTGATAAAAACATGATAGAACTTTTCATTGGGATAGAAAGTGAAGTAGTCCAACCTGAAACTAAGGGCCTAATTCTAAACAAAAGAAACTACAAAGATATGGGGGGAGGGGTGTTGTTTGTGATACATTGCATATGATTAAAAATACAAATGATTGATATTTATTGCAAATCTTGTGATTCCAGAACATATCCTGGTGGCGCTGTACTAGCTATAGCTTGCCAACCACAAAGAGATCCATTTACCACTACTTTGTTAACAAGCAAATTCTTTATCCATGCTACTATGTTACTCCTTACACCAGGAGCTCTTACAGTAATAACCCTTGTTGTGACAATTTATCAAATGCCTTTTGGAAATACAAGCACACCACAACTACAGGTTCCCCTTCAGCCATCTTGCTTGCTAATTTCTCAAAAAACCCTAATAAATTAGTTAAACCTAACTTCCCTTTCAGGAAAAAGACATGCTGATTCTGCCTGATCATATCAGTCCTTTCTGTTGATCTGGGTCAGAATCTCCTTTGTTTATCCAAAGCAGGCAAAAACATTGGCCATTTACATTGCCAGGAGTTTTCTGGACAGACATCCAAAGCGTGACCTGTCACAACAGAGATAGTCCAGCAAACTACAAAGGCAGCATTGGAGGAAAGTGACAAAACAGTCCTTTTTACGATAAAAGCTACTCTATTCCAGTTAATAAAAAGTTTAATTATTCCAAAGTCACTTTGATATCCACTGAGAAAAAGTAAGTGGGTAAGCTAGGTGAGTGAGGGAGAAGGGAGTCAGGCGGTTGGGAAATAGGGGTGGGGGAGAAAGGTATGTAAGAAATAGGGAATCAGGTAGGTGATGGAAGTAAGTTGGCACGTAGTTGGTAAGATACAATGCCACGATGGTGAGAGGGTAGAGTGTCAGATGGATGAGAAGATAAATTGCAAGATGGGTGAGAGGAAAGACTGTCAAGTATAAGGATAAGTGGCATCTGAGTTAGGATTTAGGATACCAGGTGGATCAGTGGGATATTTAGTTGATGGGGAGATAAGAAAGTACAATGACAGGTGGGTAAGGGGATAGAATGCTTTGGGTAATGGGGGTAGGGTGCCAGGTGGTAGGGTAGTAGGTTTGAGGGCATAGATGGCAGAAATGTAGGTGCTGAAGTAGGGCAAGGGGACAGAAAGGTTGGTGATAAAGTAGGGTGAGGAGGCAGAAAGGTTGGTGATGAAATAGGCCAAGGGGACACACTCAATGTGTATTGGGGTGATGGGCAAATCCCACTCACAGACTCCCTAAGTCCAATAGGTAAATTTACTAATGGAGATGACAAATTAAGGAAAAGTTGCCCATATCAATGAAATTTAAGGAAATGGTGTGGAGTCAATCCTTCAATACACAGGTGAGCCTTATGTCAGTGGTGGAGAAATTATTGAAGAAGATTCTTAGGGGCAGCATATAGTCATATTTGAAGAAGCTCTTTCTGCATCTGGGATGAGAGGGTGTCCATGGAGAGTGTTGCGGGGATCCTGGTTGGTTGTTGAAGACAGGAATTAGATTAAGTAAATACAGTGAAGAAAATTACAAATTCTTGTTCAATTTCTCCATCATTTCTTTGTCTTCTATTGCCAATTCCTTATACTCACTCACCAGAGGTCCAACATTAGCTTAAGTTATTCTTTTCTTATTTAATAACACCATTTGCCTCCAGATCCCTTTTGATGGGTGTTCTATATGCAATTAAGCTGTCATCTCACATTTTAGTAGTTGAAACGTCTATTTATTCACCCATTAAAGATATAATGATCTCTGGCTCAACTAATTTCTCTGCCAAAGTATTCATGTTCAGGGAATCAAACAGCATAGAAATGACGCTCTCCAACCATTATGGCCACACTGGCTTTTTGAAAGAACTTTGCAGTTAGTACACTGGCATTAACTTTCCTCATAGTCTTGTACATTTTTCCTTTCTCTGTTTATCTATCCTCTTACTTTTAAAACTCAGTAATGAATCTACTGTCACCATCATTTTAGGTAGTGCCTTCCAGATCATAAATTTCAACAATTTTCCACAAAAAAATTCTCTTCGCTGTCAATGACAATTTAATGGCCAGCGACTCCACAATTACATTCAAACCTTGAACAATTATAAAACGTCCATTAAATTTTCTTTGCTTCAGTGCAAATGGATCAGAAGTTCAATCAGTTTCTCCTTCACATGCACCTACTTGCACATTCAGAAAACACAGAATTCTTACAAGACAGGAGACCGTTAAGCTCATGTCAAATGGGTAATGAACGCAGTACCATTTTTCCACATTCTCTTTGTAAACTTTCACATTTCCCTTTTTTAAGTAATAATCTGAATGCCTCAGATAAACCTGAGTCTACTCTCGGGCAGTACTATCTAGAAATTAATCACCCATGGTATGAAAACATTTCTCATCACGTCACCATTTCTTCTTTTGTGAATTATCTTAAACCTACGCCGTCTTGTTCTCAATCCTTCCACCAGAGGGAACAGCTTTTCCACACCTAATACCCGTTCAATTCATGATATTGAATAACAAATGTGTCAAATTTTCTCTTACTTTTCTAAGGAAAATAGTCCCAAATTCTTCAATTTATTTCCATAATTGTGGAAGTTCTGACCCATTCCTGTGAGCCTTATCTTCACTCTCTCTGATCTGTTCTCACATCTCTCCTAACATGCGGACACTGTTCTCCAGTTGAGGCCAGACCATTACACTCAATCCTCACAATATGCAGATTCACGACCTGTAGATCCTCACACTTGCGAGGTTAGACCTAGGCTCAAACCTTTTTCTGGCTTCATTGATGACCCCTATTGCAGTCCTTCGTGATAGTTAGGGAATTTGCATTATACCAATATCCATGTTTTTCTGTTATCCCAGGGAGGTACGCGCTCCTATCTCATGCCGATAAAAAGGATTTAGTATATTTCTACAAATTTAACATATCTTCTTATTCTGGTATTCTATGCCATATTAATAATGTCTCAGATGATGTGCATTTTATTAAGCATGCTCTCAACCTGTTCTACCCTTATACATGTCCAGGCCCCCTGCTCCTGCATCCCTTTAGAAATTCACATTTTATTTTCTATTGTACCTTTACGTTCTTCCAACCGAAATGAATCACTTCATTGAATTTCACCTGCTCATTACCCACCCATGCCATAAACTTCTCTTTGTCCCTTAGAAATTCTGCGCTTTTATCTCACAGGTCATAATTCCTGCCAGCAAACTCTTAAGAGTTGTCAGGTTGCAAAAAAATTATCTGCGACCAGCCCCAGTTCTTTATGTCACTTGTACTCATCTTAAGCAAAGCTTTGCCCTACCATACTGCAACAGGATGCTTAATTAGCGGAGTATATGTTAAAAACTTAATGATTTGTTATTGCATTAACTCAAAATGTCATTTAACAAATGTCAGTTAATAGAAAATATTGAATTTTAAAGTTTTTAAGTCTGTTAATTAAGAGTATTGCATCTAGTTCACATTTGTAGGCTAATCAACATGACAGTAGCACAAAATAAAACATAATTGGATCAAAATGTGTCATCAGTCTTTTTTAAAAATGCGTCATGGACCATCAGATTTCCAGTAGCCATAGTATTTTGCTTTTATATTTTGGATCATTGATAGTCTGTGAATGACTTAGTTCAATCCTGACAGTCACACCATGATTTAGGTGGCTGCTGAAGTTTGGTAACTGATCTGACCACCATTGGCAGGATCTTGCAGGTTGCTTTGAATCAAAAGTAAAGAAGAATATGTGGCACTCATTATTTACAATTCTTCACTTTCAGATCACTGACTGTCATTGTTCTTCGTCCTGAATGCTCATGCATAGAATTTTCAACATTACAAAAACAATTGAGAAACTGTCGCTCTATAAATCAGGTCCATTGGAACCAGTAACACCACAGTGCAATGAAATGTTGGAAAAGCAAGGCTTGAAGCAGCAAACAAAAAGACACACAAGTTGCCTAATCTTCAGAAACTAATGGAACAATAAAGGCTTCTAGAATTAAACATGCTAAAGGCTGCCAGTAGATAAAGGAGAAAACAAAATCTAAATTTTATTAACATGCTACTAACAAACAATCCTGACCATATTACTGATTATTACTGGCTACTTTAAAAGTGGCTCTTGCGGGCCACAATAGCTTACACAAGCATATGGACATGATTTCCTCTCCCCTTGAACTGTGCATATTTGCTGACATTATCTGTATTGCAATGCAGCCTTGCTTGGGTGATTTGGGAGGTGGAAGTGGGGTAGCATGATTTCAGTACTGTTGCACATTTACAATCTCCACGCATGGCATGGCTTGTGATGCATACATCAAAGGTCCATGTAGAGACATTCCATGGCCCTCCTCTTCGGATCTCTCTGCTAAACTGTCATTCGTGTGAGATGTGAATGCTGATACTCACATTAATAAGAACTTGCTCTATTTCTGAGATGATTGATATAGAGTCATTGGAACCACGAACGAGTTTTTGTGAGGTTTTGCTGTGTCCACAGTGCTATGAAGGCACAGAGAAATGGAAGAGGAACAGATGTGCCAGCATGCCCAGGACCAGCAGCAACCTACAATGGCTGCTGAACAAGAAGAAGTTGCAGCTGAAGGCCTGCTCAGGGCATGGAGGATGTAGGACACCTACAGAGTCTATCATCCTCCATGCCAGTTCCCTCAGATGAGTGCAGCTCTTTTGGCTTACATTGCCACTGTGGACTGAAGATGTTTCAGGACACTGTCACAGAAGAAGCCAACTGCTGGGTTAGAACTTGAAACTTGAAAGTGTGGGTGACCATACAGTCCTGGTAGCTGCCATGGTGACAGTTGCACTAAATTTGTATACTCTGGCCTGCTTCCAAAAATCCAGTAAGGACCTCAGCAGGGGCCCTCAATGTACAACTGTAAAATGTATCAAGGCTGTTACGAATACAATTTGTGACTGATCACATCACCACGTCTCGTTTTCCTATGTTGAGGTCAGTGCTGCAGCCTGGCCAATAGGTTTTGCTGGCATACTCCACCAGGCTGTACACAAGTTGTGTTTAGAGTCCCATATCATAAAAAGGCTGAATTCATCAGTAGACAAGGGTTCCATTTCATCACCGTACAGTCATCTGTGACATCAAGACATCTTGGGAATCTGTGCCAGGTACCCTGAAACTATAGCAGTTACATAATCCCTGACTGAGTCTGTGTGTAGGTACAATCCATTCTTCCACCAGGTCCATGGTAAAGCAAACAGTAATACTGCTGAAGTTGAGATCCCAAAGACTGGATTCATCTGGCGGTACTTTGCAGTAGAGTCCAGACAGAATGTGCTGCATAATCCTAGCATGCTGAACAACTGGCGCAGACACAAGAGGGGCTGTGATGGATGCTGCGGGCTAGGAGAGGGGCAGCAGGCTTCCAAAGAAAGAAGTGAGGACATTACACAGTATGGTAGAGCAGTGCAGAGTCACATGAAACAAGCCAGAAATGACTTAGTGGCAGCTAGTTCCAATAGATACGAGCTGAGTACAGTGGTTGATTGTAAATCTATTGTTCCTTTAAAGACAAAGGGCCCCTGCTTGTCCCCAGAAGCAAATGAAGCTCTTTTGGTTTGTTTTTTTCTTCGCTTTTGCTGTTGTTACATAAAAGTTATTTTTGCAACCATTTAAAGCTTTCCCGCATTTAACGCTCATCCATTGAATGATGACAAACTGTTATGCAAGCCTGAGGATTAAGAAAACAGTAGTAGTTCCTAAGACATGTGGTACATAGCGAATAAAATAAACAGTGGACAATTGAGAGAGATAACCCACTAGAGCTCATGGAGAGAAACCCTAATTGAAACTCATCAAAATTGACACTCAGCTGACTTTTTGGTAAAATATAGCCCAATACCCTTGTATGCTCTGTAGCTATCATCCTCCTTGCCTCTTTATACACACAAGGCAGAATTGACAAACCATAAGCCTTACCGCACCATCAATGTCTGTTATTGCATCAACGCAGGCATCACCTCAGCCCTTCAATACTTTACCTTAGAGCTCAGGGACACATGACTTGCATGCTTCTGCCAAGTCATGTTGCTCAAAGGGACAGACACACATTTATAAAGGATGCTTTTGCACTCACTTCAACACGCACATCTTATGGTTCTTTCTTTGCTTTCTCAGTGTTCATTCAATTTACCACTTAATTAGTGGCTGTTAGCCTCTGTGTGTGGGTCACACAACACATTAGGTCCTTAGTGCTCAGTTACAGGCTGCCAGTCTTGTGACTTGCAATGCTTTTTAGCCAAGCGGGAGAGGCAGGCAGTTTGTGACAGTGTAGTGTAGTGAATAGTCAAGGGAGTGGATAATACACTGTGCGACATCTTGCTCTACCAATATCACAGCATGTTTTGGAGTTTACAACTCAAACAAATGGTCATGTGTGAAGTCACCACTTAATAGGGTGAAGACAGTCTAAAGATAGTCAAGGTGTGTCCCACAGTCAGTCAAGCAGCTTGTCTTATCCCAGTCCACAAGATTAGCCACACGCAGTCAGGTGCCTAGTCCTGTCAGAATCCAGGATCAAAAAGTGTGCAGTCAAGGATTGGGTCACAGTCAGTCCTGCAGATCAAGTGCAACACGTCCGGGGTTTATTGGTACGTCAGTCGGGGTGCTGTTGAGACATTTGTCCAGAGGTTAAACAATGAGACAAAGGGAGTGTTGAGTATGATGGAAGTGTTGGAACAACAGTTGGTAGTGATGCACGTGCAGGGGGGGTGGTAAGCTGTCTCCAGTAATGAGTAGGAAGCATAAATTATTTCAGTAAAGCGTTTGATAAGGTTCCCCATGGTAGGCTATTGCAGAAAATTCGGAGGCATTGGATTGAGGGTGATTTAGCAGTTTGGATTAGAAATTGGTTAGCTGTAAGAAGGTGGTGGTTGATGGGATATGTTCATCCTGGAGTTCAATTACTAGTGGTGTACTGCAAGGATCTGTTATGGGGCCACTGCTGTTTGTCATTTTTATAAATGACCTGGATGAGGGCGTAGAAGGATGGGTTAGTAAATTTGCGGATGACACTAAAGTCGGTGGAGTTGTGGATAGTGCGGAAGGATGTTGCAGGTTACAGAGGGACATAGATAAGCTGCAGAAATGGGCTGAGAGGTGGCAAATGGAGTTTAATGTGGAAAAGTGTGAGGTGATTCACTTTGAAAAGGAGTAACAGGAGCACAGAGTACTGGGCTAATGGTAAGATTCTTGGTAGTGTGGACGAGCAAAGAGATCTTGGTGTCCATGTTCATAGATCCCTGAAAGTTGCCACCCAGGTTGATAGGGTTGTTAAGAAGGCGTACGGTGTGTTAGGTTTTATTGGTAGAGGGATTGAGTTTCGGAGCCGTGAGGTCATGTTGCAGCTGTAGAAAACTCTGGTGCGGCTGCGCTTGGAGTATTGCGTACAGTTCTGGTCACTGCATTATAGGAAGGATGTGGAAGCATTGGAAAGGGTGCAGAGGAGATTTACCAGGATGTTGCCTGGTATGGAGGGAAGGTCTTATGAGGAAAGGCTGAGGGACTTGAGGCTGTTTTCGTTAGAGAGAAGAAGGTTAAGAGGTGACTTAATAGAGACATACAAGATGATCAGAGGATTATATAGGGTGGACAGTGAGAGTCCTTTTCCTTGGATGGTGACAGCTAGCATGAGGGGACAAAGCTTTAAATTGAGGGGTGATAGATATAGGACAGATGTCAGAGGGAGATTCTTTACTTAAAGAGTAGTCAGGGCATGGAATGCCTTGCCTGCAGCAGTTGTAGACTCGCCAACTTTAAGGGCATTTAAATGGTTGTTGGATAAACATATGGATGATAATGGAATAGTGTAGGTTAGATGGGCTTCAGATTGGTTTCACAGGTCGGCGCAACATCAAGGACTGAAGGGCCTGTACTGCGCTGTAATGTTCTATGTTCTACGTTCTATAAATGGAAGGAAGGGTTAATAGTTTGGGAGGTTGAGGTGGCTGAGAGCCATTGATATAAATACGATACTTGCAATACTGAGAGTTGTTGTCCATGAAACTGGATGAGACACGTGTGCTGTGTCAGGTTCAGAATGAACACTGGGCCTGTGAATACGAGGTAGCGGAGAGAAGATGTTAGCACTTACTTTTGCATAAGCTCATTGACTTTCTCCCTGCATTACTGGGCACCCCATTTTATCTGTGACACAGAACTGATCTGGGCTACAATTCACGTCCAGACTGATTTAGCCTGATGGTGTGGTCTCCTGTGGTTGTCATGAGGAAAAAGTACTGCCCTTCTGTCCACCATCTCCAGGTCCCTCACTGCGAAGCAGGGAGACCAAGCTTTCCTTTCTCCTGGGTCCTGAATTCAATTGTAACATTTAAAGATCACAGTGTGAAGGATAATTTAAACACAACATCAACATTGAATGGGTATTTATACAGTAAGAGATTGTAATATTGAAACAAACCCTGACAGTTAACTATCAATCATTAATTGGGGCATTCTCCATGGCAGTGCCTTGACAAATCAGAGTCCACTTGTCAACCCATCAATCAATCGCCCTCCTCTCATGCACGATAAATGTTGGTTTCCCTTTGAATTAGTATACTTATAAACTGTGAAAAGCTTCAATACTCATATGGGTCAACGGGCTGTAAAATGGCAGATGGAGTTTAATTTGGATAAATATGAGGTATTGCATTTTGGTACAACAAACAAGAGTAGGGCTTATACAATTAATGGCAGGGCTTTGGGAAATGTTGGAGAACAGAGGGACCTAGGGGTGCAGGTACATAATTCTTGAAAGTTTGCATCATATATAGACAGGATGGTTAAAAAGGCGTTTGGCACACTTGCTCAGTGTGCTCAGTCATTTGAGTATAGGAGTTGGGACGTTATGTTGAGGTTGTACAGGACATTGGTGAGGCCTCTTCTGAAAGACTGTGTCCAGTTCTGGTCGCCCAGTTACAGGAAGGATATTATCAAGCTGGAGAGGGTTCAGAAGAGATTTACCAGGATGTTGTCAGGTATGGAAGGTCTGAGTTATAAGTAAAGGCTGAATAGGCTAGGGCTTTTTTCACTAGAGCATAGGAGGTTGAGAGGTGACCTGACGGAAATTTATAAAATAATGAGATGTATAGATAGAGTTGATGGTAGTTGTCTTTTCCCTAAGATGGAGATTTCAAGACTATGGGGCACATTTTTAAAGTGAGAGGAGAGAGATTTAAAAAATACACGAGAGGAAAATTTTTTTACATAGAAGATGGTTCACGCGTGGAATGAACCTCCTGATGAAGTGGTGGATGCAGGTACAATTATTAATGTTTAAAAGACATTTTGGTGGATATATGAATAGGAAAAGTTTGGAAGGATATGGGCCAGGAGCAGACAGGTGGAACTAGTTTAGTTTGGGATTCTGTTCGGCATGGACAGGTTGGACTGAAAGGTCTGTTTCCATGCTGTATGATCTATGACTGTAGAACGTAAAATAATCTGCAAAATTAAAGCATATGGCATTAAATTGACAGTGGCAACACACATAGAAAACTGGCTGTTATGGAGGGGGAATGGCCAAAACCCTCCAAAAATTACCAAAACACAAAGCTTCAATCTGCTATGAGATAGTAGGAACTGCCGATGCTGGAGTCTGAGATAACAAGGTGTAGAGCTGAATGAACACAGCAGGCCAGGCAGCATCAGAGGAGCAGGAAAGCTGACGTTTCAGATCTGGACCCT
>JAHRHZ010000145.1:1350554-1405424 GCA_024137785.1 Ginglymostoma cirratum | reverse complement strand
AGGGTCCAGATCTGAAACGTCAGCTTTCCTGCTCCTCTGATGCTGCCTGGCCTGCTGTGTTCATCCAGGTCTACACCTTGTTACCTCAATCTGCTATGATGTGATTAGAGGTTCCCTTCTAATAATTACCCCTGAAACTCCCAGAAAAGCTTGCTTTTCCCCTATAATCTGTTAAAAGAATGATTAAAAGAAATAAATCCCTGAAATCCACTTTACATGTAACAAGAAACAGTTTATTTGTTTAACTCTAACAATGAACAAATTAACAGAATTACTCACAAACCGAATAATTCCACCCCAGACTACTAACTATTTCCTAACTAGTCTAAATTCTGCTGGAATGCTGTTTAAATAAAGACAAGTCCTACAAATATAAACCCAAATTAATAAGAAGCAATAAATTATAACTTAATCTCTCCAAGTTCGCACAGACTACCTTCTGGAATATTCTGTCGTCTCCGTTCGCTTCACAAATGTCTTTCTTCTATTAATTCTGCTATCAGGGATGTTTTATCTCTATAATTTGTTCAATGAGGACTTTGAGCTAAAATACCGTGGTACCTTTGATTAATTAGATGGGTTTTCTCTGGGAGCTGAATGGTGCTAACTCTGGCAGGTGGCAGATGTCTCTCTCTTTCAGAAAGCAGTTGGCTCTCCCTGATTTTCCAAATGCCTTTGTCTTATGTACTCGTAATGACATAACCAAATTCTTACAATATGATTGGTTGCAGGTTGTCAACACCATCAGATTTAAATTCGATTGGCTTTGAATCGCTGAGTTTGGTTTTAAATTAATTGGCCACATTCAAACTCGTTGTCACAACATCAAAACAAGACCGCTGTTTTGCCTACCGCCTGTAAGGCTTTTTTTGATATACTTGTTGCGCTTTTTGAGGCTGTCTGTACTGGAAAATTCAGCTGCTGCTCATAGGCATTTTTTTTAGTTTTCTAAGTACAGCCAAAGCAAAAAATCTCTTCAAGGGACCACATATTTTAGCTTCCTGCCTTCCACTTCACAATTACTGTACCCAACTTCGTAACACTGGCCAAGAAACAAAAACAGAAATTGGCGGTAAAATGTTGGCTTGTCAGAAATATTGTAGGTATTTCAGAAGTTTGGCTGTATTCAGTGGTGCTCCCCAGGAGCTGATATTTGGATCACTGCTCTTTCTCATACACATTTATCATAGCAATTTTGCAGCCAAAACTTGAGAAAAGGCTACTGATTTGTCATTAAGTCTACTCCAATTAGTCAAGGCACTGCCATGGAGAATGAATGAGGGAATTACTGGCCACCACTTCCCTTTCCACCACCAAAACTCATTCATTTAAATCAATGCTCTTTAGCATATTTGGGAAAAAAAAGTGCAATGTCTGGAAATATTTCATCTTCCTTCAAAGATCAACTCCCTGTGTATAATTATATGTAACATTATACGTGGGCAATACGTCCTGACAACTTTTGAATCACTTTGAAAATATGTCCCTTTGACTGTTCTCAAAAGGCAGACAACAACCATACTCAACCAGCCCTTTTTTGCAAAGCTCAGAACATAATGTCTTATAACAGTACAGGCTGAGTGTGCTAAAAATTACACCAACATCTGGCATGACCATGGATTAAATGAGATAAACTTCAAAAAGTTCTAGTAACACAAGATTGGTTATCCATGAGGTGTTATTGGCCATTAGAAGCAGCAGAATTATACTTCAACACATTATGCAACCTCATATCTCACCATATCTGCCACTCTACCATTACCATCAGTCCAGGAGATCAATTCTGTTTAGTGAAGACTACTGGAAAGCATAGCAGGAGCAGCACCGGTCATACCTAAAAATGAGATGTCTACACGGTGAAGCTATGAAGCAGGACTCACTACCTGTATGCCAAACCACTTAAGTATTAAGTAATAGACAGGGCTAAGCAATTTCACAACCAATGGATCAAAACTAGCTCTGCAGTCCTCCCATATTCAGTCATGAATCGTGATGAGCAATTTAACAATGCGTTGAAGAAGAAGGTTCCACAAATATCTCTAACTTCAGTGCTGGGGAAGCTCAGCATATCAGTGCAAAAGATAAGGCTGAAGCATTCACAACAGTCTTCACCCAGAAATGTCAAGTGATGATCCATGTCAGCCTCTTCCAGTAATCTCCAGCATCAAAATTACTGGTAGTCAGCCATCACTCTACATGATGTCAAGAACCAGCTGGAAGCACTGGATACTGCAAAGGTTATGGGCCTTCACAGCATTTGGCAATAGCTTTGAAGACCTGGCTCTTGTAGCCACAGCATCTATATAGCTAGTCCAGATCAGTTTCTGGTCAATGGTAACCACCAAGATGTTAATAGTGGGGAATTCAGTGATGGTAATGCCACTGAATGTCAGATTCTCTCTTGTTGGTGATTGTCACTGCCCTGACACTTGGGTGGTGTGAATGTTACTTATCAGTCCAAATGTGGATAATGTCTGGATCTTGCTGCATTGGACATGGACTGCTTCAGTATCTAAGCAGTCATGAGCACAACTGAACATTGTGCAATCATTGGTGAACATCATCACTTCTGAACTTATGATGGAGGATAGGTCATTGATAAAGCAGCTGAAGATGTTTGGACATAGGAAAGTATCCTGAGAAACTTCTGCAGAGATGTTCTGGAGCTGAGATGACTGACTTCCAACAACTATTTCCTGTCTAGTTTAAAACTGAAACAAAGCTTGGCAGTTAGCTGTCCATCATTATTAACTGTGTTTTCTACATCACAATACCCTTATCAAGTTGAGTCTACTTGCTAACCAACCAGGGCTCTTCATTCACATAGAATAAATGCAGTCATCCCTTTGCTTTCTTATTTCTAGGATCGTCTTGGTGAGTTCAAGATGAAAAGATTCAATAATGTATATTTTTCAGATACTCAATTATTAATGGTGCTAACAATTTTTGATTTGGTAAAAGGGCAGATGTCATCAGTCACAATTTAAGTATTGGCAAATTAGGAATAGAGAGAGGAGTCTTGCAGATTTCCACTTTTGGAATACTGCATTCAATTCTGGTCACCGTGCTATAGGAAGTATGTTGTGAAACTTGAAAAGGTTCAGAAAAGATTTATAAGGATGTTGCCAGGGTTGGAGGGTTTGAGCTATAGGGAGAGGCTGAATAGGTTGGGGCTTCTTTCCCTAGAGCATTGGAGGCCAAGGGATGCCCCTATAGAGGTTTATAAAATCATGAAGGGCATGGATAGGGTGAACAGGCACTGTCTTTTCCCTGGGGTAGGGGAGTCCAAATCTAGAGGGCATAGATTTATGGTGAGAGGGGAAACATTTAAAAGGGACCTAAGAGGCAACATTTCCGCGCAGAGGGTGGTATGTGTATGGACTGAATTGCCAGAGGAAGTTGTGGAGGCTAGTACAATTATAACTTCTAAAAGGCATCTGGATGGATACATGAATGGGAAGGGTTTTGAGGGATATGGGCCAAATGCTGGCAAATGGGACCAGATTAACTTAGGATATCTAGTTGTCATGGACGAGTTGGACCAAAGGGTCCGTAACCATGCTGTTCAGCTGTAAGGCTCTATATGTCTAATTATGTTATACAACAAGGGAGATCGGCATAATCTTACCATGGCATAGGTCTGTTCTCATTAGAAAAAGAGGGACAGAACTGGTGATGTCTTAACCTGAGAGTCACCATGTCTTGAGCGAGGGGAGACATTGAGAAGGACAGTCCTTCATGGTCATCTCAGCTGTGCAGGAAATTAACCTAAACTGTTAGCATCACTGTTCATCACAAACCAGCCATCTAGCCGATTGATCTAACCAGTTATGGAATATGCTCTTAAGAAAGACCATTGAAATGAACGTGAATTCAAATCAGATGAAGTTAAAAAGATGAACAGAATTGTGGGACAATGTGTGAAATTAGGTTGATAGGACTGATTCATCTGGAAGAGTTGGGAACTGGGCTAATCATCATACTCTATGGTAGAAAATTCCCCACTGTTATCGGACTTATGAATGGACCTTCCATGTTGGTCTTTCTCGGTAACTTCTCTGTGCCTATAACTTTATACTCTGCGTTCTGTTCAATTACCTTGATGTACTTATGTACGGTATGATTTGTCTTGTTAGCACACAAAACAATACTTTTCACTGTATGTCAGCACATGTGACAATAATAAATCAAATCAAACCATCTTCCTTTTAAATCAAGTAGGCAAAGAAATATGCTTCCAAAATTCTCTCAGTTCAAGAGTTGTGCCTTTTGATTTTAAAATTACATTGGTAAAACCATTATTTAAGAAATGTGAAACATTCTATAGACCTGTTAGTCTGTTGCAGTAGAGTTATTGAAATATGTAATTCAGGACAGTGTGACTGAGCATTTATAGAAATTTGAGCTGATAGATTCGATGCAGATTTGTAGTGGGTAAATCTAACAGAGTTAATTACATTTGTTTTGTGAAGATGTAACTGAAGTGGTACACTGAAATGCCTATAGACGTAGTTTGAGAATTTCCAGAAGACTTGAGAATGCTTCCCCTCTTGGGGACCACTCATTTTAGATGGAGATAAAGAGGAATTTCTTCTCCAATGGGACAGCAATGAAGGCTGGATCATTTATTGAAAGCAGAATTAGACAGATTTTTGATCTGCAAGAATATCAAGTGTTATGGAAAAAGGTATGAAATTTAAGTTCATGTCACCACCAGATCAGCCATAATGTTATTGTATGGTAGAGGAGGCTCAAGTGGCAAATTGATCTATTCCCGCTCCTGTTTCTTACATTCTTATTGGTAAAGTTACAGATAAGACACTGTTCACTAAAAATTGAAACTCGTGGCATTTAAACTGGATTATTAACCTGATTAAGAGACTGACTAGTACATGGAAGACAGTGAGCAGGAACAAAAAACACATCAAATTGAAAGAAAATGACAGGTTGTGTTCTGCAAGGATTTATGCTGAGGCCTCAACTAGTCAGTAGTATGTATTTATTAATGACTTAGATAGCACAATAGAGAGCCATATATCTAAGTTATCAATGAGACAAAAATTCATGGTCCACTAATCAGTATACACATGAGATAAAATTGCAAAGACATTGATACATTATGTGAATAAACAGAATATGGCCAATGAATACAATGTAGGTAAATGTAAGATAGTTCTTTTTGGACAAAAGAAGGAAAAGTTCAAGCCTTATCTAAAAGGAAGAAAACTAGGATCCTTGAGTCCGTTGATAATTAATGCAAAGAAACATTTACTTAGTCAGTGCCTTGCAATTAAAAAGGGAGGGTGACAAAAATCAGGTAACAATACGTCAGTTAGCTTAATATCTGTCATTGAAAAAAATGTCAGAATCTATTTCAAAGGATGTAACAGCAAGACATTTAGAAATGAACAATAAAATCAGGCAGAATCAGCATGGCTTACAAGGAAAACCTGCCTGACAAGTTCATTAAAATTCTTTAAGGAGGTAACAAGCAGGATAATTAAAGGGGAACCAGTAGATGTAATATATTTGGATTACGAAATGGCATTTGTTAATGTACCACACTTAAGATTATTTAATAAGATCATAACTAATTGTGTTGGGAAGCATATTAGCATGGAAGGAGGACTGGCTAACTAATAAAAGACAGAGAGTTTAGATAAAGGGATATCACGATGGCAACCTATCACTAGCGCTAGTGACACAATTATTTACAATATATATTAATTACCTGGATGGCAGAAGTAAATGCACTATGGACAAGTTTGTGGATGACATGAAATTGCGTGGGAAAGCAAGTGGTAAAGATAACATAGAGTCTACAGGGGGTTATAGAAAGGTTAACTGAGTGGGCAAAAACTTGTCAGATGGAATACAATGTGTGAAAATGTGAGGTCATGCATTTTGGCAGGAAAATTGATGAGTTGAACATTATTTGAATAAGAATGCAGAGGCTGTAGCACAGAGGAATTTGTCCTTGCACATGAATCACAAAACAAGCTAGCATCCAAGCTCAGCTGGTAATAGGGAAGGCTTGTGGACTGTTTGCTTTTATTTCAAAGCAAATAGAGTCTAAAAGTAGAAAAATCTTGCCAATACTATACAAAATACCTGTCATACCATACATGGAATACTGTAAACCGTTTTGCTCCCTTATTCTCAACATCACCTCCAATGTGCCAGCTCAGCCTTTGGCCAGTTGAGGAACACAGTGCTTTGATGACAAAGACCTCAAATGCAGCACCATGCTCATGGTCTATGGGATAGTAGTGTTACCTTTCCCACTGTATGCATCAGAGACTTGGACAACATGCAGCAGACACCTCAAATTCTTGGTGAAATATCACCAGCAATGATTCTTCAAAATCCTGCAAATCCAATGTCAGCAGTGGTGTTCCAATATCTCTTAAGCCAGTAGCAAGGCATTCAGTCTGGTCAATCAGCTGCAGTAGGTAGACCATACCATCTGTATGTTTCATGCACGATTTCCAGAAAAAGCTCTCTACTCCAAGATTTATCAAAACAAGTAGTCATCAGGAATGTAGAGAATGGCTTTAAGGACGTCTTCAAAGTCTTTTTGAAAAATGCATTTTCCACCGACTCATGTGAACCTCTGGCTCAAGGTTACCCAAATTGGCAAGAAGCATCCACAAAGGTGCCAATGATTTAGAACATCTCAGGCACAAACAGTGAGAGCAGCATATGAAAATATCCCACTATCTGCCTCAGCCAATACCACCTGCCATTCCTGTGGTACGGTAGGCAGACCCAGCATTGGACTGCCCAGTCACCTCAGGATCTACAACTCCAGGCTGAAATAACATTGTTCTCATTCCCAAGGGATTGCCTAAAATGGAAGAAAAGCTAGAAACAGCAGAAATCCAGGATCCACATCCACAAAGCACCAACATGTAATCATATACAAGAAAAAAACAAAAAGCTAGTAAAATTGTAAAATTTATGATTAAAGAGTTAGAACATGAAAGGGACAAAGATTTTTGAAGCTGTAAAAAGCTGTGGGGGGTTAGAGTACATCTGACATAGAGAGTGCAGAATGGATACTAGTGATATTGGAATTAGATGGCATGCAGCACAGCTTTACTAAAATGTCGCCAGAACTGTGAAGGGTATATAATGAGAAGAATTTGCAGACTCTAGGCTTTTAAGTTTTCATGTTAATTAAGTCAAAAAGACTTCATTGGCTTGGGCATGCATGCAGGTAAGAAGAATGCTGCATCTGAGGATATGCCATGCAAGAGGTAGCCCATGACAAGAGACTAGCAGAGTATCCAAAGTTCCAATTCTAGGAAAGCACAGTGTGGGGCTGGAGGAACACAGCAGGCCAGGCAGTATCAGCAGGGCAGGAAATTCTAGGATGCTGTCAGAAGAGATATGAAAACCTCAATATCAATCATGACACGTAGGAAGCTCCCACTGACAATAGTGCAGATGGCAACATCAATTATGGGCATGGAGTTCTCCACCAAGGTGACATGTATGTTCAGCAGCTCAAAGTAGAAGCCTGCTCCGCAAACAATGTTTCAGCAGATATCATCCCACACCACCAGAAAGGGACAATTTTAACAACTTTATGTGTCGTAATTGTGGCAGACTTTGCATTTGCAGAATTAGCTCGTTGGCAGAAATGCAACCGGCAACCTTATTTTAACTGACCAAAGTTCCAAGGTTGCTGTATTCACGTCATGCCTTGCAGTTGGAATCATGCAAATTGATTGGTTTGCTCTTAACTGACACTTTCGTGCACATGCAGCAACAAAATGCTAGGGTACAAAAAACTAAAGGTCTATTAGAAAATCATGACCTGCAGAAAGTAGTCATTGTGTAATAAGCTTAGTCATAGAGTGGTAGAGGTCTATAGAACAGAAAAATGCTCTGTGGCCCATTGAGTCTGTGCTGACCAAACACAACCATTTAACTATTCTAATCCCATTTTCCAGCATTTGGCCAGTAGCTTTGTATGCTTTGGCATTGCAAATGCAGATCTAAAAGCTTCTTAAATATTCTGAGGGTTTCTGCCATCTACCACCCTTACAGGCAGTGGATTCCAGATTCCCACTATCCTGTGGCTGAAAAAGTTTTTTCTCACATCTCCTTTAAACCTCCAGTCCCTTACCTTAAATCTACTCCCTGGTCATTGATGCCTCCATAAAAGCACCATAAAAGGGAAAAATTTCTTCCTGTCTACCTTACCTATACCCTCATAATGTTATACATCTCAATCATGTGGGATGGCACAGTAGCTCAGTGGTTAGCACTGCCACCAGAGACCCGTTTGGATTCTAGCCAGGAGTGACTGTTCATGTAGAGTTTGCACATTCTCCCCATGTCTGCGTGGGTTTCCTCCCACAGTTGAAACATGTGCCGGTTAGGTAGATAAGCCATGGGAAATGCAGGGTTAGGGGGGTAGAGTCGGTCTGGGTGGGATGCTCTTTGGAGGGCCAGTGTACACTTGTTGGGCTGAATGGCCTGCTTTCACACTGCAGGGATTCTATGATCCCTCTCAGTCCCTTCTGTTGGAATGAAAACAACACCATTCTATTCACTCTCTCTTCATAATTAAAACTCTCCAGCTCAAGCAACATCTTCTCTGCACCCTCTCCAGTGCTATCATATTCATCCTATAATTTGGATTACAGACTGCACACAATAATCTAGTTTGGAATGACGAACTTTTGGTCTGGTTCCAAATTTGTTTGAAACATGTCATTTTATTAGGAATAGCGCAAAGGACAGTGGTCTTTCTGCTTAAGAGATCTTTAATGCTGATGCAGTGCAGAAAATGTGTTATGAAAATGATAACATTTAATATGGAATCAGTGTGCAGCCACGTAGCAAACTATCAAGACAGGTTATTGTTGTCAAGTTTAGCAGGGGGAGGTTCACCTGGGACCACAGAAGAGTTATTTGAAATTGGAACTCAGGAAAGGCATATCTTCAAACTTCCTAAGTTGAGTAATGTAGGTTTTAAAGAAAATAATAAGAAAATGCTGAAATTAGCATAACTTGAAATTAGGAAAAGATACCATGGGTTAATTGCTATCGGGGGCTACAGTGAATTGACAGGATGGAGATTGGCAGAGCATTCGAAAATTAGAGCTATATTTATGGGAAGACAGCCAGAATGAAAAAGATAAGACAGCTGCATTGATGTAATTAACTGTATTCTTGTAGACAATAGGCTCTTCGATGAAAATTATATCACATGACTTAACTTTAATATCACTTAAGGGTTGGTTGCTATGGATATAGAAATATGATGGATAAAGCACTAATCACTCAAGAACTGGCTTAACTACTAAGGGTATGTGAAATGCAAAAGCATTTGCAAATGTAATAAACTAATTAAGCCACAAAGCTCATGTATGAAGAAGAGATTATCTATGTGACTGCATGTATGTTTGTGTATAAACCTTATGTATTACGTGGTAGAACACACTGGAGAACTCAAGAAAATCCAGCTTTGTTGAGACGAAGGGAATCATAGGACAGTTCACATACCACAATGTTTTTTCTTTGTTTGTGAGTATAATTAATATCAATTGTGTTTGTTGGGTTTGTATTAATGTGCTTATTAATAAAGGGGTTGGTTTAGCTTGGATGGCTGGCTTAAAATGCAAAGGGATCCCAACAGTAGGGGTTCAACTCCTGCACCGGTTGAGGTTATCATGAAGGATTTTCCTTTTCAAATTCACCCCTCATCTGAGGCATGGTGATAGTCAGGTTAAACCGCCACCAGTTATCTCTCTCCAATGAGAGCAGTTCTATGGTCAGGTAAAACTATGGTGACTGTACTTTTATTAATAATGAATTTAAAGATAATGAATCATAGAATTGCTACAGTGTGGAAGTAGGCCATCCAGCCCATGGAGTCCACACCAACTCGCCAAAGAGCATCCGAGCCAGACCCACTCCATCATTGTCACAAAACAATTATCATGGCTCAACCACCTAGCCTGCACAACCCTGGACACCACAGGGCAATTTAGTACGGCCAGTCCACCTAACCTGCACATCTTTGGATTGTGGGGGGAAATCGGAGCATCCGGAGGAAACCCACATTAACCACAGAGGCACCGTGCTGCCCTGGGCTGAATCCTTCTTGGGTTAAATGCAAGTTGGTTTAAGTTTATCAGATGGTTTTTCACCTTGAGGCCAAGCAAGTTCCCTTGCCCATATCTTACAAAACTTGCTGCATTAATTACCCACTGCATCACTATAACATTTCTCACATCCAATTCCGGACCCATCTCACCACATGCAGTTCCCAAAACAACTCGCTATTCACTGGATATTGCAGAATTAACCAGTTTCTCTTGTGCCTATGCCAATGCTATTGTGCTCCCAGACAAGCACTGACAGTTTGAAGCTGCCCTGCATTATCCTTGACATTTGTTGTCAATATGCCGCTTAATCACTCACTTGGGGCACTTTCCCAGCTGCAGCAACAGTAACTGTTGTAGCACACTTTCCTCTCCTACAATATCGATACCTTTCTCCCTCATTCCAGGAGGAAAGCAGCACACAATGGGGCAGAAAGACTGGAGACAGGCATTGGGCTGCCCAACATTATCTCTTATGTGAAGTACATACTGACATTGACCACCCAGTGTGACTGATTGTTTCCAAATGTTACTTTTGCTTCCCAAGACGTTCGGTCTCCAATCTCCTTTCCGGATTCTTTTACGCAAGAGGCACAGAGCGATTGGTGCATTCATTGTAAAGTCTTTGAGGTTACCTGTTAAAGGCATCAGCTTACAGCAACTGATGGGAGAAAATAACTAAAATTCTCTAGGTCTCAGTTACTTTTACTGCAGAAAAATAGAGATATAGAACCTGCTCCTACAGCAGTCCGACGGCTTCTCGCTCTCTACTTTAAACACCCCAACTAACTCTCTCTCTCCAATAACACTGGTGTCTCTTCTCCCTTATATGTTGTCAAGCCACGTGCACTTACCTTATCCTGGACTCTGGGACTTAGAATCTGAGGACAGCTCACAGTCCCAGTGCTGGCCACTATTTCCACTGGTAGTGCTGGGACTATAGAATTGCTCTCTGAGGCAGGCTTCCTACTGAGTGAGGGTCTGATGTCCCGACTGCAACCTATTTATTCTCCAATGAGCGTAGAGAAGCTGTGATTGATGGAAATGCATTCCTAGCAACTCATTGAATGACAGGGCAAGAAATCCAGCGTCTGAAAAATTCAACCTTTAAGGTTCTAGATTTAACTCTCACTCCAAAACTTGAATCCAAAATTCAAAGTTAGCATTTTTCTAGTTCAGTACTGAGGGAGCACTGCCCAAATGTAAGGTGCCATATTTCAGATGTGATATTAAACTGTCACCCAATCCACCTTGTCAGGTGGATATTTCAAAGAGAAATGGAGTTGTTTTCCCTATCCTTTATTTACCCCTCAATGGACGTCGTAAAAATGGATTCTCCGGTCATTATCACGTTGTTGTTTTCTCCGTGCATAATTTGATGTTGTATTTCCTATAGTATAACAGTGACAATACTTCAAAAAGTATTTCATTGGGTGTAAAGCACTTGGGGACGTCTGGAGACTTTGTTGTAGGAGAGAAAATGAAGAGGAGAAAATTGACAAATAAGCTGGCATAATGACCATATTTCCAGAAGCCTGAATTTTCATGATAGTTATTCACATAAGGGACATATACATTAAATGGTTTATTGTCTGGTATAAGAAAATGAACAAAGAAGCATTTGTATACACATTAAATTTATAAGTTAATTTCCTTATTGGTTAAACTACAAGTCAGAAATACTACATCTTTTGGTATTCAACATTGTTTTGTTCATGTTTACAAATTTACAAGGGTAAATTTGTTTTGAAAATTGTTTTGTAAATTAATTGAAACTGTACTCAAATCAATATATAAATAATACCATACTATTATATAACCAACAAGAACTACAAATCAATACAAAAAAACTTACCAAGCTACAGCCTTCACCTGCATGATGCTATAGCATAGAAAAGCAATCTATGTCTCCTAAATTAAAGTAACCGCCTAATGGATGCAGGTGTTGGATATCAATTACCTGCCTGTCAAGTTCAGTTATGCCTTTCAGGTTAAATCAAACTCCATAGCCAGAGAACAAGGAAGACAAAAAGACAATGCTAAAGCAAAACCTCAAGCTCATGATCTGTGCTTGTTTTCAATGCTTTTGCTGCGGAGGTAAATTTAATAAAGCAGCCTACGTATATAGTGGCAGACTTGTTAACATAGAATTACATGGAATGTACACTACAAGAATAGGCCATTGGGCTCAACTGGTCCAAGTCCACATGTTCTATACAGGTCTCCTCCCATCCTTCCTCTCATCTTTCCTCTCATCCAACCCCATCAGCCAAACTTTATACTCCTTTCTGTGATAAAACATTTTCCCCTAAAATGCATGTATGCTACTCACCTCGGCTACTCATTGTAGTGAGTTATACATTCTAAGTATTCCCGAGGGAAGAAAGTTTTGACCAAATTCTCTTTCAGCTTTAATAGTGACTACTTTAAATTTATGGTGCTGCAAGTGTGAGACTTTATAGGACTGTTGTGTTTTAAAATATTTTCTTTAAGGTAAAATCATCCTGAGCGCTGCCTGGAGATTTATTGCATTTGCATGGTAGCTGTACATCATTCTATCATTCACACCTCCAATAGATGTATCTTTCGTTATTTTACTTGTCCCATTCCTGCTCTCTTGGCCTTTATCCACCAAATCTTCTGTTATTCAATCTCTCTACCATCTACCCTATCATAGACCTTCTGTTTTATCCTTTTTTCCCACACTTCCTGACTTTTACTTGCTTAAAACCTGATGCCTTTCTACCTTGTCCCAGCACTGGTGAAAGGTGGTCAACCTGGAATGTTATCCCTGCTTTCACGAGGCATGCTACCTGATCTGCTGATTATTTCCAGTATTTTCTGCTTTTTTAAATTGTTATTGTATAAGGTACTGTAAGATATTTTTAAAATAAAATTAATGCTTTCATAGAATCCCTACAGAGTGGAAGCAGGCCATTCAGCCCATCAAGTTCACACCAACCCTCTGAAGAGCATCCCAACCAGATCCATCCCATCCCGGACAAGCCCTGATTGCTTGTCTTTTTGGGGCAGCACAGTGGCTCAGTGGTTAGCACTGCTGCCTCACAGCGCCAGGGACCCGGGTTTGATTCCAGCCTCAGGCAACTGTCTGTGTGAAGTTTGCACGTTCTCCCCGTGTCTGCGTGGGTTTCCTCCGGGTGCTCCGGTTTCCTCCCACAGTTGAAAGATGTGCACGCTAGGTGGATTGGCCATGCTAAATTGCCCATAGTGCCCAGGGATGTTTAGGTTAGGTGGCAAAGTGTGGAGCTGGATGAACACAGCAGGCCAGGCAGCAGGAAAGCTGATGCTTTGGGTCAGGACCCTTCTTCAGAAATTGAAGGGTCCTGACCTGAAACATCGGCTTTCCTGCTTCTCTGATGCTGGCTGGCCTGCTGTGTTCATCCAGCTCCACACCTTGTTATCTCAGACTCCAGCGTCAGCAGTTCCTACTATTTCTTTCGGTTAGGTGGGTTAGACATGGGAAATCAGCAGTAGGATAATGGGTCTAGGTGGGATGCTCTTAGGAGGGGCAGTGTGGACTTGTTAGGCTGAGTGCCCTGTTTCCACACTGTAGTGATTCTATGATTCTATGATCCTGCATTGCCCACACTAGACACAATGGGCAATTTAACATGATCAATCCACCTAACCTACGCATCTTTGGACTATGGGAGGAAGCCCACACAAACACAGAGAAAACATTGCAAACTCCACACAGGCATTCACCCAAGGCTGGGATTGAACCCAAGGTCCTAGTGCTGTGAAGCAGTAGCGCTAGCAACTGAGCCACTGTGCCACCCCTTTCCTTACCCCATCAGACTCTACAAATATCTATTCTTTAGAAAAGTGAGAGCAAGAATATTAAACTAATAGCCTTTCACTTATGCAGGTCAGAGAACTTGGACCCATGTTTCATATACAAGCACTAGAGTGGGCCTTCGTGGCGTAGATATGTTGTTACTTTGTGGAGTGACAGCAATATGTGTGTCCAAATTCCTTGCAGCTCACTAATGCTAGGTATAAGCTCAGACAGGCTACTAGTCTGTGTGATATCAAATTTAACTGTTCCAGTTAGGTCAGAGATATTAAGCTTGAGCTTAAATTGGAAAGTTGAATAGAAAACAAATTAGCTTTATTGTCACATATACTCAAATGAGAACCGAAAGAACTGCAGATGCTGTAAATCAGGACAAAAACAGAAGTTGCTGTTTTATACTCAAATGAGCACAGTGAAAAGTTTATGAGTCATCTTAGGTATAAGGTAGGAGCCAATTACTGCAAATGCTGGAACCTGTACTGAAAACAACGAGTGCTGGAGATCACAGTGGGTCAGGCAGCATCCATGAAGAGACAGCAAGCTAATGTTTCGAGTCTAGATGATCCTTCATCAGAGCTGACGTGAAGTGTGGGGGGAAACACCATTTATCCAATTTTATCCAATAGTTGGGGGGGGTGGTGAAGTGTAGAGGGCTGGGGGAAGAAGGATGTTGATAGTTCAGATTCTCACATTCCAATCACTTAATCTGAACTATCAACATCCTTTCCTCCCCAGCACTCCAACCCCTGTGTTCCCCTCCCACTATTGCATAAATGCTGTCCCTTGCACATTTCACATCAGCTCTGATGAAGAGTCATCTAGGCTCGAAATGTTAGCTTGCTCTCTCCATGGATGCTGCCTGACCCACTGTGATCTCCAGCGTTTGTTGTTTTTAGGTATAAGGTACCTTGATACAGATTCTTCAGTACAAGTTCTAGGGTGGAAAATTAGAAAAATAAAGAAATAAAAAGTCCAGCATTACAGATCATAGGAATAAATAAAGAAATAAAATTGTTCGGAACAACAGTCCTTACAACCCATTCCGCCTAGCCTCCAGTCCACACCGGGCATTGACACCAAACTGCATTGGGCTTCACTTCGAAGCCCTGGGTTACCTCTCTGAAATCACCTTGAAGCTGGAAGTCCACGTTTGGCTGAGAGACCGTCACGTGCTGCTGAGAGACTGCCATGCCAGGTTGGGATACCATCATACCAGGCTGAGAGACTGCCACACCAGGCCAAGAGATGCTTTGCCTGGTCGGCAATGAGGCTGGGAGTTCAGGATGTCACCAAGAAGAAAGAAGACAGAGAAAAAAACACAAGAGAGAAAAAGTAAAGGAAGGAGCAGATAAACTCTAGCTGAAGCATTCATGTATAAACTCAGCAATGATCCTTTTGAATGGAAGAGCAGTTTTGAGGTGCCTTAATGCTTTTTCACTGTAATATTGAGCTGAAACTGGATCCTCGTTAATTGAATAAGCTTAACCTTTTGTGTTCAGAACATAGATAAGTAGCAAAGCTGGTGTGGCTGAGCACTTGGCTTACAATACAGTGCAGGCATTAAGCTTCTCAAGGAGGAAAGAGAGAGATGTTTGGTTGATTTTGCCTAAGCAAATCAGTGGATTGGTTAGGATTTCTTGTCTTTAAAAGGAAAGTAAGATCTTCAGTTTGTGTTCACATCTCTTTTTTAAAAAATTGCTAGTTAGAAATGTTAATACTAGTGTGTTCAAAAGGGAAATGATACAATAAAGTGTTGAGTGGGGATTCTTGAAATGAAAAGAGCAGGGATAGAGACAACCGGTCAAATGATCTGCTGCTGCAAGTTCATCCACAGAGATCACATCTGCAGCAAATTTTAACAGATAGAGGAACTTAGGATTCAAGTTGAGGATTTGGAGTCTGAGCTATAGACATTACATCACATTACAGAAAATAACTGGACACTTTGCTCCAGAAGGCAAGTCATACATCTTAGATTAGTTAACTCAAACTTGGTCTGATGTCAAGGACAGGAGGGTGTGATTGTAGGTGATTGGTATGCAGGAAAAGTTAGTGAGCAAGACAAAGACTGAGTGAACATACTGTTAGAAATTTCATTCAAAGTGTGAATAAAACTGGTATATGCTTTCCAAGTTCAGTTCTAGAGTTAATATCATATTCAGACAATAGCCTTCAAAGAAGTTTTTAAGTAAAGCCTAATTATAGGAGACAATTGTCTGATGTGGCATTAGAATTCAAGCACCTGAATTCCTTTCTGTAAATGAGATGTTGATCACTGTAACCAAAAAGTGTCTGTAAGCAAATCCGTATAAGAAAGGCAATTCTTGAACCATACTGTCAGGAAGGAACATGATCAGTGTGCAGGAGTCTTTAGCTGAGTGAGATGAAGGCTGAGGGAGTACACTTTCATAAATTTTGTTCATGTGGAAATTCGATGCAAAGGGGCACAGTAGTGCTTTAATTAAAGTTTACTGCAAGACATAAACTGTCTAGAATGTGAGGTAAGCGGGAAAGGAGAAAAGGTATGAATTGGGAGGCTGACCTGCAGCGAGAACAGCAGCTGATCACAAACCATAGTGTGCCTGAAGTGTGGGGAAAAAAGATTGGTGAGTAGGATTGTTGAATGTTTCTAGACTTTGTATTTAGGTCTCCAGTGCGTTTTTTCTTTTTTCTCTTTATGTAAAGACAGCTGCTTAAGGAGAATATTGATAGTTTTTTATTAAAAATAAAATAACATTAATGATTAAACAGCAAGGAATCTACAGTTAAAATGGCAGAATGGGTGACATACTGCTGCTGAAATGCGAATCTCATGTGAACACTGCTGGACCCCCCAATACAAGCCAAAACAAACAGAATTGTAGTAAGTGTTTGCAGTTCAAGGATTTTTGGAGTTGAATTGATGAATACGAGCTGAAATACAAGCCACATACAACTGGCTACATCAGAGAATGAGAAAGTCAGGATCATAGAATCCCTACAGGGCAGAAAGAGGCCATTTGGTCCATCAAATCTGCACCAAACCTTTGTAGAGCATCCCACTCAGACCACCTCCATGTCCACATGAACCCACATTTCCCATGGGTAATCACCTACCCGACACAACAGGGCAATTTAGCCTGGCCAATCCACCTAACCTGCATGTCTTTGGACTGTGGGAGGAAACTGGAGCACCCAGAGGAAACGCACACAGAAACATGGAGAATATTCAAACTCCACACAGGCACCTGAGGCTGGGATCAAACCTGGGTCCGTGGTGCTGTGATGCAGCAGTGCTAATCATTGTGCCACCGTGCCACCTCAGTTCCACACATGCTTCGCTTCAGACAGCAGTCACAGAGGTAAAATGCAAAATTGGTCTGTAATCAGGAACAAGAGAGTATGACTGCAGGTGAGAGAGGCAGGTGAGAGAGGTATGAGGACTTGGTGGTTAAAATTGAACAGCCTCAGCCCCTGCAATTACCCAACAGTTACAAGGAGCCTGCAAAATATGTGGATGAGAGTAGGGACTGTGGGAAGGATGAGTGAACCGGTGCCAGGGTTAAGGACACCCTGGACAGAAATGTGGAGTGATGGGGGAGGGATTGATTTGTTGTCATCTATGTGGTACTAATAATATTGACGGACCATAAAGGAGGTTCTTCTGAAAAAATATGAACACTTGGGAGATAAACTGAAATGCAGAACATTGAAGGTAATAATCTCAGGGTAAACCTGAAAATAAAGTGTAGGAGTTAATGTGTGGCTTAAAGGTTGGTGTGACAGAGATGAGTTTCAGTTCATGGAGCACTTGCACCACTGCTGGCATTAGAAGGGAACCGTTTACAAATCTGATAGGCTTTACTTGAACAGTGCTGGAACCAGTTCCCTAGTGAATTGAATAACTGGGGTTTTAAACTGATTGGAGGGGGGAAAAGTTTGGAGGAGGAGAAAAGTAGACACACAAAGCAAAAGTAGAAAGTAGCTTCGCATAAAAAAAAGCTACAAATAGTAAAAAGACAAAATCAATGGCTCTTTTCTTACATCTGGTATTCAGAACAAAGAAATTAATGTTGTATTTAAAAGTTAATAGGTCTAAACTTATAACCATAACAGAGACATTGTTACAAGGAGACCAAAGATGGGAACTATATATTCAGGGGAATGTGGCCTTTAAAAAAGACAGGCAGAAATAAAAGAATGGTGGGGTAGTTTTGTTAGTACGATATGAAGTAACAATGTTAGCAAGAAATAATATTCGATTGGATGATATAGAATCCATATGGGTAGAAGTAAGGAAAAATAAGGGGAGCAAATGCTAGTAATCTATAGGTGCACTACCAGAAGCTATTCTGTTGGACAGACATTAACTCAAGATAAAGTGAGACATGTTTTTAAAAAAAGACAGTACATTAATTACGGACGTCTTTAGTTGTCATGCAGATTGGAAAAGTCAAATTGGCAGGGTATCAATCAGCAAAACATTGTAGGGTGTATTCAGGACACTTTCCTAGAGTAAAATGTTGTGGATTCAACCAGAGATCAGACTACTTTTGATCTATTAATGTATAATGATGTAGGTAGGAAAGTTTCATAAATGACTTTGGTAAAAGATCCCCTCTGGAAGGTTGATCATAAAAATTTAGCATTCGGTCTGAGAGTGAAAAACTTGCTCAGAAACTACAGTACTAAACCCAAATAAGGGCAATTGCATAGGAATGAGGGCAGAATTGACTGGAATGGACTGAAAAAGGAATTTAGCAGAAAAGGTAATTGAGGAACAATGGAAGATGCTTCAGAAAATGGTTAATGACTCAGCAAAGATATGTCCCAGTGAGGAAAAAGGATTCTAGGAAGGGAATTAACAGATAATGGTTTTCCAGGGAATTTAAGGACACTATCAAATTGTAAGAAAAAGAATGTGAAAATACAATGTGGCAAAGATTGATAGTAAATCAGACAATTGGGAAAGTGTTTTAAAAGCTACAGTTCTTTAAGAGGGTAACATGTAAGGTAGCTAAAGGGGATCCAGTAGATGTAATATACTTGGATTTCTAAAAGACATTTGATAAGGTACCACTCACAAGCCTACTTAAGATACAAACCCATATTGTTGGGGGTAAAAACTAAATAAGGGAAAAAACACATTGTTGTGGGTAGCACATTAGCATGGAGGGGGTCATTTAGCTCAGTTGGCTGTCTGGCTGGTTTGCAATGCAGAGTGATGCCAGCAGCACAGGGTTCAATTTCTGTACTAGCTGAGGTTATCATGAAGGTCCCACCTTCTCACTCTTGCCCCTCATCTGAAGTGTGGTGACCCTCAGGTTAAACCACCACCAATTGTCTCGTGCTCTCTCTAATGAGAGAGCAGTCCTGTGAATCTCTGGGACTATGGCAACTTTATCCTTTCTTATCATGGATAGATGACTACCTATCTATCACAAAAAACAAGTTAAGGGGCATTTTCAGGATAGAAACCTGTAACTAATAGATTGCCACAGCAATCAGTGCTGGAGCTACAATTACTTAAAAATATATTAATGACTTAGATGATGAAGGTAAACGGACTATCACCAAGTTTGAACATAACATAAAAATAGGTGGGAAAGCAAGTTGCGAGGCTGACACAAGGAGTCTCCAGAAGGATATCTATCCATAGTCAGGTCAAATGAGTGGGCAAAAATTTGGCAGATGGAATAAAATGTAGGAAAATGTGAAGTTATGTACTTTGGCAGGAGATAATAGAAAAGTTGAATGTTATTAAAATGGAGAAAGACAGCAAAAAGCTGCAGCTCAGAGGGATTAGTGGTCCTAGTGCTAGAATCCTAAAAAAAAACTAGCATCCAAGTTCACCAGCTAATAGGGAAAGTAATTAGAACATTGGCCTTTATATCAAAGGGAATTGAGTATAAAAATAGGGAAATATTGTTAAAACTATACAAGTCACTAGTCAGAGCACAGCTGGAATACTGTGAACAATTTTAGTGCCCTTATCTAAGGAACGTGCTGTCAGAGGCCGTACAGAGAAGGTTCACTGGGTTGATCATGGGTTTGGTGGGACTTTTCATGAGGACAGGTAGAGTAGTTTGGATACTAATTGAGAGGAGGCCTCTTTGAAACATATAATGCTCAAAGGGGGCTTGACATGCTGGATGCTGAAAGTTTCTTCCTGTTTTGGGAATCTAATGGGTGTAATCTTAGAGTAAGGAGTCATCCATAAGACAGAGATAAGAGGGCATTTCTCTTTCAATGGGTAGTAAATCTGTGGAATTCTCTACTATAGACAGCTGTCGAGGCTGTGACATTAAGACTATCAAAGCTGAAATAGACAGATTTCCAGTCATTAAAGGAGTCAAGGATGATGAGGATCAGGCAGCCAAGTGAAGCTGAAGATTATCAGATCAGCCATGGTCTCATGGAATGGCAGAGCCAGTTCAAGTGACTGAATGGCCTACTTCTGCTTGTACTTTCTATGGTCTTGATCAGAGCATTGTTTGAAACGATGGTAGCTGCCATTTCTGATGTAGTGGTGCTTGTTGCAGCAAAAGTCTTCTATCAGTCGCTAACAGGGAGTTCTACATGTCATGGGAAATTTCCTACAATATGTTACAGACATGAGTTGCAAGCATGCATCCTTTCCATTTTATCTGAACCATATGCATTGAAACCATCTCCACTATTTCCTCAATCATTGTTTTTCTAAATAAAGCTCCTCTGCAATCTTGCTGCCTAGACTTCACAAATCATTTCTCAAATCTGAATGATGGAATGTCATATCCGCCCTTTTTTCCAATTTCATTTCTCATTTATTCATCGCACAAACATGCAGAGATCTTTGCCTTGGTATTATTATTTCCATCTGCAAGTCAGATGGAGCAAAGTTCAAATCTCAGCAAGTGGAAACAGGATTTAGGCTGCGATTGAGTATGAATTTCACTCCTGAGGCAGAATCTTCCATTCCTAAAGGAGCCAGGCAGAAACGCATACAGGTGGAACTGAAAATCAGAATCTCAATGGTAGCATGAACTTTTGCAATTAAGTTCTCTGAGCTTAAAAGCCTTGTCATTCTTCCCAAAGGCAAGAGTCTGTAGCCTATTTGTATCCACTTACACCTCATTAAAAGGCCAGCTCACTAGAATTAAGTGCAACTTCTCAATTAAGTTCTCCCCAATTGAGGAATATGTGCATTTAGATACCCGACTGCATGTAAGAGCTCTTTCTGGACTTCAAAGTAGTTTCTGCCATATTCTTCTAGCAAAATAGTTTATATCTCCCACATGTACTGAACCCACACCCCAACTCAGTGGGGTCTGGCAGCCTGGTCCTGGAGAACTGTAACTCAATTCTTCTTGGTGTGGCCCTATCAACCATGTCTGTTGAAGACTGGATGCAGTCCTGGTAGAGTTCACCAGAGTGGCCCTGCAGGACCCAGGGAACTGCTAGCCAGATAGAGACAGAAGGCCTAGCCTAAGCCAATTAATGGTCTGCCAACCATTACTTTGCTTTACGGAAAGCCCCCAGGAGTAGTTGGGGAGAGGAAACTTTGCCCTCGACAGCAGTATAAAATTCACCATATCTCTTTCTTTATGTAAAGTTCAAAGTATTCTCGTGCTTTTCATTTTCACAAGACAAGTGACTTCCTACAGTGGCTCAAGACCCATGTACTTGTCTAATTTCATAGAATCCAGCAAATAACTGATTTAATAATTATGTTGAAACAACACTGAGAGGACTTCAGAACAAAGAAATATGAGCAGAAGTGGAACATTTGACCCATCAAGACTGCCCTGCAATTCATTAGGATCACAGCTGATTTTTTTACCTCAACTTCAGCTTTTTGCATTATTCCCTTGTAGTCAAATAACAAGGGCCCAAAATTTGACATTCGAAGGCCGGAGGAAGCGGGTCTGCCAGAAAATCGGCCAAATTTAGTTAAACAGCAGCCAGCTGCTATCAGCTACAGAGAGCAGTGGAATCCAAGGTCAGAGGTCAGAAATGTTCAGAGAGAGCTAATTACAACCAGGGTTCTTTATTGGAGAAGTATCAATCAGACTGTAAAAATACACATCTGGAAGGCATCCCCCTTTTGCCACTGCGAAGACTCACGGCAAAAGACCATGTGGCGGCTCAAAGAGACCTAAGAGAACATCTGCCCTGACCTGCATGATCCAGCTTTGTGGAAGAGAGCCAGCCCTATGCTGGAGAGGGGGGAGATTCCAATGGCCCAGCTCAAACAAATGGATTATTGCGGGTAATTTCAATTCTCCCATGGACAGAGCTAGACAGAGAATAAATCTTGTGGGAATTTGGGAAATCCTCATATGATGTTTTTAACAAGGAATATCTTGTTGATAAAATCAAGTTGAGCCACAAACTGATTTGTGTCTATTTATCCACCTTACCAACAAAAGCACTTGGGTAAAGTCTTTTTAATACATAAAATGGTCGAAGCGTCCAAAGCACAGACAACACCCTTAAGACCTTGATTCACCTCAGTATCCGAAAATCTATCATTGTCCAGAACATACTCAATGCCTCTGATGACTGCTCGGAGAGACTAAGATCCAAGTGTACAGATTCAGTGAAGGGCTGAGAACAGTGAAGGGTGGCACGGTGGCACAGTGGTTAGCACTGCTGCCTCACAGCACCAGAGACCTGGGTTCAATTCCAGCCTTAGGCAACTGTCTGTGTGGAGTTTGCACATTCTCCCTGTGTCTGCCTGGGTTTCCTCCAGGTGCTCTGGTTTCCCCCACAGTCCAAAGATGTGCAGGTTAGGTTGATTGGCCATGCTAAATTGCCTGGAGTGTTCAGGGAGGTGTAGATTAGGGGGATGTGTCTGGGTGGGATGTTCTGAGGTTCAGTGTGGACTTGTTGGGCCAAAGGGCCTGTTTCCACACTGTAGGGATTCTATATCAAACTGCGATGAGAGGAATTTCTACAGCCAGTGGGTGGTGAATCTGTGGAACCTATTGCCACAGAAGACTGTGGAGGCCAATCACTGAGTGTCTTTTAGACAAGAATAGATAGGTTCTAGATTTGTAAGGGGATCATGGGTTATCCGAAGAAGCCAGGTGAATGGGGTTGAGGAATATATCAGCCACAATCGAATGACAGAGCAGGGTCAAGTGACAAATGGCCTCATTTTGCTCAATACCTTATGGTGTTACAACCTTGTATGAGGAGGACTGAGAACTTTTAACTGAGATGTAATTTGAATATGCTAGTTATTTTTTCTTTAAGAAGATCAAAAATACAATAAAAGATCACAGGTTTGAACGACAGCTTATAGCAAAATTCTCAAAATACTGAAGCTATTTAGGACTGCACACGAGAGCATAAATCCATAACTATAAATAATTCATGGTATACTTTGTAAAGAATGAAGTAGAACTTTATTTGATCTACGCTCAGCAAAGTATTTAACTGACCAATGTTTTCTACACTGAAGAAATTGCTTTTCGTAAACTTTAACATATTGACTTTCCAAAGACCCATTTCACATATACGTTGCAATGTAAGAATGCTGGTAGAATGTGGAGACTCTACCACTGACAATCTTAACAGTAGCCTGCGGCAATTGGCATTCAGACTGGGAATCGGAAGCTAATAACTAAGGTAACAGCAAAGACCTAAAAATCTGTCGTAGTTCATGTTTAATATGATTGGTCTGTGTTATGCCCCATCCCGCACACAATAAGATTTGGCAAAGCAGGTGGTGAGTTGTTAACAATTTCCTGCAGAATGGTCAGTGAGGGCAGTAAACATTGAAACATTATTGTAAAAACAAGTAAAAAGGATGATTGCACCAAAATTTAAACAATGGGGAACAGGTTTGCAAACACCGAAACCTCAATTTTAAATCTATATGAAAATCAGACAATTTGGGGCAGTGTGAATATCAAACATGCCAACTTCAATCCTGACAGTGTCAGGCCTGGACAAGTTTAACTTCTGCAGGGCCCAGTCAGCTGCACCCTGAAACAAGGCTGAAGCAGAATTCCAAATTCCGGCATCAGGTCAAATTTCATGACATCATTAGATCCTGAACTGCATATTACTTAAGCTTAAATGAAATGATTTGATCATACAGAAAAATATCATTTCCACCCATTCAGATGGTTACAATTCAAGAAGATTCTGACCCTAAAATGGGGACAGTTAGTAACACCTGAGGTAAGATCTGGACTGATTCTGCCCATCTATTTCCTGCCAAATAGCTACAACAGAAATCATCTCTTAAATGCAACACATTTGAAACTTCACTTCAAGTTTTTACTGAGAAGAAACATACTCATTTTCAACAAATTAATCACTTTGCCTCACTACAAAAGAAAGGGAAGAATTTTATACAAAAACATTGGCTCAGAGTATGCATGCAATGTAATAACTCTATGGGCACTATATTGAATACATAAATCTGAGAGTTTTGAAGAATGTATTTCATTGTGCAGTCACTGATGTAGTTTCTTGAGTCAAACAACACTGCCACTATGAAATGGTTTGAGTGCTTCCCTACAAATTAGCCCATGTAACATGTAACATGAAGGCTAAGCTCTCATTTAGACACAGGTCTTAAAGTTTATTAATAATGCTAACAACTTGCACTGCACAAGATCTCAGATTTATATGCAGTCTGGGTTCTATGCTTACTGCTGTTACATTTACGTTATATGATTGTAACACTATGTATTGCTGACTGACTCCATTATACTGTGCTATGACTACTGATGGTGAGGCAAGGACACATACTGCAATGGCAAAGCTGTGATGTTGATTAACTCTCTTAAAGGTACACTGATCCCAAAAAGATAAATGTAACAACACAAGATTCCCTTTTTAAAAATGGGGCCCTTTTTCTCATAAACATGTACAAAGGTGCATATAGACAAATTATTTCTACACATTAAGGTTAAGCTTTGACAGTTGTATGACACAACCAGCTCTAGTCCTTACACAGTTACCGTAACTTGGCTGTGTCATTTCACTCTGTTATGTGCCATTTGTTATCATGGTTAGATACGTATGATTTGTTGGACATGCAGTTGGCATCTTATGATAGTTTCAGTATTTGAGTTGTCATTCTGTGTGACAGGTGACTGATTATTTACAGTGTGGATAAGTCACCTATGTCTTCACAGAACTTGACCATTACTTGTTACAATGTTATATGACGTATGCTGGACACCGTGATGTATTTCTCTGTGAACTCACTTATTTTATGAAAATATCTATTATATAATATCTCCAATATTCTGTCCTGGTTCCAGTTGAAATAACTGTCTGCATGCTCATTGAATATGCTCTGGTACCATTTTCTCCATGTGGTTGTGGTTGAGAGGGAGAGTGTGGGGTGGGGGGGAGAATTGTTTAGATCTTTCTTCAGAACATGAGAGCTGCTAGTGAGGGTAGACCATTGCAGTGATGAGTAAATTTATTGCAACTATCCTGGCAAGTCACTTTACATTTGGCTATAATAAATTTTACACGTGAACAGTGCATTCTGTGAGGCCATTAGACTGACAATAGTAAGCAGAAGAGGCAACGTGATGGACAATGCCATTCCCTGCATTTGGCTGGTGTACTGTGGATTGTTTACAGAGACAATCTGTTGAAAAACACCAGCCATACTCAATAATGCATTCAATGTGTCAACAACTAATGCACTATAGTATCTTTGATTTGTTACTCTAAAGGGAATTTAGTGAAATAGAAATTTAGTCACCAGAATGTAATCATGGCCTTGGATACGGAAAATATAAATTGAAATCTTGCACCAAGGCTCCAATGGAATCTCATGTGGAAGAAGCCGTTCTCTCAATTTTGTTCACTTAATTAGTTGATTAGTTGATCCTTACTGATGCTGGAAAAATAGATTCAAGTGCTAATCTCATGATTTTTCTGCATCCATGTAATCTTTGGTCCAGCCTTGTCATAAAGCTTGTGGAGCGAACACTTATTTGCCTACAAATATTACATCCATAGAGAATCTCAGCTTATCTCTGGCCGGAAATAATGTGCTTGCTCAAGATTCTGTTGAATAATTTCCGGCCAAGTACTGATGATCTTTTTGAGCTTTTGCAATTGGTCATCATCTGATGTAGCCTGCTGAATCTGTTCTGTTTGGGTGTGGCCAAAATGTATAAGATCAATATTCAAACTATCTTTTAACTCAAAGTCAGTAATATCCACTTGTAGATCTAAAGGAATTTCTTTATTCTTAGCAGGATTTTCAAGTTGATTTTGAAGCATCAGATATGGTCACTTGGCAATCTGGTTTGTATTGTACTATTAAATTGTAGTCTTGGATATTCACAAGTAGTGATTGGAGTAAAGGAGGTATATTTGTGAATGGCTTCTGACATATCATTCCCAAAGGTTTAAGCTTGGTATGATCAATGGAATGCTTGTTGAAAAGCTTCATGTGCAACTAGAGTATGGCTTTCCATCTCAATGTTGCAATAGATTGCCAGACCTGTCACAAGAACCTTCAATCCAAATACAATAAGCTTACAATCCTGTAACGGATATAGTCCGATGACTCTCTGCACTTGGGATGCAGATCCAATGTGGTAAGCTTTGGGGGATAATAGTAAAGAATGATAAAGTACTTTTGGAGACTAAAAAATATGCTGGTAACCTTCCTGCCATGTGTATGGTGCATCTTTCCAGATAAGACTTTGCTTCCAAAGTATGGAGTATATGGCGAAATTATTGAAAATGTCGCGAGACTATTCTAAGTCATCCTTATCTTGGGTGGAGGTGTCTTCTGTCATCTTCTGTTTTAGTAGGATCAGGCCATTTGATGAGTAGACTGATCCAAAAAATACTTTTACTGTTGAAAATGAGACCAAGCTTTGCTCTTCTGCCACCATGAGCTGATGGAAGATACTGCTTATGGACCAGTATCTATCTTGACATTGAGCTTGGAAAAATGCTTGGCATCTGAAGAACTTGGGATTAAGCTCTTCCAGGGTAAGAATCTTCTATGGGCATCTCTTGAGTCCATTCCCCCAACCACCATCTGCATACCTGTAACAGAAACTGTAGGTCAAACTGTAGATCCTTCAGTCTCTTGAGAACTCAGTTTTGGTGTAGAAACAAGTCATCCTCAACCACTAGGTACTGCATAAAGATGTGCACATCTGAGTCACTTTGGATCTGAACACTAGATATAGCATCAATCAGTATGGTACTTAACTTTGTGGATATTTTATAGAATTCAGTTTAAATTTGTGCTTCTTTGGAACCAAGGTCATATTGGGCTCTGTTTCTCTCTCCATAGAACTGTTGAGTTTCTTCATCACTTTCTCTTTTTGATTTTAGACCTCTAATATCCACTGTACTTCACATTTATTCTAGTTTGAGTTTGTCCTGAATGTGAATGCTGCACATATGAGGAAGTTGAGTATCATAGTTTAGACGTAACAGGACACGTCTTTTAAAGGTGACAGTAGCATCAAAACTATCTGTGTGAAGGTAGTCACCTGATAGACTCAATGTTAAGATTTGGAATATTTGATGTTGCAGCTGATAGATTTCATTCCTCATGGGTTGTAATGATGCGTAGATTCTTGCGTACGAGTAGACAATAATAACTGGATAAGCTGTTTCAACCATGTAAAAGATTTCAGATGCCCTCCCCAAGAAGCCATAATTACATTTAAGACAGATATGACAATATATGGGATGTTAGATCCGTTGTAAATAGTTGTCTTATCATGTGTGGATTGCATAAGACTGTGCCAGTTCCCTGAGTACAGCTTATACAATATACATAAAGGGATGGCACTTTCCCCAGCACCAGTGTCAATTTTAGAATAAAGAGCATGTTGTCCATTCCTTTTTAGGATATATCACTTGGATTGAGGTAAAGGCTTCATCCTTTCTTAGAGGTCTATGTGTTATGTCAAATTGACTACTTGTACTGTCTAACTTAGCTGTAACATTGTAGATACCCTTTGCATATTATTATGATACTTGTGTGCAATGGATGGAATTTTGGAAACATCCTTAATATTGTTGTTTTAGTTGACTCCTTGTCACATGCGGTTATGGAGCTTTTGATGGCATTTTGAGTTTCTCTTAGCACTTGGATGTAGCCTAGCAAATCATTCAGTTGTATCATGCTTTAAAGAAAAACGGCATGAAGCCAGAGAAGTCACATTGCACTGACTAAGGCACTGGAAACAGTAAAGGTAACACAGCCCTGACGACCCGACAAAGTCCTCTTTAATAACATCTGGGGGCAAGTGACTTAACCAGGAGAACTGTCTTATAGACGAGTTAAGCAACAGCTTAACATAGTCATACTCATGGAGTCACGTCTCACACGCAATTTCCCAAACAACATCATCATTATCACCATCCTGGATATGTTCTGTCCTAACAACAGGACAGACCCAACAGAGGTGGTGGCAAGACTGTAGACATACAGAAGGGAGGTACCCTACAAGTCATCAGCATTGACTCCCATGAGGTCACATGCCATTCGGCCAAACAAGAGCAAAGAAAACTCCTGCTGTTTACCGTATACCAATCACACACCTTCTCTCCCACTCCCCAAAACTGATGAATCATTACTTCTCCATGCTGAATAGCACTTAGAGGAGGTACTGATTGTGGCAGAGGGGATGTACACTGGTTGAGGAACATTGAAATCCATCATCATTGCTTAGCAACACTGAGCTGGTCAAGTCCTAAAGAACAATGCTGCTACACTGTGTCTATGCAGGTTGTTAAGGCACCAATGAGAGGTCATCCTCACCAATCTGCCTGCTGTAGATGCATCTTTTCATGTCTATATCTCTATATCTGCAATAGTGACCACTGCACAGTCCTCATGGAAATGAAGCCCCATCTTTGCATTGTGAATATCCTCCATCATGTTGTATGGTGTTATCATTGTGCTAAATGGAAGAGACTTTGAACAGATTTCACAACTCAAGATTGGGCACTCATGAGACACTGTGCGCCATTAGCAGCAGCAGGATTGTACTCCAACAGAATCTGCAATTTCACAGCATGACATATCCTCTACTCTACCGTTACCATCAAACCAGGGGATTAACCCTGGTTCAATGAAGCATACAGGACGGCATGATAGGAGCAATACCAGGCATAGCTAAAAACAAATTGTCAATCTGATGAATCTGCAGACTATTTGCTTGTCAGACAGCATAAGCAGCAAGTGATAGACCTAGCTAAGCAAATCTTCATCTAATAGATCAAATCCAAGATCTGCAGTCCTATCATATCCAGTTGCGAATGGAGGTGGACAATCAAAACTTATTGGAGGAGGAGGCTGCATAAATGTCCCAATCATCAAAGGGCCAGCCAACACATGATTGCAAAAGATTGGGCTGAAGCATTCAAAATACACTTCAACCATAAGTACAAAATGGGTAATCCATTTCGGACTCCTCCAAAGGTTTACAGCATTCAAGACTCTAATCTCCAGACAGTTTGATACACTCCATATGATGTCAAGAAAGGGCTGGAGTCACTGGATATTGCAAAGGCTGTGGGGCCCGACTACATTCTGGTAATCAGTGAAGACCTAAGGTCCAGAACATGCCACACCTCTAGTCAGGTTGATCCAGTACAACTACAACATTGGCATTTACCCAAAAATGTGGAAGATTGCCCAGTTATGTCCTGTACACAAGTAACAGGACAAATTCAACCCAGTCAATCAATTACCATTCCATCAGTCTACTTTTGATTATCAGTAAGATAACGGAGGCGTCATCAGCAGTTCTATATATGTATCTTTTCTTGAGCAATAACCTGCTCACCTCACAGTCCATTTGGAGTCTCATTATATATCCTGAGCCCATTATAGCCTTTTTCAAAGACAGACAAAAGAGCTAACTTCCAGAGGTTAGGGACAGTAACTGCACTTGACAGCAAAGCAGCATTTGACCAAGAATGGCATCAAGGAGTCCTAGCAAAACTAGAGACGATGGGAATTGGGAGAGAACTCATCACGGGTTGGAGTTATGCCTGGCAACAAAGGAAAATTGTTGTGATTGTTGAAGGTCAGTCATCTCAACTCCAGGACATCTCTGCAGGAGTCCCTCAGGGTAGCGTTCCAAGCTCAAACACCTTCAACTGTTTCATCAATGACCTTCTCTCTATCATAAGGTCAGAAGTGGGGATATTTGCTGATGATTGATTGCAGTGTTCAGCATCTTCACAACTGCTCATATACTTATACAGACTGTGTCCATTTTCAGCAAAACCCAGAATAATATGTTCAGACTGACAAATGTCAAGTAATATGTGTGCCACAACTGCCAGGCAATGACTATCTCCAACAGCAGAGGATCTAACACTTAATGATGATTAATGGCATTACCATCACTGAATCCCCCATTGTCAACATCCCGGAGAGGGTTACCATTGACCAGAAACTGAACTGGGCTAGGCATACAAATACAGTGCAACAAGATCATGTTAGAGGCTAGAAAGAATTACCTCCTGACTTATCAAAACCTGTCTGTCATTTTCCCAGGCTCAGGTCAGGAGTCTGATGGAATATTCCCCATTTGCCTAGATGAGTACAACTCCAACAAACTCAAGAAGCTTGACACCATCCAAGACAAAGCAGCCTATTTGATTGGCACCACATCCACGAACATTCACTCCCTCCAATAGCGATGATCAGTAGCAACAATGTACATTACACACAACATGCACTGCAGAAATTCACCAAGGTTCCTTAGACATAACCTTCCAAACCCATGATCACTATCATATAAAAGGACAGAACAGCAGCTACATGAGAACACTACCACCAGCAAGTTACCCTCCAAGGCACTTGCCACCCTGACTTGGAAATACGTCGCTGCTATTTTATTGTCAAATTCCTGGAACTCCTTCTTTAACATTGTGTGTATACCTGCAGCAAATAGACTGCAGCAGTTGAAAAAGGCAGCTCACTGTCACCTTCTCAAATATAATTAGGGTCTGATATTATATGATGCAATGGTGCAATAAATATAGCAATGCCCCCATCTCATGAGTGAATAAAAAGCAGTACCTAAAGGTTGTGCTGACCCCCTATAATGGTTACCAATTTGCGTCCTTCATCTAATAGAGTCAATAGTATAATCAATGGGTTTGTCTAGAAGTGGTTTACCGAAGAATCTTAGAGGGTGTAAAAGGGAATGAACGCAAGACTTACCAGCTAAATTAGCTCTATGTAAGCACATTCCCTGCCTTTGCAAAGAAATTGGCTTATGAGTCATTGACTGTTTCAGTTGACTGCTGCTGGTAAGACACGATCTCAAAGCTGTGAACCCTGAACATAACTTGAACTGTAAGCTGGCCTTAAAAGTTGGAAAAATTCATGATCACTGCAGCGTTTATCAGAAATACTTGAGAAACTTGCTTTTCTTAATCTTTTGTTTCCTAAAACAATAAGCATATAAGGAATTTGATTGCCTATCTTTCCTTAGCACCTGTTTGCTGTTTTGTGAAGTAAATATTCATTCTTTCTTTAAACAATTGAAATTCTGAAAGGGTATCAGTACGATGCTAATCCATGTTTTAAGTTTTCAAGATGTCATCTTTCATGTGCCAGTGCAAAAAGAGTTGTGTTGCAGTGTAATGTGTTCTTCATTCTCTGACTTCTCTTTATTTTTGTGCCTTTATTCTGCTGCTATAGCTGCTGTAAAAGTAGCTGAGTGGTGTCTATATCCAGTGCTTGCTTTAAACAAGTAATCAAAGTGAATCATGGAATCCCTATAGCCAATCAAGTCTGCACTGACCCTCCAAACAGCATCCCACCCAGACCGAGCGCACCTCACCCTATTCCTGTACCCAACATTTACAATGGCTAACCCTACTAGCCTGCACATCCCTGGACAGTATAGCATGGCTAATTCACCTAAAATGCACATTTTTGGACTGGGGGAGGAAATCGGAGCACTCAGCGTAAACCTACATAGACAGGGGGAGAACATGCAAATTCCACATAGTCATCCCAAGGCTGGAGTCAAACCGGGCCCCCTGGTGCTAAGGCAGTAGTGCTAACCACTTAGCCATTGTGCCACCCCAATAAAGTTTCATAGAACATAGAACATAGAACAATACAGTGCAGAACAGGCCCATCGGCCCTCGATGTTGCGCCAACCTGTGAACTAATCTAAGCCCACCTCCTACACTATCCCATCATCATCCATATGCTTATCCAAGGACTGTTTAAATGCCCCTAATGTAGCTGAGTTAACTACATTGGCAGGCAGGGCATTCCACGCCCTTACCACTCTCTGAGTAAAGAACCTGCCTCTGACATCTGTCTTAAATCTATCACCCCTCAATTTGCAGCTATGCCCCCTCGTACTAGCCGACGTCATCATCCGAGGAAAAAGACTCTCACTGTCCACCCTATCTAATCCTCTGATCATGTTGTATGTATCTATTAAATCCTCTCTTTGCCTTCTCCTCTCCAATGAGAACAGACCCAAGTCCCTCAGCCTTTCCTCATAAGACCTTCGCTCCAGACCAGGCAACATCCTGGTAAATCTCCTCTGCACCTTTTCCAATGCTTCCACATCCTCCCTGTAATGGGGCGACCAGAACTGTACGCAATATTCCAAGTGAGGCCGCACTAGCGTTTTGTACAGTTGCAGCATGACATCACGGCTCTGGAACTCAATCCCTCTACCAATGAAACCTAACACACCGTATGCCTTCTTAACAGCACTATCAACCTGGGTGGCAACTTTCAGGGGTCTATGTACCTGGACACCAAGATCCATCCCTCTGCACATCCACACTAGCAAGAATCTTTCCATTGACCCGGTATTCTACCTTCCTATTATTCTTCCCAAAATGCATCACCTCACATTTATCTGCATTGAACTCCATTTGCCACCTTTCGGCCCAATTCTGCAGTTTATCCAAGTCTCCCTGCAACCTGCAACATTCTTCCACACTGTCCACCACTCCACCGACTTCAGTGTCATCTGCAAACTTACTAACCCATCCACCTATGTCTGCGTCCAAGTCATTTATTAAAATGACAAACAGCAGTGGTCCCAAAACAGATCCCTGTGGCACACCACTAGTAACCGGACTCCAGGCTGAATATTTTCCATCAACCACCACTCTTTGCCTTCTTTCAGAAAGCCAGTTTCTAATCCAAACTGCTAAATCTCCCTCAATCCCATGCCTCTGCATTTTCTCCAATGGCCTACCATGTGGAACCTTATCAAAGGCTTTACTGAAGTCCATGTACACCACGTCAACTGCCTTACCCTCATCCACATGCTTGGTCACCTTCTCAAAAAACTCAATGAAGTTTGTGAGACACGACCTGCCCTTGACAAATCCATGTTGACTATCTCCAATCAAATTGTTGCTTGCTAGATGATTATAAATCCTATCTCTTATAATCCTTTCCAAAACTTTTCCTAAACAGATGTAAGGCTCACTGGTCTATAATTACCTGGGTCATCTCTACTGCCCTTCTTGAACAAGGGCACAACATTTGCAATCCTCCAGTCCTCTGGTACTAAACCTGTAGACAATGACAACTCAAAGATCAAGGCCAAAGGCTCCGCCATCTCCTCCCTCGCTTCCCAGAGAATCCTCGGAAAAATCCCATCGGGCCCAGGGGATTTATCTACTTTCAAACCTTCTAGGATTGATAACACCTCCTCCTTACTAACCTCAACCCTTTCAAGTCTAATAGCCCGTATCTCAGTCTTCTCCTCTACAATATTCTCCTTTTCCTGAGTGAAAACAGATGAGAAATATTTGTTTAGCACCTCTCCGATCTCCACAGGATCCACACACAACTTCCCACTTCTGTCTTTGACTGGCCCTATTCTTACCCTAGCCATCCTTTTATTCCCCACATACCTATAGAAAGCTTTAGGGTTCTCCTTAATTCTCCCTGCTAATGACTGCTCATGTCCCCTCCTTGCTCTTCTTAACTCTCTCTTTAAATCCTTCCTAGCTCATCTGTAACTCTCCATCGCCTCATCTGAACCATCTCATCTCAATGTCACATAAGCCTCCCTCTTCCGCTTAACAAGAGATACAATTTCTTTTGTAAACCAAGGTTCCCTTACCTTATCACTTCCTCCCTGCCTGACAGGGACATAACTATCAAGGACACGCAATATCTGTTCCTTAAACCAGCTCCACATTTCGATTGTCCCCATCCCCTGCATATTGCTACCCCATTCTATCCCACCTAAGTCTTGCCTAATCGCATTATAATTGCCTTTCCCCCACCTATAACTCTTGCCCAGTGGCATGTTCCTATCCCTTTCCATCGCTAAACTAAATGTAACCGAATTATGGTCACTCTCTCCAAAGAGCTCACCTACCACTAAATCAAACACCTGGCCTGGTTCATTACCAAGTACCAGATCCAGTGTGGCCTCCCCTCTTGTCGGCCCTTCGACATACTGTGTCAGGAAACCCTCCTGCACACATTGGACAAAAACCGATCCATCCGACGTACTAGAGTTATAGCATTTCCAGTCAATGTTGGGGAAGTTAAAGTCTCCTATAATGACCACCCTGTTCCTTTCACTCCTGCCCAGAATCGTTTTGCCGATCCTCTCCTCCACATCCCTGGAACTTTGCGGAGGCCTATAAAAAACTCCCAGCAGTGTGACCTCTCCTCTCCTGTTTCTGACCTCAGCCCATACCACCTCAGTAGACAAGTCCTCGTCAAAAGTTCTTTCAGCCACTGTTATACTGTCCTTGACTAACAAAGCCACACCTCCCCCTCTTTTACCACCTTCCCTGATCTTTATGAAAGATCTAAACCCTGGAACCTGCAACATCCATTCCTGACCCTGCTCTATCCACGTCTCCGAAATGGCCACAACATCGAAGTCCCAGGTACCTATCCATGCTGCAAGCTTACCTACCTTATTCCGGATACTCCTGGCGTTGAAGTAGACACACTTCAAACCAGCTTGCTGTCTGCCAGCACACTCCTGTGACGGTGAAATCCTGTCCATGTCCTCCCTACTCTCATCCTCCTGTGTACTGGAACTACACCACAGGTTCCCATGCCCCTGCTGAGCTAGTTTAAATCCACCCGAATAGCACTAGCAAATTTCCCACCCAGGATATTAGTACCCCTCTGGTTCAAGTGAAGACCATCCTATTTGTAGAGGTCCCACCTTCCCCAGAATGAGCCCCAGTTATCCATATACCTGAAACCCTCCCTCCTGCACCATCCCTGCAGCCACATGTTCAGCTGATATCTCTCCCTGTTCTTTGCCTCGCTCTCACGTGGCACGGGTAACAAACCAGAGATAACAACTCTGTTTGTTCTAGCTCTCAGCTTCCACCCTAGCTCCCTGAAATCCTGCCTTATATCCCTATCCCTCTTTCTATCTATGTCATTGGTACCTGTGTGGACCACGACTTGGGGCTGGTCACCCTCTCCCTTCAGGACCCCAAAGACACGATCCGAGACATCACGGACCCTGGCACCTGGGAGGCAACACACCAACCATGAGTCTCTCTCGTTCCCGCAGAATCTCCTATCTGTCCCCCTAACTATGGAATCCCCAATGACTAATGCTCTCCTCCTCTTCCCCCATCCCTTCTGAGCAACAGGGACAGACTCTGCGCCAGAGACCTGTACCCCATGGCTTACCCCTGGTAAGTCGTCCCCCTCAACAGAATCCAAAATGGTATACCTGTTATTGAGGGGAACGGCCACAGGGGATCCCCGCACTGTCTGCCTGTTTCCTTTCCGTCCCCTGACTGTAACCCATCTACTTTTTTCCTGTACCTGTGGTGTGACTACCTCCCTGTAACTCCTCTCAATCACCCCCTCAGCCTCCCGAATGATCTGAAGTTCATCCAGCTCCAGCTCCAGTTCCCTAACGCGGTTTCCGAGGAGCTGGAGTTGGGTGCACTTCCTGCAGATGAAGTCAGCAGGGACACTCGTGGTGGCCCTTACCTCCCACATCCTACAGGAGGAGCATGCAACTGCCCTTGCATCCATTGCCATTGTTCTGAATTCTAAAAAACAGACTATTGGAAAAAAAACACTAGTAACTTACCAAATCAGCGCTCACAACCTTTTTGGTTAGAGGAGGAGGATGGGTGGGAGACACTACTTTAGTAGTGTTTCAGGTAAAACAACCGCCCAAATATATTACCTCACTTACTCAACCGTCCCGTGTCTGCTTCTGCTTGACGCGCACTCCGCCTATTCACGAGGTAAGTTTTTAAAGGAGAAGCTTACCTTCCCAGGCTGCCCTCGTGCCTCCTTCCTGCCGCTGAAACGACTGAAATAATTTCTCTTAATAACTGCATCATCTGTTTACTTCGTCTGGACACATGAAGGCTGTTTTAGGGAATGCATCAGTGTAGGTTAAGATATTTTCAAAACAACCTTTTCAAAGATATTATAACACACCGCTGGAGCAGGTGGGACTTGAACTTGGGCTTCCTGGCTCAGAGATAGGGACACAACCACTACACCACAAGAGACTCCCTCCAAAGTGGAGAATGTGGGCAATGATCCCACTACCCCTCGTCATGGTGCTTTCACATTGGTTTGAAAAAACAAGCTGGAAAAATTGACTGATATTCAAACACAAGTTAGGCCTTAGTATGTGTTTTGCAGGAGAATCATTTCAGTAGATTGGAATTGCCCACACAACTTGAAAAACTTTTTTTTCAATTAAATTAATTGTGGCTTACTTTTTTTTAAGGAAGGAATTACTTACATTTTTTTTCTCTGTGTGGAGACTACTGTATTCAAAATGGATTGGAGTACTTTGGTCTAGTTGTCGTTTTCAATATTGATGTTTGTACTCATGAAAGGGTCATGACGGCTAGGAAAAAAGATTTCATGACTGCCACTGATGCAGTCACCTTTTGTACCAACTAGCTGCCACTAGCTTTTAGTACCCACTAGCTGCCAATTGCTTCTACCACGATGTATTTTCATGGATCAAATACCACTGCCAGTATGATCTGCACTGAGGTGGTTTCCTATATGTTTGCCAATCTAACATATACATCGAAGTCTTGAAGTGTATTACGACGCTATTTACAGAGTATCAGATTACATCACTGTAACTGTGCGCAAGGCCGACTGTGAATACTGAAGGTGAGATGAGGACTGTTATACTAGAACATCAAATGACCTGATGTCATCTAACTGCCTTAAAGGTACACCTCCTTTCTGAGGTCTATGCAATAATACAATAGTCACTTGCAGCTAAAGAGTTCAGAAGGAAAGGAAGTAGGTAAGCATTAGGACGACTTGGCACAAGAAGACCATCGTGTAGCTGTAATCTCATAGACTACTACTCCAAAGCCTCTGGCTGGGGACGTGCATTTGAATCCTACCATGGAAGATAGTGAAACTTGAATTAAATAAAATTCTGTAATACAAAGTTCACTTAATGTTGATCGTGTCCTTAGGAAAGAAAATCTGCCATACTATCCTGGTCTGGACTCCAAATCCAAAGCAATGTGGTTGACCTTAATTGGAGTCTGAGGCAGTAGGGAGGGGCAACATGTAGTCGTGTAGCCAGCAGTACCTATATCCTATGAATGAATAATTTAAAAAATACTAGCGGAACAGATGGGCAGGTTCCCAGCAGTGTGGACACCTGCAGTATTGAATACTAGCCATGATTCAAGGATATAAACTGTGTTACTTCAGTATATTTTCAATATCATTTATTGTAAGTTTGCTTCTTAACAATTAACTTGTACATTTTTCTGTAGCAATGGTGATTTTAAAACGTTGCTTTTGAGATCTTGTTTCAGAATTAATGGGTTTTTGTGCCTGATAGCTTTTTCTTTGCTTTACTTTGTTTTGTGACCAGCAAAGTAAATAATGGAGCCTCAAGATTTGTCAGAGATTTCTGGAAGTTTTTTTCTGGCAGGGGTAAACACCCATAGCTTAGAGTTTTTCTTTTATGTTACTTCGAGTTTTGGGCTATCCTGTGAAATCCTTGGCTGAAGATGGCTGTACCATTCAGTGTGCTGAGAAGGGAAGGATATAGTAAACTAGGCTATCTTGGAGTAAATAGTTGGTATTATTCCCAAACCTGAAGAAGTAACTTAAAGTTGAGTTAAACTTAGGTGTTTAAAAGCTTCAAGGAGAGGCTATCTGCAGTTCCAGTCTATAAGTTAAAGTCACACGCGGTTTAAACTACCAATGTTAGAGACAGGGTGTGAGTACTGAGTGTCAGAAGTCACATGACACCAGGTTATAGTCCAACAAGTTTATTTGAAATTACAAGCGTTCAGAGCACTACTCTTTCATCAGGTGAAGTCAGCAGTGCTCCGAAAGCTGTGATTTCAAGTAAGCCTGTTGGACTATAACCTGGTGTTGTGTGACTTCTGACTTTGTCCACCTCAGTCCAACACTGGCACCTCCACGTTATTTACAAAGTGTGTTTTGGGTTCTGTACAAATGCTGTTTTTTTTTCCCTCTCTAATTTATAAGGGAATGTTTTGGGATTAATGGGATTATACGTTTACTGTGTGCTTAAAATCTGAAATTGTATTATAAGCAGGTAGTTTGCATTATACTATTTTGTTTTCATTTCTTCCATAAAAAACTTTTTGTAGTGATTGGAACAAGGTTGGCCATGTGGATTCTTTGTGGGGATTTTACGCAAACAGTAAACTGCTTCTTGCAGCTGGATAAATACCCAATCCCTCATATAGAGGACTTGTATGCAAAACTGGCAGCGGGGGGCTGCTGTCCTTTATGAATCTGGACATGAGCCATGCATGCCAGCAATTGTGATTAGATGAGGCATCCCAGAAGCATGCCACAATTAATATCCATAAAGGGTTTGACCAATATACAAGACTGCCATTTGGGGTATCATCAGCCTGCATCATTTTCCAGCAGACGATGGAGAACATTTTACAAGGTCTACCCCAGGTTGCCATTTATCTGGATGATGCGCTAGTAACACAGGTGGGGGGGGTATGCCTTAGAAGAGAAATATGTGTGTTCTAGGCACCCCAAGTGACCTACTTAGGCTACAGAGTCGACAAAACCAGGTTACACCTGTTGGAAGATAAAGTGAGGGCGATTAGAGATGCCCCAGCTCCAATGTCTGTACCAGAGCTTAGGTCTTTCCTTGGGTTGGTGAATTATTAAGGAAAATTCATACGTAACCTGGCCCAACAGAAAGGAACACCCAATAGCATGTGCTTCATGGATTCTGGCTGATGCCAAATGCAAGTAGTCCCAGGTAAAGAAGGAAGGTTTGGCGGTCATCTTTGATGCGAGGAAGTTCCACCAGTACCTTTACAGATATAAATTTGTAATAGTAATGAACCACAAACTCTTGCTAGGGCTGCTTACTGAAGACAAGGCCGTGCTGCCCAGAGTTTCTAGTCGAATTCAGCGGTGGGCCCTTATTCTCATACCTACAGTTACAAGTTGGAACACCATCCAGGAGGTCAAGTGGCAAATGCAGATGCCTTGAGCCACCTCCCACTGGCAGGTACAACACCGGTGGTGCCGTCCCTGGAAGAGTCCGTTCTGGTTTTAAACTTCCTGGACACCCTTCCGGTCACTGCTGACAATATGGTGGCTCAGTGGTTAGCACTGCAGCCTCACAGTGCCAGGGACCCGGGTTCGATTCCAGCCCCAGGTAACTGTCTGTGCGGAGTTTACACATTCTCCCCGTGTCTGCATGGGTTTCCTCTGGGTGCTCCGGTTTCCTCCCACAGTCCAAAGATGTGCAGGCTAGGTGGATTGGCCATGCTAAATTGCCCATAGTGTTCAGGGGTGTGTGGGTTATAGGGGGATGGGTCTGGGTGGGATGCTCCAAGGGTCGGTGTGGACTTGTTGGGCCGAAGGGCCTGTTTCCACACTGTAGGGATTCTAATGATTCAAAATATCAAACTGTGGACAAGAAAAGATCCCATCTGGGCAAAACTAAAACAGCTGGTGGAGATGGGGGAAACAAAACAGACATCATACCAGAATTGAAACCTTTCTGGACCTGGCAAGGCCAAAACACTGCAGAGGACAGCATATCATCATGGGGAGCAAGACTGATTGGCTCGAGTAAAGGTCACTGCCAGATACTGGTTGAACTCCACCAGGGTCATGCAGAGATTTCCAAAATGAAGATGTTGGCAAGAAGTTATGTCTGGTGGCCACAAATGGATGCTGACATAGCCACTTTGGTGCAGCAGTGACAGAGTGCCAACAAAGACAAACATTAGTGCCAGCAGCTCCACACATTCATGGGAATGGCTGGGTAAACCCTGGTCTCGATTACATGTCAACTATGCTGTTCCTTTCTTGGGCTCAATGTTCCTGGTCATTGTAGATGCCCATTCAAAGTGGTTGGATGTGCATAGAGTCCATTCATCAAACTCAGGGATGACATTTGAAAAGCTATGTGCATCATTTGCAATACACAGTCTCCCAGAAGTACTGGTCACTGACAATGGGATGTCATTTACCAGCAGGGATTTCAAGTATTTCCTAAAGTTGAATGGCGTTCGGCATTTGCGCACAGCTCCATACCATCCATCATCCAATGGCCTGGTCGAAACAGCAGTCCAAATGTTGAAGGCAGGCTTAAAGAAACAGCCTAGATCTTCACTTGATACCAAACTGTCCCAGTTCCTGTTTGATTATAGGACCGCCTAATTGCACTACAGGGATAGCTCCAGCAGAGTTGCTGATGGGGAGAAGACTCCCCACCAGGTTAAACCTGATATGCCCAGACCTGGAGGGAGGGGTGGAGGGTGAAATGGCATCAGGAACGCCAAGGCCAGCCACACGCCTCTTCTAAGTGAGAGAGACAGTTTACTTCAGGAGACGAAGCTTGGTGTCAAAACCACAGAAATGGCTGGTGCCGCTTTGGGCACCCAGCTGCTTCCATGTTGCTGTTGACCACCGGAGTTCTGACCAGGCACACTGACCACCACATGGCAGATCATCAAAGTCTCCGTTCTGGGCCCTCAGCAGCTACTACCATCACTGCTACTGCTTCCACGACCAAGCTTCCTCTAGAAAGTAAGTAGAGGAAGAAAAACTAAAAAAAATTCCAAAAAAAGTAGAGATATTACAAAAAAAGTGACAAAGGGAAGGGTAAGGAAGGTGACAAATTTTTAAACTAAGTGCAGGAGACCTTCCTTAGCATTATTGTTTAGTCCTACAAGGAAGGAGTCTGTTTTCGATTCAATTGTTGGGAATAAACAATGCAGGTGGAGTGTAATGAAATGAGATAGGATCCGTGTTCCCCATATTCTAACATGGACAAAAGGGCTTGGATTTTAAATGTTATGCACGATGGCTGCAGAGAAGCCCAGTTGCACACGGGAATTCAGATGTTTCAGGTGTGTGGTTCTCAGTATTTGGGTCATTGTATTAACGTCTGATTTCTGTTTTCCTGATCAATAGTTGAAAGTTGGCATGATGGTGACTCCCATGAGTCTATTTCAGCTACTTACAGGGGCACTGCTGGATGAAAGCTAAAGGATAGTCCAGACGTGTAAATGGAACTCATGCCGACCTGATGTCTGACAGGCAGAAATTGTAAATCTGACACACAAAATTCCAAGGTAGCAAAAATGACTTCAAAATATTGAAAAACAGCTCCAATGCAGTGAAAGCATTCAAAATAATGCCTCTGCTGAAAAGCTTTTCATTTAATTAGGCAAGGAAGCAATTGTGAGATCAGGGTACTTATAAGATTTTATGTCTACCATTTATTCACAATCTATCTCCCCTCAATTCCATTTCCCTTTCACTTTATTTCCACTGAGTTCACAAAAGCCTGGGAAACTCAGAGTTAAATTGGTAAATCCCAGTTAAAATAATTGTAAAGGTGGAATTTTCACAGCCCTTGAGCAGCATACATAATGGCAAGACATGAGGGAAAACACAGTGAGAATGAAAGAATCAGATTTTTACCATTGGGAAATAGCGTCCAATGTCAAGACAATAAGACCATAGAAAAAGAAGGTTATCCAGCCCATCGAGTTTGCTTCAGCATTAAATGAGATTATAGTTGATGTGATAATCTGCAAATCCACTTCCTGACTCTTCCTCATAATGCTTGATTCTCCTAATAATTAAAAATCAGCCTATCTCAGCTTTGAATATATTCAAAGACCCAGCCTCTGTGGTAAAGAAATCCACAGATTCATTACTCCCTGAGAGAAGAAGTTTCTCCTCATCTCTGTCTTAAATGAGCAAGCTCTTATTCTTAAATTATGCCCTTTGGTCCTAGACTCGCCCACAAGGGGAAACAAATTCTCTGCATCTACCCTGTCAAGTCTCTTAAGAATCTTAAATAAAAAACTGAAAGAACTGCAGATGCTGGAAATCAGAAACAAAAACAGAAATTGCTGGAAAAACTCAGCAGGTCTTGCAGCATTTGTGGTGAGAAAGAAAAGTTAACGTTTCAGGTCCAGACACCCTTCTTCAGAACCAGATTCCTACGAATCTTTTATTTTTCAATAAGGTCACCTTTTTATTCTTCTAAATTCCAACGAGTACAGGCTGAATCTACTCCACCTGTCCTCAGAAAATGTGCTTTCCTTAATACCTATTGAACAGGTGATTCATGCATGAGGACTCCCAAATCTCACTGTCATAAAGTTTTCTGCAGCCTTTCTCCATTTAAATAAAATTCAGCACAACTATTCTTTCAGCCAAAGTACATAGTCACGTTTCCCCATATTCTACCCTATTCATCAAGTCCTTGCCCACTCATATAACCTGTTTATATCACTTTGCAGATTCTGTGTCATCCTCACCAGTTGCCTTCCCATCTACTTTTGTGTAATCTACATACTTGATTTTAGTACATTTACTTTCCTCAACCAAATGGTTAATTCTTATTGTAAGTAATTGTGAGTCCACCACTGATTCCCGTGACACACCACTTACAGGTTGCTGTAAAACGTCCCTAAAAATGTCCCCCTTGTCCCAAATTGTTGTCTCTATTAGTTGGCCAATCCTCCACCCATTACTGTTTCATTGAAGCAGTAATGTGCTAAAAATCAAGGCAAAGCAAGGCAGAGATGCTCTAAGTGTCCAAGTAAATGCAAAGTGATGGAGCACAAAGAAAGCTTCGCCACTTCAATCAGAACTTACCTGGCTCACAGTATCCCTGGCTGAAGTACAATGCCACTTCATTGAGAAGTTACATGTTTGCACCATCTCTGCCTTGACTTACTTCTTACAGCATACAGAAAGCCAGTCAGTCTTGTTCTCAGCACCAAACAAGCAAGGGTGCAGACATGTTACTGTATGACATCATGCTATATCAGTAGTACACCTATAGCATGTGTCAGCAGCTTGCACAGCAAACACAATGCATGTTCTTCAAGCAAGCGACAATGTCTGAAAATCTAAGGGAAACAGTCCTTGGTGGAGTGAAGCAGTACTGTGGTCAATGAGGGTGGACCACCACATTAAGTCTTTGACATCATTCAATCTCAGTTCAAGGCTTTGACCATGGTCAGTCAGATGCTTGATATGATCAAGTCCTGGAATCTGAGTCTTCCCATTTCAGTCTTTTCCCAATCCTTAACACATGAAGGATCGTTGCGAATGCAATTAATGTAAGATTATACCTCTTCTTTCTTCTAAACTATGAAAAGGTCAGTGCTACAGCCCAGGCAGTGGGATATTACAACATTGCTGACTTCCTTCAGGTGTACATAGCCCTAGACTCTACACGTATCACGTTAAGAGAGCCATTTTAAGACGTTGCTGAAACTGATTAACAGGAAAGAATTCCTCTTAATCAATGTCCAACTTATCTGTGATTATCACTGTCACATCTTAGAGATTTGCTGCAGCTAAGTTCAAGCTGCCAAGGAGTTTATATTCTTGATAACTCTCAGGTTCCCGTGTCATTGAAAGTGTTAAATGCCATCCAGGGATAGCTGCTGGGAAGCATGCTACCCTCTGCAACCTCACGAAACTAGTTGACTGTGGCAGAACACAGTTACAATGCAGCTCACTCTTCCCCTAGGGCTATCTGAAATAGATAATAGGACTCGTCAAAATGAGGTTCCCATGATTGGATTGCTCTAGATGGCCTTGCAGTACAGTCCAGACAGAGCATGCCACAATCTTGGTATTTTGTGCTCTGTCCAACTGTAGCAGGCCAAAAGAGAATATTATGGATACTGAGGAGCTGGGAGAATGGCAGTACTCTTCCAAGATGAAAACATTTGCCACGAAGATCATCATTTTCAGCATGATAGAGTGATGCATCATTGAGTGACTCAAGCCAGACAAAAATTAATTGGTAATGGCTTCCGAGATATATAAACTGGGTGATGTCATCATTCAGTTAATTCATTTCTTTTGTTGATGCAAAGGCAAACAGTCGCTGTTTAGTGGCAAAAGCAAAATCAGTTTCCTTGCTTGATATCTTTTTCGCAGAGAACTAGACATGTGCACAGTTGAGCCAGCACGGCCTGATAATGTGGTGGCTCATCAAATTTTTGATCCTATTTGCCAAGTGTCTCTGAGACACATGCTTGCTCCTTCTGTGACTGCTTAGCATTTGCATGAATTTACAAATAGCCAACGCCATTGGTTCTTCTCCCGCCTGGTCCTGAGCAGCAGTCCATTGAGTGTCAGTGACAAAGTGCTGTTCTTCCTGTACTAGCTGAGGAGAAGTATTAGCGTGTGTTCTCTAGAAGGTGCTCCTAAATTTAATCTAGGAAGAGAACCCGCCAAGGTGAAAGGCTCCAAGCTTGTGGAGGGTACAGGAGAAAGCCTTGTCAGTGCATCCACTGAGAGATCTGCAATTTCTTCCTCAAAACACAAGGAATTCATGGGGTGACTGCCTGGACTCTTCAGGGTGAAGGCTGCTTTCATGTCACTGGCGCTTACACAGGAAAAGAGGGAACATTAGTTGTGCAAAAAGGGTAAAAGCTTGAGCATGTTAAGAATACATTCACAGTGGCATTTATAGGAGAGCTGTACAGCACAGAACAATTAAGTTTACTTGGTTGCCTTGGCATGGAGGTCTTGATATCCCTACCTGAACAGTAATGGTGCTTTCCTACCGTTTCAAAGATCTTTTCCTCCTAGCTGGTGAGCACATGAATGCCGGTTACCCCACTGCATGTTTTTGCACTCTGTGCACGTTGAGCAATATTTTATTCCGCAATGAGACAAAAAGAAGGACTGAATGAGATGAAAATGGATGGAAGAGATTTTAGTGATGATTCAAGAGCAGGAGAGCAGGGAGATGGCCCCAGTAAGTGAGTAGAAAGCACAAAGGGCAAGAAGGGATTTGGAATGACAAGGTGGGTGAGAGTGGTTGAGCAGAGATGCTATTTGCAATACAGTGGTATTTGTAAGGGTGGTAGAACATGTGCCTTAGTGGGAAGTGTATGCAATGGTAGCGTTAGAGAGTGAGGTAGCAGACAGAAAATAATGGCATCCATCCTTGCAGACTGCAGAAGATCATTAACCATCTTGCAACATTTCTGGGTGTTTCTTTCCACCAGGGACATTACGCTGTGCCAGGTGACTACCTCTATCCAGGCTGGCTGCATTTGGTGCCATGGCTTCCTTTGACATCTGTGAGAAAGAGCACTCTCCTGCTGTCAATCACCCCATCCACCAGGACCACCAGGTCCCTGTCAGAGAAAAAGAGTGGCAGCATCCCTCTTTGACCATGTCTTTAACAAAGATTGTTGAGAATCACAGTGCAGAGGGCAGCTCCTGTCATGCAGCATTTGATGCGGTATGCACTTGAGATTAAAGTATGGCTACCGTGGTGTGAATGCTAAAAGATTCTGGTAGTGACGAGCACTCCTGCCTCTGATACTGCACGTTTGAAGATGAAGGGTGCCTTTGGGCCCACTTGAATGTATAATCAATGAGATGCAAAGCAAGGAAATGTTGCCATGGGCCATTGCAGGAAATGCTCCATCAAAAAGCCCAAAAACAACACAATCAAAATGTTCCCATAAGAATGAAAGATGGGATGTCCAAAGCCAGATCTCCCTCAATGGGAATGTAACAAGTTAAAATAAAACAGGATGATTCATAAAAAGTAAAAGCATATTTTAAAAATGCTGGCATTTGTCAGTAATAAAAGGAAATCTTTTATGAAATAATTAACTAGTGCATGAGCATGAGCCATCAGAGCTGATATGGTGGAAAATTGCACAATCTAAACCATTCCAGAGACAACTCCAGTTTTTCCTTGAATAGTGTCATGAGATCTTTTATTGTACACAAGAGGGAAGATGGAGCCTCAGTTAACCATCCCATCCAAAAGAAGACATCTCAAACATACAATGAAGTGTTACCCTGGATTATGTGTCAAAGTCAGGGAGTAGGTTTGAACAGACAACCTGACTCAAATGCAAAAGGGTCATCATTATAACAAGACTAATATCTTGGCAGTTTTATTACCACATATATTCTATCAATTGCTTCTTTAACCAATCAATTGTACAATTCAATAACCTTTGGACTAAATTTTAATATGCAAGTATGTGTACATTTGGATGTAGTGAAATGTTTAAAATCAGTGAAATTAACAGTGCGGCAGGAAGTTGGATATTACCTGCACTTTCCACATTGGGTACCAGTGCATCAACTTGCCTGTGCTTAGTTGTCATATTCCTGACAGAAACAGAACATTAACTTCTGTTCAATTGTACTAATTGATCAATTACAGCGAAGTTGCCACACTGGCCATAATGGGCCAAAGGGCCTTTATCTGCACTGTAAATTTCTGACTCCTTGATTAAATTGAATGGTGGTGCATACTCAAAAGGTTTTATTGTCTAATCTTCTTCCTATTATTTATATTTATGTGACCTTATTCGCATCCACTTTCTTAGCCAGGACTGAGGTAGAGGGGAGCTGTTCCAGTTGGACAGTCTTTGCTTGAACTGAGCTGGGACCAGTGTCTTGGCTGTTTAGGCTCTAACAGAGTTTGATCTGTGTTTAATTTAGTAGTGTATTTAATTACTGTCCTCTGTATATTTGATAGACTTAATTTCACTGTTTGGTACCTTTACCTATATTTCCTGAATTATACTTACCTTTTTGTATTTAAATAGACGCTGAGATTCTTTTGCCCTGAAACTCCTGTCTACTGGCTTCTTCACTTCACATTCCTAAATAAGTCCAATGTCAGAAGCAGGGATCGAGAGAGTGATTCGAACCACCTAACATCAGCAAATTACTGATTGAAAGCTAGAATCCTACACTATGCACAACTCCACGGTACTGCTCTCATGCTCAACTTGAGCTCAGCTGTGGCAGAACTGTTAGCAGCTGAAAAAGTGTTCAAGCTGCTGATGCCATGTTTAAAGTTCAGCTGCATGCCAGTTCAAAATGCTGCTTGCCAGGAATTGCCTTTCACAGTTTGATTATGTGAAAAATTCCACAGAAGATGACAAACAAAGGCAAGTTGGCACCCCGCTTTGCTGACAAAGACTTGGAGAATCTGGTGGATGGAGTGGTGCACAGTAGGGGCCATCCTCTTTCCTCAAAACTGCAAGAGGAAACCATGGCATCAGACCCTACCAGTCTGAGATTGCCATCCAGGTCAGTGTGGTATCCAAGGTAGGAACAAATCCTCAGAAATGTAGGAACACATTCACTGAAAATCTGCTACTGAACCCATCTTCCATCAAGGCCATTGGTCTACACTTCCCACTATTGCATTTAGCATCATCGCTCAATGGCTCTCATTCATCCCCTCCCCACCAAACTACATAGCATTCCCACTCTCTGCATTGTCTGCTCATTCACCCAGGATGCCTCATCACCTTTCCGCCCACCTTCATCAGCACTAACAACTATGTTAGCTATTTTCATCTGACTAAATCCCTCTTTGTCTCATTTCAGGAGAAACCGGTCCATAATACAGCTGAAAGAGCAAGACGGGTGGTAGGTGTGCCCAACACTCATCTCCACACACTCTATGAGGTAAGGACAGCCTTTGTGGGAGATGATACTGACCATTCATGTGGTGATGCGAAAACCTCTATGTCCCAACAATCAGGTAAGAACTGATGCTGTGCTGCTCTCCCATTATTGCCACTGTGGATGCATTCTAATATTGCTCAAGAATTTGCACCTATTTTCTCTTCTGTTTTCTGTCAGTATGAGTGCCACCTATACAGTTTCCACATTCAAAAAGGTGGCCCTGCAAGACATCTCTTCCTCAACCTCGAGGGAGAAGTCACAGATCCATCAGAGAATGCATCAGCAAGGCTGTCTCTTCCACCCTCCACCAGTTCAGATACCAACAGCTTGGTGGGTACTGGAGCTGGATTAGAGTCTGGAGCACCTGTTATAATTTTGCAACTGGTCCAGGAAGAAATGCCCAAGGTCACTGGCAACCAAGGGATTGCTGGAGATCAGACACCTGCTGAATCCTACACAAGAGATGACTCCATGGTGTCAGCCATGAACAACTTCAACAAATGTACGGGCAAATACAGGAGAGCAGGTAGGTTTGTTGGAGACACTGTGCAAAATGACTTGACGTTTAAAGGATTACACCAATGCCGTTTGTACCATATTGCCCCCAGCATGCAAGAATTTGGCTGCCTCCACTAGCGGGTTTCCATGCAGACCCTGGTCCAACACTTTCAGTACCTGCTGGATTTACACACAGACCTGCACTCCTTCATTCTAGCCCTTGGCTCTCAGCACCAACAGCAAGGCGACAGGAGCATGAACAATCTTGACTTCACTTCGGATTTCCCTTGTTCATAAGAAGACAGGATGGTGCAGTGGGCATTTACCCAGAGGAGTAACCGCATATGCACACCCCTAGAAATCTCCCTTGAAGACATTCAGAGGTTGCTGGGCCTTCTACCTCCACTCTGCCTGCCACCCTAGCCTGGTGAGAATTCAAGACAATGAGGATGAGTGTGTATCTGGACAGGACACATTTGGCATGTTTGGGCCCAGTATCCCCAAATGCCCTCACTATCATCCAACCAGCATTCCAAGGCCAAAAGTTCCATTAAATGCAGGCTCCCACCTCCCGAGCTGTGAACCAAGTATGCACCAGGCATACTTGGAGAGACAGGAGGAAAATTTTTTGAGGATATATATGTGCCATGGATGACATTTTATTGTAAATACATTATCACATCAGCAAATACAGGTTCACTTTTCATCACCAGTTGTATGAATGTATATAATTTTAGTTACAACTACAAGAAACAAAAGAAACAAGTTGGTGCATGTTACATGATATTCTAACTCTTTCTAAGTGAAGATTATCCTTTCCATAACATATATACTAGCATGAAACTTTGTCAGAATTTAATAAGGAAGTATAGGATGTTGTGAAGGCTTCCATCCATTTGTTATCTTAACTTTCATTAAACAGCGTGAACCACATAGAAAGACCAAAATATTAAGATACACTTGCAGCGAAAGATGACTTCGCACAAGTCAGTTCCATTGAACCATGTTCAGGAGGAAGTCCTTTCTGCATCACCATGTCTGCGGCTGTTGCATAATAAGATGCTGAAGGTGCTACTCCAATCAAAGTATGTACTCATAATTGCAATGCTGCAGCTCTTAACGGATCCTCATCATCCATCCACATTGAGATCCTCGGTGCATCAGCAAGTTGTTTGGAGCAGAGATTTTAAGGATTGAGCGGTGTCATTTATCTTGATGGTACTAATACAAAGCCCAGACTTGACTTGCATGGAAACCTTCATTGGCCACAGTTGAAACTGGCGTAACTTTGCAGATGCACTGGACAGCAGCACATAGTATTCTGACCTCCACCTCTGGTCACAGTATAGTGCCACTGCCTCCCACCAACCACCCCCACCACTCCCACCACCCCCTCACCCCCACCTCATCCGCACATCATTCTATGGAAGTAACTGCGGCTCTCCCGCATTTTCATTGCATCATAATGGCACCAATGACTGCATGTTCCACAGTAAATGTTGGCTCTTCATTAGCTGTTGATGCTGGTCTGGGCTCATGGATGCATTTGCTCCTCAGTCATTCGTGTAGTGGACCTTGATGCAGGCAGCCTGGCTTCTGCACCTGCATCCAACATGGATCATGCTTATGAGCCTATGTGGCCAATATCAAAACAAAGCAGCTTCTCAATAATGTGATCATTCAATAGTCAGAGCATACATAAATAATATTTGAACAGCATCGTCCAAATACTGGGACATGGAGTTCATGGCTGCCTCCAAATGCACATTGCACATTGTTGCCCTGATTCAGACATCTGTTGCACACATGTACTGACTGAAGTATTCTTTTATACATTCTACAATCTTACTGGTAGTGATTGACACAGGCTAGTCCAATTCTAAGTATTTAGAATATTAATTGATTTTGACAAGCTTTGGCACACATATAATTGGAGATTGCATGTATAACAGCAACTACGAGGACCTCTCTCCACCCTGAACTCTACAGTACCCAAGAAGGTAGCACATAAAATTATGGTATGAATGTTTAATGGTCCAAAGTATGAAATGAATTTATGCAGATTATAGAGCCATGGAAGGTGATTGTTGGCAATCGAGGCAACTAGGGTGATTCTGTTCTGGTCAGAAGAACATTGTTTTTACTTCTGACTGACAATGGCCCACTCCCCAGACTTTAATGGTATGCGCCCCCTGACCATGACTGCTCCAAAAGACAGATTTATTGTGTACATAGAGGTGACAGTGGTATTATTGCTGAACTACTAATCCAAAGACCCAGGTGATGTTTTGGGGGACACAAGTGGCAGATGGTGGAACTGAATTCAATTAAAACACAAACCTGGAATTGGGAGTCTAGTGATGACCACTGATCGTCTGGTTCATTCATATCCCTTAGAGAAGGCCATCTTACCTACATGAGACACCAGGCCCACGTCATGTGGTTGACTCTTCACTCGTCTCTGGGAAATTAGAAATGGGCATTAAATGCTGACCTAGCCAGTGACACCCACATCCCATGAATGATATTGTTTTAAAAAATGAATAATAAGACCCTGGACTGACACCAAATTATGTCCTTGACTTACTGTGCAAGTAACCCTATTGAACTCTGTGACCTTTTACCAAACTGAGGATTATTATCATTATACTTTGAAACATGACCACTTGGTTGAAGCACATGTAATGTGTTTGCCACGTAAGCTCTTGACACATAGCCTTAACATTGCTGCCGTGTAGTGCTGTTCAGCAACAGGTCTACCTCTTTGACTGATCACTGCTGGCAACTATGATAAGCTGTCTGACATTGTGTGTGTACCAAAAGGCAAAGCAGGCAAAAAGTACCATGAGCCGTTATGCCCTGGATGAGAGGGTAACATGCAAAGGCAAGACAGGGACAGTGTGATCATCCAAGTAGATGCGAAGTGTGTGAGCATTAAGAGATCAACCAAGGGGTCCTGAGATGCACCTTGGGTGGCTGACCCTGTGCGCAATCATCCTGGCAATATTGGGCAGCACGTGACACAATGGTTAGCATTGCTTCCTCACAGTGTCAGCGACCCAGGTTCAAATCCACCCTCGGGCAACTGTCTGTGTGGAGTTTGCACATTCTCCCCGTGTCTGCGTGGGTTTTCTCCAGGTGCTCCGGTCTCATCCCACAGTCCAAAGATGTGCAGGCTAGGTAGATTGTTCATGCTAAATTGCCCTTAGTGTTCAGGGATTTGTACATTAGGTGGGTTATAAGGGGAAGGGTTTGGGTGGGTGCTCCGAGGGTCGGTGTGGACTTGTTGTACCAAAGAGCCTGTTTCCACACTGTAGAGATTCTATGATCTATGTTTCTATGATGTATGATCTATGATCTGATCATAACTAAAGGTTCCAGTGTGGCCCAAAGTGCATCATTGAAGTGGCCTGCTGTATCATAAGTGGGAGGGAGATGTACCATGAGGATGTGGAGAGGCTAGTATGTGTCTGGTGCCAACCTCCACGGATAGAGAGGGTTATTACCATTTGAACATGCCTGTGAAGTTGGGAATGTTGTCTCAATAGGAAGCTGGAAGAGCAGTTAGCAAGCTGCAAACACCAGGTACCTGCTGACTTTCACATACAAGCCTATTGCAATGTAAGTTCTCTCCAGCGTGTGGGAGAACAGGAAAATGCATATCAATAAAATAAGATTAGGTGCTAATGGCATGCTAATTAGATAACAATGCATGATTCACTGGCAAGATTCTCGTCTCGCCATTCAAATCATTGTTGCAGACTCTGACTTTTTTCTGAATGTTGGGAATCTCATCTCATACAGCCTCAAAATATTTTCCTAACTGACTCCCAAGACCCATTTCATTCAGGGCTGGGAACGTTATGAGTGTTTATTCATACTGCCATCATGGCCATTTGCTGTACCAGTAGGTTTCTGCCTGTGAGTTTCGTAGGTGATGCAAAAACTACAACAGATAAAGCCTTCTTCATTAAAAGGGTCTAGGCCTGAAACGTTAGCCTTCCTGCTCCTCTGATGCTGCTTGGCCTGCTGTGTTCATCCAGCTCTATACCTTGTTATCTCAGATTCTCCTGCATCTGCAGTTCCTACTATCTCCACTACAACAGATAATCTGCCTTTGGCATTTAATGTTTGAAGTAACAATAACAGAGACCTCCCAGTGCTTTCATATTGCTTTAGCCGCTCTAATGTCCACCTGAATTGACAGAATAAGTAAGGTTTAAGTTTCACATCTCAATTGGAGGGCTGAACCTCTGACAATGCAGTGCTTCTTCAGTATAGTGTTGCCAAGTGTCAACCTGGATAAAGTGCTCAAAACCTATTACGACAACATTATAAAGCATTCAAGCATCTTTCAAAATGATTTTGTTCACCCTAGACACAGGAATCTTTGGAACATAGCCCAGACTTTCAACCACAAGCAATTTAAATTTAATATACTTCATTAAATAAACCAGACTTCAAACTTTAATCACTACCTAGCTTGACTAATTAAAACTAGCTTCCCCTGAGAGCTGACATGTGAGCTGATGATAGTTCTGGCTACTCATTTGCTGTTTAATCTGCAAATTTAGAGAATTCCTCTTATACAGCTTGAATCTAATTCATATTCCAAACTCATCATGTTGCTTATCACTAAGCTGTTTGGATGATACTGCTTTCAATATACAGGAGAGTGGGGAGGTATTCTCATCTTTTTGCAGGGGAATGTTTCTGTGACTGGTCAAGGTACAAGTGCTCAAACACTCCAAGATGTGATGAGTTATTAAAGGTGAGTTGGTGCTGCTGTCAGCATTTTATCACCAGAACCTGTCCTAATCACACTATCATCTTTGGAGTGGGTGCCTCAAAGTGTGGACGATCTTGAAGGAAGGTTAGTTGGTGGACTCCAGGGCCAAGATGGGAGGGCCTGGTAAATGGGTGGGGTCAGGGTGTAAATGTGAGGCAGTCATCGCTGTTGCCTAAGTGGTGATCCTGTACTGCCAGCAGGGCCCATCTGTGGGTCATCAAGTGCCTACAAAGCAATGTAATCCACTTGAAGTCTGCCAGTTTTAATCCACTGATTTCCCCATATTGAAACTGATGCCTTGTGGTATTATCGCTAAATTCTGGGAACTCGGGTTCGAATCCTGCCATGGCAACTGGTGGAATTTGAATTCAAGTTTAAAACAAAAATCTGTAATTAAATGTCTAATGACGACCGTAAAGCCATTGTCAATTGTCAGAAAAACACTTTTGGTTCACTAAGTTCCTTTGAGAAGAAAACTACTGTCCCGGCTTGGTCTGATTTACATGTGATTCTAGATGACCCACAGCTATGGGCAATAAGTACTAACATAGCCACAGACACCCACATCCTGTGAATGAATGAAAAAATCATCCAATGCTGGGAAAAGTGCATGTGTGAACAAGATAGTCTCATTTGAGATCTTACCCCACCCATGACAGATCACCATACCAAAACTTGCAATGGAGACACACATATGTAGAATAATCAAATGGACCCAAAGATGTGGACAGCATCTTGCAACTGAATCCCAACAAAATCATTAAGAGACGTGCAGGTGGAAAAGAGAGAAACAAATCAGTATAAGAAGTACTCCACTTCTCATACATCTTTATTAACACATCACTCAAATGGACCTTCATAAGAACACAAGAAATAGTAGGAGTAGATGATATGCCCTTCATGTGCTCCACCAATCAATACGATCAAAGCTGACATGCTGCCCCAAATCTACTTTCACAGACCTGACAGACCAAAGATGTGTTCATTTCAAACTTGATTGTACTCAACAATAGTGCATCTACTACCCTGTGGGATAGAAAATTTCAAAGATTCATCACCCTAAGAATGAAAAAATTTCTCCTTATTTCCGTTCTGATCAATCAATCCTTACACTGAGAACTGCCTCAGTGTTCTAAATTCTCCTGCATATCATTCATGTTTCAATGAGATCACCTCTCTTCCTTTTAAACTCCAGAAAGTAGTGGCATAATTTACTCAGCTATGCACCATCATGGTCAGTTCGTCAATCTTGCCCACAGCCATTGTTCTCACCCAAACAAGTAGTAGTAACTCAAAATTGTTGAACAAAAACAAAGTTGAAACTCCTCCATCACTACATACTTCACCAAACCTTCCTCCCTCATAGTAAAATCCTCTCAGCCCTGACAAGCAACCATTTTGAACATTCTACTTAACTCCAAAGACATGATTGCCTTTTGGCACAACATGTTCGGCTAATTTTCCCACTCCCTGATGCTCCACAATGTTGATAGCTCAAACTCTAATCTAACAACTCTGAACAGAAGTACCTCGAGCTACAGACACTTAGCACGAATGTTGCTATCCAGCACTACACTGGTGTCCAGAAACTGACACTTTATCGCAGCAATGTCACTTCATTTGTTCTGCCATCTCTATTTAAAATCATAGAAGTCAACAGCATAGAAAAAGGCCCTTCAGCCAACAGAGTCTGCACCTGTCCAGAAGCAAGTGGCTAACTATTCTAAGATAGTAGGAACTGCCA
>JAHRHZ010000145.1:1235251-1350154 GCA_024137785.1 Ginglymostoma cirratum | reverse complement strand
TTTCAGAACCCCCTTCCCCTCCCCCATTTCTGATGAAGGGTCTAGACGTCTGAAACGTCAGCTTTCCTGCTCCTCTGATGCTGCTTGGCCTGCTGTGTACATCCAGGTCTACACCTTGCTAGCTATTCTAATCCTATTTTCCAGTATTTGGTCTTGTATGCCTTGGTATCACACGTATACATCTAAATATTTCTTCAATGTTATGAGGATTTCTGCCTCTACCATTCTTATATGCAGTAAGTTCCAAGTTGCCATCACCCTCTTGGTGAAATATTTTTTTCCTTACATTCCCTGTAACCTTCCGGCCACTTATAAAATCTATGCCACCTGAGCACCGATCCCTTCATCAAGAGGAAAACTTCCTTCCTGTCTACCCTATCTATGCTCCTTATAATTTTATTCATACCAATCATGCTTCCACCGTCAGTCTCCTCTCCTTCAAGGAAACAACCCCATTCTATCCATTCTCTCTTTTCTCTTCATAACTAAAACTCTTCAGCATAGGCAACATCCTGGTAAATCTTCTCTGCATCCTCTTCAGTGTGATCACATCCCTCCTATAACGTGGATTCCAGAATTGCGCAAAATACTCCAGCTGTGATCTAACTAACACTTTATACAGTTCCAACTTCACCTCCTGCTCTTAAACTGTAAGCCTCAGCTAATAAAGGCAATTGTCTCATGTCTTCTTAACCACTTTATCTAGCAGTCTCACACTTTACAAAACAGAGGGCATGCATGCCAAGGTCCTTTTTTCAGTGCTTCCCAGGATCCTATCATTTATTATATATCATTAAGGTTCTTGCGAAGATTTGTAGCTTGAGTTGTGGACGAGGTTGTTGGCTTGCTCGCCGAGCTGGCTGATTATTGTACAGACGTTTCGTCATCATGCTAGATAACATCATCTGTGCGGCCTCCGAAGAAGCGATGTTGTTCTACTCCGCTTGGAATTTATATGATCCAGTCCGTTAAGTTGGGTTGTGTCATTTCCGGTTCACACACGGGAATTCCTAGAGGCTTGGTTTTCAACCCGTAATGCAATCAACAAACATGTGGAATTAGATCCCATATACAAACCCAAACTACTCACCATATATCCCCTTGTTTTATTTGTCTTGCCCACGTGCATCACCTTACACTCGGATTGAATTCCATTTGTCACTGATCAGACCATCTGTATCCTCCTGTGATCTGAAGCTATCCCCTCAATATTTACCAATCCACCAATTTCTGTATCATTTATGAACTCACCAATCAACCTTCCTACATCTCATGGAGATTTATCTACTTTAAAGCCTGCCAGACCACTCAGAACCTCCTCTCCGCCTATGTTAATTTCTTTACTTGTATCGCAGTCCTTCTCCCTTTCTTCTATACCAACATCGTCCCTCTCACTAGTGAACACCGACACAAAGTATTTATTTCGAACCCTAAATACACGCTGTGGCTCTGCACACAAAGTACCAATATCTCCTTAATGGGCCCTACTCTTTCCCCAGTAATCCTTTTACAATCATTCAATCCCTACAGTGTGGAAACAGGACCTTCAGCCCAACAAGCCCACACCGACCTACAGAGCATCCCACCCAGACCTATCCCCCGATAACCCATCTAATCTATACATCCCTGAACACTACGGGCAATTTGGCATGGCTAATCCACCCAGCCTGCACATCTTTGGACTGTGGGAGGAAACCGGAGCACCCGGAGGAAACCCAAGCAGGCACGGGGAGAATGTGCAAACTCCACACAGGCAGTCACCCGAGGGTAGAATCATGTCTGGTGCTGTGAGGCAGCAGTGCTAACCACTGAGCCACTGTGCCACCCTAACATACCTTTAATGTACTTATAAAATCTTAGGATTTTCTTTTATTTTGTCTGCTATTATTCTTTCATGCCCCATTTTTGCTCTTTTAATTTCTCTTTTAAGCTCCCCTTGCCCATTCCATATTCATCAAGAATTTCTACTGATTTCAGCTCTCAGGCCATTAAGCCTCTCATTTTCTCTTACCCAATCCTGTATATTCCTCAATATCCAGGATTTGCTGGATTTATTGGCCCCACCTTTACCTTTATTGGAGCATCTAATCACCCTATTTCCTTCTTGAATGTATCCTGCTACTCTGACACAGATTTATCTCAAAGTATCTGCTGCAAATCCACTGGCGAAGTCATATCTAAGCTTAATAAAATTGGCTTTCTCCCAGTTTAGAACTTTGTTTCAGGCTCACTCTTGTCCTTTTCCACAACAATCTTGAATTTGAGTTATGGTCACTGTCTGCAAAGTGCTCCCACACAGATACTTTCTCCTGTTTTCTTATTTAATTAGATAAACGTATTGCTCACCACATTATTTTAGTCTTAGAGATAAATTGGTTGACTTTCATAACTCATTGCATTCCAGCAGGGTTTCAGTGGACTAGAAAACTGCTAATGTGACATCCCTATTCAAGTTAACAGCTGATGCAGCAGATAACTAAGAGGGCAAATAAAATTTTGCCCTTTATTGCTAGGGGGTTATGGTTTAAAAACTTGGAAATCTTGTTACAACCGTGCACTGTGTTTGTGATGCCATACCTGGAGTACTACCTACAGTTTTAGTCCTCCATTTTAAAAAGGATAGAATGACGCTGGAGGCCATTCAAAAGAGATTCACTAGACAGATTCCCAGGATGAAGGGTAGGCTTATCAAGAACGGTTAAACAGGTTACATCTTTATTCAGAGTTTAGAAGAATGAAGAGTGATTATATTGAAACATACAAGATCTGAGTTTCCGTAAGTGGTGGAATCTCGAACTAGAAGGCATTGTTACAGAATAAGGAGACGCTCATTTGAAAATGAGAGACAAAGGAATTTCTTCTCCCAGAAGGTAGTGAGTGTCTGCAATTCTCTACCCAAAAGAGTTGTACAGGCTATATCATAGAAAATGTTTAAAAAGCAGGTAAATAGATTTTTGAAAATATCAAGGAGTTGATGGTTATGCATAGCTGGCATGAGAGGAATTGAGGTCTGCTGCAGATCAACAATGCTTTTGCTGAATGGCGAGGCAGAGATCTGAACGGCCAAATTTCCTACTCCTCCTATTTCTTGTGTCCTTTTCTGAGAAAATGGATGACACCAGTTCCCAATATGAAAGTCAGAGCTGTTACCTGGCACCACAGCTCACTGTTTGCTTCTCTAGGCCGCATCCAGCTCAACTGTCACCACCATTTCCCTGCATGCTCATGGGCATTGTCCTCTTCTACTCTTCCTCCATACAACCTGGCACTGCCAAACCACCATCCTCAACATATCATCATGGTTGCTTTCAGAACAACTCACATGCCACTAAAGTTCCTCAGAACCTCACTTTGGAGCTCAGGTTACTTATGCCTTGCATGCTTCTGCCAAGTCACTTTACACACAAGGTAACATATGCATTTCACACATCTCCATAGGATGCCTATTAGCTTGTTTTTTTAATGCTCACTCACTGACTATGAGGCTGCCAGCTTCACATCAAATGCAACTGCAAATGAGGAGACATAATGGCTGCTACTGCGTGCAGAGTGATGAGTATAAGTTACTGTTCTTCTCCAGGGGCAATTATAATAATCATACGTACTCTGATTCTGCAATGTCCCACGTCTGCTTCAAATTGGATTCTACTGAAAGGTAATCCTTTTGGCAAACATGAACATAACAGATTAGAGTTTCAAGCAATCATAAAAGCTATGCACATTGCATCAATTAATCCCTGTAGTGTTAGATATGCAGTTTCTTCATTGCTTTCCATATATGACACTGGAACACAACACTTCATAGCTGCATTCCACACCTACCAGTAACTATACAATGACATGTTCTGTAATGTTCAAGGTAGCTCTTTGTTGGAGAAGGTGATATCACAGAGTGAAGACAAACCTGCATTTAACTCACTCAATGACCTTTGACTCTGCAAAATACATCCGCATAAGGTTACATAGCTCAGAGATCCTTATTTGGGCAACTTCGGCCTCCTTGCAAAAGTGAAGGCTTCACCTCAGTTTGTGAGGTCATAACATGCTGTTTCATTTTGATTGACGTAGGGGATCAGCAGTATTGTTACTTGTACAAACACAAAGAGCTGGAGAAGCTCAGCAGATCTGGCAACATCTGTGGAGAGAGAAACAGAGTCAATGTTTCAAGTGTGGTATCATTCTTCAGAAAAAGCAATATACCATTACTCGTATGTAGCTCTATTTCCAATATTCCCTGCAGATTATCTGATCACTCACCTGAGATGGGACCAGCATTTGGAGGATTCTTCATTGCACTTTTCTTGCAAGGAGCTTATTCCTCTACTCCTGTCTCTCTTTCTCTCTCTCTGACTAACTCATTAAAACAGACTGACACTTTTGGTGATAACAAGCATGGGGCTGGATGAACACAGCAGGTCAAGCAGCATCATAGGAGCAGGAAAACTTGACGTTTCGGGCCTAAACCCTTCATCAGAAATGGGGGAGGGGAAGAGGGTTCTGAAATAAATAGGGAGAGAGGGGGAGGCGGATAGAGGATGGATAGAGGAGAGGATAGGTGGAGAGGAGGCAGACAAGTTGAAGAGGCGGGGATGGAGCCAGTAAAGGTGTGACACTTTTGGTGACCTACTGAAATCCTCCAGCTTTTCCTAAACAGGATTGAATTAAGCAACTATTTGAAGTTGAATGTAACAACTACCAAGTTTTTGAGAAGATATGTAGCCTGGGTTGTGGATGAGGTTGTGGACTTGCTCACCAAGCTAGTGTGTTTGGTTGCAGATGTTATGTCACCATGCTAAGTAATGTTTCATCAGTGCACCTCCAGTGAAGCATTGGTGTTCTGTCTCACTTGCTATTTATATGCCTTGGTTTGTTGGGGTAATTGGCATTAGTTCCAGTTCTGTTTTTCAGTGGTTTGTATATCAGGTCCACTTCAATGTGTTTGTTGATGGAGCTCCGGTTAGAATGCCAGGCTGCCAGGAATTCCCGGACATGTCTTTGTTTGGCTTGTGCTATTATGGATGTGTTGCCCTAGTCGAATTCGTGTCCTTCTTTTTCCGTGTATATTGAGACCAGTGAGAAATGGTTGTCTCTCTTGGTGGCTAGTTGGCATTCATGTATCCTTATTGTCAGTTTTCTTCCAGTTTGGCCTTTGTAAGTTTTTCACAGTCCTTGCATGGTATTTTGTGTATTACGTCAGTTTTATTTGTTGTGGGAATGGGATCCTTTATGTTCGTTAGTAGCTGTCACAGGGTGGTTGTTGGTTTGTGGGCTACTCTGATACCTAGGAATCTGAGTAGTCTTGTGGTCATCTCTGATATGTCTCTGATGTATGGTAGGGTGACTAGTGTGTCTGGCCATGTTGTGTCTTCTTGTTGTAGTCTGTCGCAGAGGAAATGGCAGATTGTGCTTTTTAGGTATCCATTCCTTTTAAAAACTCTGTATAAGTGCTCCTGTTCTGCTTTGCATAATTCCGAGTTGCTGCAGTATGTTGCGGCCCATTTCAATAATGTCCTGATGCAGTTCCATTTATCGGTGCTGGGATGGTTGCTGCAGGAATTAAGTATATGGTCCATAAGTGTGGTCTTTCTGTATATGCTAGTCTGGAGTTCCCCGTTGTTCTTACATTCCACCATTATGTCTAGGAAGGGTAGTCGGTTATTGTCTTCTTCTTTTGTGAATTTTATTCCGGTGATGATGTCGTTTATGTGTCAGTGGGTTTCTTCTAGTCTTATGTGTTTGATAATCATGAAGGTTTCATCTACGTAGCAGACCCAGAGTTTGGGCTATATACTGGGGAGCGCTGTTTGTTCTAATCTTTGCATTACCGCTTCTGCAACCAGTCCTGACATTGGGGATCCCACTGGTGTTGCGTTGATTTGTTTGACTTTATGGTCGTTGAAGGTGAAGTGGTTTGTGAGGCACAGATCCAGCAGTTTCAGGGTGCTGTCCTTGTTGATGCTGTTGGTGTTGTGGGCTGCCTGTCTTCTTGATTCGTCCAGCAGTGTGACAACTGTCTCTTTGGCTAGGTCGATGTCTATGGATGTAAATAGTGTTGTTACGTCGAAAGATGTCATTTTAATTATTATTAACTACCAGCACTACCTTGTTCCATACATGTTATAATATTCACAGATTGATGGATTACATACTATAAATTGAAACAAAAGAATGTATTTCATCATACATCACAAAATAATGTACAATTTGGTGTCAGGAAAAATCACATAGGCAAAGTAAAAATCCCATGATGTAATCTTACTGATACTGTCAGGAAAATTGAGTGTGTTATTGCAGTGGGAGATGCCGTCATTCTGACATTTGCATTACAAGGAAGAGTTTCAGCTAGCACCTGAAAACATTTGAACAATGGGCACTTTTCCCTTCTCTGACTCAGGGTATTCTTACAATGAAGACAGTTAACAGCAAGAACCAAACCTCAGACCTTCCTGTTCTCTGTGGCTTGGCTTAATGTTTTCACTGATTTTGACAGTTAAAGCCCTGCCAGTGTTCCACCTGTGGTACAGCATTGTGGACTGCCTATGTGAATAGATTTTAAAGTATGAAAATAATTTCTTTTGACTGCATTAGAATGGGACAGAATAAACATGTATTAGTATTTTGTTCAGCTAATCATAATTTTCCACATACTTCTTCACCAAGGGTAAGCATGAACGTTGCTGAACTTTTTTTATGTTCAATTTGTATTCTAATTTTCAGTTAATTGCATTGTGCCGAATAGTGCTAGCGTGTTGAATCCATTTTGCCTCTACAGCTCCTTCATTATTGGTTCATTACTTTACATTTAGTCAGATTAGCCCGTGCAACACAACTAAATTGTTTTGGGAGATTTTCTTCACCAAGCATATAAATGTAGTAACAGGACCACAATAAATCATTTTATAGAGAATAGCCTTCTCACAGAAAAATGCAAGTTTGAAATGCTCTTTTCTTATCTGCTGAAGAGCAGTTTCATAGCCACAACATCAAATAGATTGCTCAGATTCGGCTGTTAGTGAGTTAATACAGATTAGTAAAGACAATTGTATTTTATTCTATCAAAATTATAGGGGCAACTTTAACTTCCGCTCAATGGAACTGTACAGACAGATATTTGAAGAAACATCTTAGGTAATTTCACAACAAGGACCTAGAGAACAATAATATAAGAACTAGGAGCAGCAGTGCGTGATTCAGTACCTCAAGCCTGCTCCGTCATTTAATATGATCATGATTGGTCCCATCTTGGCCTCAACTCCACTCTCCTGCCTGCTCTTCAAAACCCTTTAACCCAATACTAATAAAAATGTCTACCTCCTCCTTAAATTTAACACAATGTTGCAGTATCCATGGTACACTGGGGTAGCGAATTCCACAGATTCACAACCCTTTGAGAGAAAGAATTTCTCCTCAACTCTGTTTTAAATCTGCAATCCCTTATCCTAAAGCTATGACATTTCATTCTTGATTGTCCAACAAGAGGAAATATCTGCTGCACGTCTATTTTATAATTCCCTTTAGCATCTATGTACCTCAATTGGATTTCCTTTCATTCTAGACAGTTTAGGTCCAAACTGCTCAATATCTCTCCATAAAACAAACCCCTCATGTCTAAAATAAATCTAGTAAACCTCTGAACTGCCTCCAATGCAAGTGCATCCCTCCTCAAATAAGGGGGACCAAAACTGTGTGCAGTTGTGGTCTCATTAAGGCTTTGTACATTTGCAGTAACATTTCCCTACTTTTCTATTCTATTCCTTTTGCAATAAATGCCTAAATTTCATTTGTCTTCCTTATTACCTGCTTTAACTGCACACTAGCTGTCAGCAATTCATGCATGTGTACTTCCAGATCCCTTTGCACTGAAGCACTCTGAAATTTTTCTCCATTTAGATAATGAGTTGCTTTTCTATTCTTCTGACCAAAATGAATAATCTTGCACACAACTACCAACTTTTCACCTATTCCCCTAACCTATCCATACCCTTTTTTAAGTTTCTTATTGCTACATTGCAACTTACTTTCCCACCTATTTTAATGCCATCTGCAAATGTGGCATTCAAGTATTTGTGTAGATTGTCAATCATTGAGGCTTGAGGACAAGAACTTGGACCACTAGTTGCATCTTACCAATCAGCAAAAGACCCATTTATCCCAATTCTCTGCTTTCTGTTGGCTGGTCAATCTTCTATCCAAGCTAATGAATTAGCCCTAACCCCGTATAATCTTATTTTGTATATTCACCTTTTGTGTGGCACCTTATCATATCCCTTCTGAAAGTCCAGTTACACTACATCTACAGGTTCCCTATTACCCACTTTGCTTGTTATATCTTAGAAGAACTCTAGCAAATTTGTCAAACAGAATTTATCTTCCATAAAACCATGCTGACTCCGGCTTTATGAAAGGTAAACCGTATTTGACTAATTTGCTAGAGTGCAAAACAATGCAAAAAGAAAGTGATGAATGGGGATGCAGAGGCAAACCCATGATATAACTCAGCAACCAGGATTTTGATCAAAAATGGCAAAGCTGTAACAATATAGTTCTATCAGGGGATGGTGTGTCATTTGAAGGTATCCACATTTGTCTGTAGCATTTGTTCTTCTAGGCGATAGAGGTTGTGAACTTGGAACTACTTTCAAAGGAACTGTGGTAAGGTGCTGCAGTACATCTTCTAAATGGTACACATTGCTGCTGCTCTGCACCAGTTGTGAAGGGAATGATTGTTCGAGATGATGGATGGGGTGTTGATCCAGCAAGCTGCTCTATCCAAAATGATGTCAAGTTTCATGGAGCCACATTCAGGCAAGTAGAGAGTAATTTATCACACTTCTGACTTGTGCTTTGTAGAAGATGAACATTTGACAAGTTAGGAAGTATGCTACTCATTGCGAAATTCTCGGCCCCTGTCGTGCTCTTATGACCACAGTACTTTTATGGCTGGTCCAATTAGCTTTCTGGCCAATGGTGATCCCCTGATGACAGGGTAATGAACGATGACAATGCCATTGAATATCATGAGGAGTTGGTTAGATTCACTCTTGCTGGAGATGATCATTGACTGGCACTATTCTGATTTGAATATTGCTTGCCATTTATCAGCCCAAGCTTAAATGGTGTTCATGTTTTCCTTAATATGCTTAGGGTACTGTTACAGTATCAGAGAAATTGGAAATGGTACTGAGCTCTATGTAATCAACAGTCACATCTTTACCTCTGAACTGATGATGGAGGGAACTTCACAGATCAAGCAGCTGAAATGATTGGGACACTACCTTGAAGAACTCCTGCACTGATGTCCTGGGCCAACCACCACAATCATCTTCCTATGCTCTTGGTATAACTTTAATCAGTGAGCCTTTTTTTCTGCCCAATTCCCATTGACTTTAATTTTCCTTCGGCTTCTTCATGCCACATGTAGTCAAAAGTTGCCTTGATATCATGGGTAGAAGCTCTCACCTGTCCATGCCTTGGAGGAGGTGACAGCGTAATAGTAATATCACTCGATTAGAAATGAAAAATCCAAGGTTAATGTTTTAGGGGCATGATTTTGAATTACACCATGGCAGATGACACAATTTGAATTCACTGAGGATTTGGTAAGAAAAACTGGCCTAATGATGACCATTTAATCACTGTTGACTGTCATAAAAAGATCTGGTCCACTAACATCCCTTAGGTAAGGAAATCCATCCTTACCTGGCCTAACCTACATGTGACTCCAAACGTATAGCAGTGTGTTTGACTGTTAACTGCCCTTTGGGCAAGAAAGCAACATTCTCATCACATGAACAAGAGAAAAAATTCATCTCTGGAATTCAGCTCTTTCATCTATTTTTGGAACAAAGCTGTAAATAGGTCTGGAGCTGAGTGGTCCTGACAGAATCCAAACTAAGCGTCAATGACTAGGTTATTGTTGAGTAAGTGCCATTTGTTAAGCATTGTAAATGACACCTTTCACCACTTTGCTGATGATTGAGAGTAGACTAATAGCACATCCAGTCAATTTTCCATGTTGACAGCAATGTTGTAGCTGTACTTAAACAGCTTGGCTGGTGCATGGCTAGTTCTGAAATCCATAGTCTTTTCTGTATCCAGTGTCTTCAACCATTTCTTGATGTGACAAAATATGAATTGAATTTCTTGAGCGCTGCTTTTGATGATGCTGGGATCTCAAGAGTAGAGACTGGGGTCCCTCTACATGGGTCACATAGGCCATTTACTGCATCAGCTCATTAGACCCATTCTTTGTACCCAATACTTACTTATATGTCTATTTGTTATTAGATGTAATCACACAGAATCAACAGCTAAGCTTTTGAATATCTTAGAATATCCTTTATTGTCAATGTATACTCAAGTACAGGAGTACACTGAAAAGTTTACAATGTCGTCTCTTACGGTGCCATCTTAGATACAAAGTTCCTAGGGACAAATCTTAGATACACAAAGAGAAATAAAAAGAAAAGAAGTTGCATTACCTTACAGTAATTCATAATAGAAGTTAGAAATAAGACATAGTTAAAAGAATAAACATTACAGTCAGATAAACACTGCATTGCAGTACCTCAGCACAGGGGCTTCCACGTGTTTGGTCTGACTGCCCATACCGGATCCCAGTCCAAAAACTGTCTCCACGCCACTCCAGACCTCCAGTCCCCTCCACAGCGCTCCAGGCCTCCAGTGCACTCTGCTCCGGCTCTCGGCTGCTCCACACCACTCCAAGCCTCCAGGCTGCTTTGCTCCGGCTCTCTGCTGCTCCAAGGTAAGTTTCATCAAATGTTTACAAAACCTGCTAGTCCACACTCAGGCCCCATGCTCTCGGAACGTAAGTTCCAAAAATGTATACTTACAGGTTCATACCAAGTACTCTGAATTTGGAGAAGCCAAATAAATAACAGATGATGTTTTAAATGTTAACTTTCTAGTTATGAATATTAGCAAATTTAAATAAATGAAAATATGATTCATTGGAGTCTTTAATTTTGGATTAATGGCTGCATTTGCTGACATCAGAACTATGTGCTGCTTTAATTTGCGCTTATGTATATAAACGGTTTCACTGGTGACATAGCCCAGGTCTGGGAGAGGGAGCGCCTGAGACCAGGCAGTGGGGGAGGTGGTGGTGGTGGAGGGAGAGGATAGAAGAAGAGGTGAGGAAGAGAGGGTGGTGGCAGGGGATCATGAAGGAGTTCTCGTGGGATCGATGTCTTCACACCTCAATCAACCCCACGTCCTCATTCCCGACCTTGCTTCAAAATCATGCTTGCTTCTTTGCATGTGACGTAACACACAAATTTTACATGACAACGTACTGCGTCTGGAGTTGTGAACATACATATTTCCAGATTAGTGCTCATGCGTAGTGACCCACTATTGCCCTTACCAATAACTTTAAAAACATTGACACCTACAAAAACACTAGTTGTATATTAAACTACTAATAGTGGCTGCTTGGTTACAGCTGCCTGCTTTTTGTTTATTTAGTCATGTAATATATTTACAGATGAAAACAAAGCGGTCTGTTGATTGTCATTGTGCAATTTGGAAATTTCTATGAGCTGGAGATGGCCATTTGGAGTATACCATGCACGCACCCAGTTTTGAAACAGTCGGGTCCAACACATCAAGTTAGACTTACATAAATCAGGGACTGGGAATGGTTTTATTCTCCACAAACCCATTAAACCTGTTTCTGTCACTATTTTCTGAAGAAGGGTCTAGGCCCGAAACGTCAGCTTTCCTGCTCCTCTGATGCTGCTTGGTCTGCTGTGTTCATCCAGCTCTACACCTTGTTATCTCTGTCATTACTGTCACTTCTATCGTGGTCGACACTGCTGACAGTGCTGATAATTCAAAATCTACAAGAATGAAGATTTCATACAACTACTGTTTGGAGTGAAAATTCAATGAATTTAAGTCCCAGGGCTGTTTGACATAGTTCAGTACATTCACAGTCTGGCTGCTTAGATATAAGGGTGTTCTATCTGTGAAGCAGTGGGAAAGACCTTTACCAAACTTCACTGCAGTTTAATCAAGTAACAGTCATAGGTACTTTTGTGCCTCTTTTACATCTGTGCCCCAAGTACCCTCCACAAGTCTGGATGGAATTGTGATAAACTATGGGGGCTAATGGTATCTAAAGGCTAAAATAGATCTAAATGCACGCTAATGTTACTTGCATTACATTAAAAAAAACGTTTTTCTGAAACTTGGCGTTTTATCTCAAGTGGGATATATCAGGCCAGGATCACGAAAAGTGGAAGAAAGTACAATTGTATATCTCTTCTTTTGGAGTGTCTATATATATAGGTTACCATTATGAGTCACGAAGAATTAACTAAATATTGGAATTTGAGCAAACATGTTTTAAAGTTAAATTAAAACAACTGTTACATGCTAAACCAAAATCTGAGTTGCTTAGCTCTGAACACACTAAAGCTTGTTTTTATCTTGAATCTGTTTACAAGATTACACTGTTTCTCATTAATAATACTGCACACATTTGATCATGTGAAATTGAATTTCATATTTAATAAAATAACACATTAGCTACTACAAGGAATTAAAATAACTACTAGTTCAAATGTTCATGTCCTAAAGATTGCATCTCTCATGCCTCCCCCTCTCTCCCTATTTATTTCAGAACCCTCTTCCCCTCCCCCATTTCTGATGAAGGGTTTAGGCCCGAAACGTCAAGTTTTCCTGCTCCTATGATGCTGCTTGACCTGCTGTGTTCATCCAGCCCCATGCTTGTTATCTCTGCATCTCTCATGAATACTGTTTGTTTCCTTTCAAATTTCTTGTCCAGTTTCATATTCTGTTGGATTATTATGCCTTTAGGAACATATGGGCAAAGGAATATAAGACCATTAAAAATTAGATCAGTATCGATGTCTCAGGCTACCTCCAACATCCAATTAGAACATGGCTGATTTGCACCTCAACCCATTTATCTACTGTTCTATGGAGTAAAGGGCTAACCACATCACCATTGAAGAATAGTTACTGAGCTTTACGTAAGAAGCTAAGGCATATGACATCACATCAATTGGAACTGGGAGTTACTTCCACATTCATACTATTCTTTACATTAATGACTATTTCTTGATGTTGCTCCTTAATGGTGCAGCTTTAATTTTAAGAATTTAACCACAGATTTTGAATTCCAATAGCAGAGATTATCATTTGTCCATATCTAACTTATCAAATGTTTTTAATATCTTAGAGAGCCATCGAGTCATAGAATCATACAACACGGAAACAGACGCTTCAGTCCAATTCATCCATGCCAACCAAGTTTCCCAAACTAAAATACGTACCTGTCAAGATAAATATTAAGAACTGCAGATGCTGGAGTCAGAGATAACACAATATGGAGCTGGAGGAATACAGCAGGCCAGGCAGCATCAGAGGAGCAGGAAAGCTAACGTTTCAGGTCGGGACCCTTCTTTGGAAATGGGGAAGGGGGAAGGGAGCTCTGAAAAAAATAGAGAGGGGAGGGGTGGGGCTGGGGAAGGTAGGTGGGATGGTGATAGGTGAGTGCAGGTAGGCAGTAGTGGGGATTGGGTCAGTGAGGTGGGAGGAGCGGATAGCTGGGAGAGAAGACGGACAGATCAAGGAGGCAGGGAATGAGAGGGACGGTTGGTTGTGGGATGAGATCAGGGGTGGGGAAATTTTGAAAGTAGTAAAGTCCACATTAAGACCATTGGGTTGTAGGGTCCCAAGGTGGAATATGAGGTGCTGTTCCTCCAGTTTCCAGGTGGTTTTTTTGTGACACTGGAGGAGGCCTAGGTTGGACATGTCATCCAGGGAATGGGAGGAGGCGTTGAAGTGGTTCACGACTGGAAGGTGTTGTCGTTTGTCATGAACAGAACGCAGGTGCTCTAGAAAGCGGTCTCCGATCCTCCGCTTGGTCTCACTGATGTAGAGGAGGCCACGTCGGGAGCAGAGGATGCAATTGGCCACATTGGCAGATGTACAGGTGAACATCTGTATGATGTGGAAGGGTTTTTTGGTTCCTTGGATGGAGCTGAGGGGGGAGGTGTGGGGACAGGTGTAGCACTTCCTGCGATTACAGGGAAAGGTGCCGTGGGTGGTGGGGCTAGTGGGGAGTGTGGACCGGACGAGGAAGTCCCAGAGAAAGCAGTCCCAATGGAAAGCAGGTAGGGGTGGGGAGGGAAATATATCTTCGGTTGTGGGGTCAGATTGCAGGTGGCAGAAGTGGCGGAGAATGATACGTTGAGTACGGAGAGTAGTGGGTGATACATGAGACAAGGTGGATTCTGTCTTTGTTTTTGTTGCGGGGAGGGGATTTCAGGGCAGAGATGCAGGAAACGCAAGTGATGCGGTCAAGGGCATTTTCGACCACTGAAGGGGGGATATTGCGGTCCTTGAAATAAGAGGACATCTGGGATGTTCGGGAGTGGAACGCCCCATCTTGGGAGCAGACGCAGCAGAGGCATTGAGAGTAGGGGATTGCATTTTTGCGGGAAGCTGGGTGAGAGGAGATGTAGTCTAGGTAGCTGTGGGAGTTGGTAGGCTTGAAATAGATATCAGTTTCAAGGTGGTCACCAGAGATGAAGACAAAGAGGTCCGGGAAGGCGAGAGAGATATCAGAGATGGTCCAGGTAACTTGAGTTTGGGTGAAAGGTGTTAGTAAAGTTGATGAACTGTTCAAGCTCCTCGTGGCTGCATGAGGTGGCGCCGATACAGTCATCGATGTAGCAGAGGAAGAGTGAGGGATAGTGCCACTGTAACTGCGGAACAGGGACTATTCCACGTATTCTACAAAGAGGCAGGCATAGCTTTGGCCCATGTGGGTTCCCATGGCCACCCCCTTAGTCTGTCGGAAATGGGAGGAGTTGAAGGAGAAGTTGTTAAGGGTGAAGACGAGTTTGGTTAAGCTGATGAGCGTGTCAGTGGAGAGGGACTGGTTGGGCCTGTGGGAGAGGAAGAAGCAGAGGGCCTTTAGGCCATCTGCATGGGGAATGCTAGTGTATAGGATTTGGACGTCCATGGTGAAGATGGGGTGTTGGGACCCAGGGAATTGGAAGTCTTGGAGGAGGTGGAGGGCGTGGGTGGTGTCGCGGACGTAGGTGGGGAGTTCCTGGACCAGGGAGGAGAAAATAGAGTCAAGGTAAGCGGAGATAAGTTCAGTGGGGCAGGAGCAGGCACAGACAACAGGTTGTCTGGGGCAGTCGTGTTTGTGGATTTTGGGAAGGAGATAGAAATGGGCGGTGCGGGGTTGGGGAATGATGAGTTTGGAGTCTGTGGGCGGAAGGTCACCTGAGGTGATGAGGTTATGGATGGTCTGGGAGGTGATGTTTTGGTGGTCAGAGGTGGGGTAATGATTGAGGGGGCAGTAGAAGGAGGTGGCACAGAGTTGGCGCCTGGCCTCGGCGATGTAAAGGTCAGTGTGCCATACCACAACTGCGCCTCCCTTGTCCGCAGGTTTGATGGTGAGGTTAGGGTTGAAGCAGAGGACTGCACGTTCTGTGGGAGAGAGGTTGGAGTGAGTGAGAGGGGTGGAGAGTTTGAGGCGATCAGTGTCACGACGGCAGTTGGAGATGAAGAGGTCGAGGGAGGGTAGGAGGCCTTGGGGTGGTATCCAGGAGGATGGGGTTTTTTGGAGACAGAAGAAGAGGTCTGTGGAGGGTGGGTTAGATGATGATGAGGCTAAGGTTGGAGCAGACAGAGCTGAGGGCTGCACCTTCTGTGGGGGAGAGGTTGGAATGAGGGAGGGGGGAGGATGTGTGGAGGGAGGGTCCTATCCACTCCTATCTGCCTTCCGTAGGGACCGCTCTCTCCCCGAATCCCTCATCCGCTCCACACTCCCCTCTAGCCCACCACCCACGGCACCTTTTCCTGCAACCGCAGGAAGTGCTACACCTGTCCCTATACTTCACCCCTCACCTCCATCCAAGGAACCAAAAAAACCTTCAACATCAGACAAATGTCCACCTGCACATCCACCAATGTGGTCTATTGCATTCGCTGCTCCTAATGTGGCCTCCTCTACGTCGGTGAGACCAAGCGGAGGATCGGAGACCACTTTGTAGAACACCTGAGCTCTGTTCGCGACAAACGACAACACCTTCCAGTCGTGAACCACTTCAACCCCTCTCCCACTCCCTGGACAACATGTCCAACCTAGGCTTCCTCCACTGTCACAACGACGCCACCTGGAAACTGCAGGGGCAGCATCTCATATTCCGCCTTGGGACCCTACAACCCAATTGTCTCAATGCGGACTTTACTACTTTCAAAATCTCCCTACCCCCGGCCTCTTCCCATGACCAACCCTCCCTTTCATCCCTGCCCCTTTGACCTGTCCGTCTTCTCTCCCAGCTATCCGCTCCTCCCACCTCACTGACCAATCCCCACTACTGCCTACCTGCACTCACCTATCACCATCCCAACTACCTTCCCCAGCCCCACCCCTTCTCTCTATTTATTTCAGAGCTCCCCTCCCCCATTTCTGAAGAAGCGTCCTGGCCTGAAATGTCAGCTTTCCTGCTCCTCTGATGCTGTGTTCCTCCAGCTCCACACTATGTTATCTACTTACCTGTCAACCTGTTTAGAAATGCTATGACACACCTCTGGAGCAGATGAGACTTGAACCTTGGCCACCTAGATCAGAGGTAGCAGCAGCACCACTGCAACATAACAGGCCCGTTCCCAAAGGTACTATGATACCTGGTTGATGCACAGAGTGGAAATGGAAATCCCCCATTCCATCTCCGTGCTGAAAAAATCAATTTAATACACGGTCCCAGGTAAGGGATATATCAGATATTAAACCGATAAGAACAGAAACCGTTTTTCTTTTTTTCTTTATTCATCTGCCTTTATATTCTACGTTTTGGTTTATTTTTCTGTGTTTTGTGATGAAGCCAGTGAGTGGCGACACTATACATCACTTTTCACTGTATTTTGCAACAAAATACGCATGACAATCAATAAACAAATAAAGAAAATCATTGTCAAAGGTTGTGAACAGGTTCCATTCAGAGTCCATTTATCTTGGTCAGATCACTCCCTCATTAGGAATCAAAAGAAATATAAGCTACACTTGTGAAACTTGTCCCCATGATACAACTTGCTAAACACTGATATGATTTTGGTGAACCTGCAACATATCTCCTCCAAAGTCAATTAGACATTTCCGTGGCTTGGTGAACAATACTCGACACAGTACTTCTAATGGCATCTGACAAATATTCTACATAACTGAGGCAGAATTTTCATCCTTTTGAATTCCAATCCTCTCCCAAGAGTAAGGTTAACAATATGTTAGCTCATTTGTATCTGTCTGTGGACTTTTATTGATTAGTGTATTTGAACTCCCAAGCCTCTTTGCTACGCCACAGTTCCTAGTTTCTCACCCTTTAGAAAATAGCCTTATCCATATTTCCAAAGAGTGTGATTGTACACTTGTCCATATTCAATTCCATGTGTAGAATCTTCTGCCCTCTCTGGTAACTGTCTAAAGGTATAGAGGGAACTTAATTGCGCAGGAGCTGATGAGTGAGCACCTCAAATTTTCCATCTCCACCTTGTTTAAGTCCTGAGTAGGAAGGCTATTAGTCAGTCTTCCTACCTGATTACTAATTGAGGCCCATAAGCTGACAATTAATGACAACTTAAAGGCATCATCTCACTGCTGCAGGTATTGAAACCAACTGCAAGTGCGCCTGTTGTCACATGAAGAACACAATAGGTTAACCTGTGTGAGCTGCTGGTCATCTACAGGTAGTGGAGTTGGAGGCATGGGGGAATCTCCTTCAAAGGTAATCACTGATCCCCATGTCTTCTCAATTTCCTGAATGAACCACGAACCAAGAGGCCTTCCCAAAAACTGGCAATGCAAGTTTTTCACTAGCTGTTCAGCTAGCAGGTGAGATTCCCTACCCCACTACATGTTTCCACCAAATGTTCCAGTCACTATCAAGACATTAGGAAGTAGAGTCATCAACAACACAAATGGCAATGTTATAATGGATACTAGATAATATTGTCATGCCAAATTTTATGTACACCTTACGGAAAGTCGCCATAGTTCCAGAGAAACATAGGTCTGCTCTCTCATTATAGAGAAAAACTATTGGTGAGTTTAACCTGAAGGTCACCACACCTCAAGTGAGGCACTGAGTTTGAGGAGGACCTTCATGGTGACTTCATGGTGTAAAGATGGCATGGTGCAAAGACAACAATCTTTCCATCAACATCAGCAAAACAAAGGAGCTGGTCATTGATGTCAGGAAGTGGAGTGAAGGGCACGTTCCTGTCTGCACCAATGGTGCTGAGGTGGAGGTGGTCGAGAGCATCAGGTTGCTGGCAGTGATGATCACCAAAATCTGTCTTAGTCCACCTAAGTTGATACAATGGTCAAAAAAACACAGCAACATCTCTACTTCCTCAAGAGGCTAAGGAAATTTGACATGTCCGCAAAAACTCCTACTGATTTTTATAGATGCTTCATAAAAAAGTATCCTATCTCAATGCATCACAGCGTGGTATGGCAATGTCTGTTCCCAAAACTGCAAGAAACTACTGAGAGTTCTAAACACAATCCAGCACATCATGCAAACCAGCCTTCCATCCATTGACTCCATCTATACTTCCTGCTGCCTTGGGAAAGCAACCAACATAACCAAAGACCCGTCTCACCTCAGTTATATGCTCTTCCACATTCTTCCATTGGGCAGAAGACATTAAAGTTTGAATGTATGTATGAACAGATTCAAGAACAGCATCTTCCCTGCTGCTACCAGGCTTTTGAACTGACCCTCAAATTTTAATTCTGATCTCTCTCTCTCTCTGCACCTTCTCTGCAGCTGTAACACTGTAACCTGCACTCTGTTCTGTTATCCCGATGCACTTGTGTGGTATGGTCTGCCTGTTTTGCATGCATAACAACACTTTTCACTGTATCTCAGTACGTGTGACAACAATAAATCAAACTCAAACTTCAAGCTCAGTTGTCTGGACTGCTAGTTCAAACATCTTTCTCACTGCCTACCTCTGGGTTACTTATTGTCATCTGAAGGCAAGATAACAACCTTCTTTACTTAACTTGCTTAAGGGGTACAACCTTGAGTCTATCAGAGAATTAAGGTGGTGTAGTCAACATCATGCTGCCTCTGAAATATGCTATACACTAGACAGACTGGATACAGGGATGATGTTCCTCCTGATGGAGGGGGGTCCTAGAGAAAGGGGTCACACTCTCAGGATACAGGGTTGACCATTTAGGATTAAGATGAGGAGAAATTTAAAATGTGTGACACTGAGAGCGTGGTGACCCTGTAAAATTCTCAATTACATAAGATGGAGGAAGCCACGTCATTGAGTATATTTAAGACGGAAATACATAGACTTGAGGAACTAAAGGCCTCAGGCGTTTGACGAAACAACAGATGTATGGTGTTGGGATAGAGGATCAGCCATAATTATATTAAATAGCAAAGCAGAGTCATTGGGCCAAGTAGTCTACTCTTGCTCTTATTTTCTATGTTTCGATGAGCATCCTTGAAAAATATGTTATCCGTCTGCAGGCGAGAGGTGGGAGCATTTCCATCAGATTTCCAACCTTTATGCTGTTTATGAGTGGCACCATTAGCATTGGCAGCTCATCTGTTGTACTTAAATGAAGCATATCCACTGCAATCAATCAGATGTCCTATCAATGTCTTCAGTCACCTTGTCCATTATCCAGCCAGGAAAATCAATGCCACGGTAACAATTTACCAGAGATTTCCAAAGAGTGGAATCAAAGATCAGTAAAGTGTAGCAGTTTTTATCCAATTCATACTAAAATTGCTTTCCCAATAGTTTTCCCTCAGGACATTGGTAAAGTAGACATAATGTAAGCAAGCCAACAGCTGCCAGAACTTAATGCAGTTGACAGTCTTGATATTATGACAGAGATAAGACTTTAATTTCTTTACTGCAGCTTTAAAGGGTGAAATCTAATAATTTTTAAAATCAAAAATACATATTTTAAATAATTCAGCACAGAGTATAGCGGATGAAAAAACTAAAAAAGTGCCTACATTATAACTTCAACATGCTGAATGGCATTTAAGTTGCTTAGAGCACCATAAATCATGGTGTACAAGTCGATCTCATCTTTAACAGCCCTTTTATCTGGACCTACAAATCATGTTTTTGCATATTCTTAGCATCTAAGTCAACATCATCCTTCCTCTCTTCGGCCATGATATGGATTCCTCATATTAATGGTCAGTCTCAATCTGTCATTCCACTAATGTGTATTTTACTTACCGCAATCAACTGGACACAAGGTACCAATCTGTGTTGGGAAAATGCTCACAAGTTTAAGAGCTGACCATTTGTTGCATCAGATGTTGATAACACTAATGCTAATGGTTCACTTTTATATTCAGCATACATGTTAACCACATATTGAAGGATTTATCAAGGCTTCAAAGAATGACTTAAAGACAACATCTAATCAAATTAGTGTGATAACGAAACCATAAGATGCCCTCAATAATTTATACTGGAATCGTCAAGAGCTTTTGAACTTAAATATCGAAAGTTGCTGACTCCATAGCACCCCAAGAGGGGTGGACAAAATAATCTGAGAGCCAAGAACTTTTCCCAGATACATTCTCTGCACTCATCTGCCGAGCTACTTCTGCTGATATGATTCATCAAATCTACGTGAGGATTAATATTTCCCATGATTATGTTTGTAGCTTTCATGCAAGCAGTATTCCTTGATTTACATTCTGTCCTATTTTGCTTCTATCAGAGACCCTAAAAACTACTCTCACCAATGTCTTGGCTCACTTTCTATTTCTTATTTCCACCCTGTCTGATTCTACATTTTGATCCTCTGAATCAAGATCATTTCTAAATACTGTACGGTCAACATCCTTTATTAAAGCATCCACCAAGCAGCTTCTTTTTCTTTCTGTCTTTACAAAATGTCAAATACCCTATAATATTCAGATGCCAGTTGTGGTCAGTTTGTTTCAATGGGACTGCAACAGTTAATACGTCATTTCAATCTATTTCTGTTGACGCTATTAATTCGTCATCTTGTTATGAATACCACACATAAATAAAGACCCTATGATTGTGCCTTTTTTGACCATTTTTCCTAACTCTGATGTAATTTGCTGGTGCATGCTTATGTTTTATTGCTTTGTCTCTTCATGCCACACTGGCGCAGAATGTGGATTAACTCAGAAGTGCCAGCATAGATTTGTTAAGGGAAAGTCATGTCTATTTAACTTACCGGAGTGTTCGAGGAGGTAATAGGGAGGGTTGATGAGGGCCATGCAGCAGATGCAGCGATGAACAAGGACTTTCAGATGTTTAATACAGTGCCACACAATTGAGAAAGGGTAGAGCTCGTGGAATAAAACAAGTCAATAGTAACATGGATACAAATTTTGGATTGGAAACAGACAGTGCTGGTAAATGGGCATTTTTTGGGTTGGCAAGTTTGTAGTGGACTTTCTCAGAGTACAATATTGAGACCCTTGGTTTTACTGATACATGTAAATCATCTAGATCTTCGTGTGCAGTTGATAACTTCAAAGTTTGTGGATAACACAAAACACGGCAGCACTTTAAATTGAGGAGTACAGTATAGAACTCTAAAAGGACGTAGACAAGTTGGTAGAGTAAGCAACGTGGCAGCTCTATATGGAGTTCTATGTGGAGAAGTGTGAGGTGATACATTTTGGTAGAAAGACCATGAGAGACAAAGTAAAGTAATGGATGCTCAAAAGGTAGTTAGAAGCAGAGAGGGCAGGGTATACATGTGGATAAGTCATTAAAGATGGCAGGACATACACAGAGCATATAGTATTCTAGGCTTCATTGACAGGGGCATTTAGTACAATATAAAACAATAGACCAAAGCTGGAGTATGATGTATGGTTCAGGGAACGACTCTTTAGGAAAGACTTGAATGCAACTGAAAGAGAACAGAAAATGTTTACAGAATAACTCCAAAGGTGAGAAACTTCAGTTATAAGATTGATGAATGCATTAACCTCACAGACACAGGTTAATGGGGATGACTTCACAACCATTACAGAGATATGGTTACAAAGAGATCAAAACTGGGATCGAAATGTTCAGAGGCATGTCAATGTTACAAAGGACATACAAGAAATCAAGGATGGTGGGATTTCATTGTTGGCACAGGACAGAATAATTGCAGTACCAAGAAATGATCTTTAATCTGAAGATGAAGAATCCACATGGCTGTAGATAAGAAATAAAATAGGCAAGAAGACACTGATAGTGATCTATAAGCCTCCTAACAGTACCTATATGGTGGGATAGAAAATAAATCAGGAGATAATGAGGGATGTAACAAAGGCAGCACACCAATCAGGGAGCCATGAGGAAGAATTCATAGAGTGTATTTGGGACAGTTTCTGTATAGGATGGGCTGAAGGGCTAAACTTGTTGATGATATGCAATGGCTGCATGACCTTAAATGAGTCCTGCGCACATTCCTGTATGTGCTGAAACTTGCACAACTGTGTTTTTCTGTACTTGTTTTTCTATGCCTTGCTCTTTGTTACACTGTATAAGACAGAGAGTTTCGTTCCGAGTCACTGGACTTCACCTCGGACCAGGATCATGAATGGTGCCAGGAACAACCTTAGCCTCCAGACCAGCCATCAATCAATAGATCCCCAAAGAGCAGAAGGGCATGAGGCTCATTGTTTTTTCCATCTGATTTTCATTCTTTTTATTTACTTAATAAATGTTCCTTTCTTTTATTGTATTTATTATTACACAATAAATGTTCATATTTGAGCAAATTGCTTTTGTTGAGTCTTCTCTTAACTACCCTTAACTGAATCCAAAAGGAACCGATTGGATACACCCTATCACCCAATACAATTTCGGCAACAATGATGCCATTCGGTAAAATGTGTAAGAGAAGGGAAAAGCAACCTGATACTCTGGAGACCTTCTATATTCCAGGGTGGAATGCAGCAGACTCTGGATTCAAGTCTGTAGCTAATATGTTAACAAAATTAGGACCCCCAAAAGGATGAAAGACAGTTGTAACTGGAAAAAGAGAGCACTGAAGGCCAGGTTTCTGCACTGTGCAAGTGCACTGAACCTGGTAGAAGTGTTAACTCTTTGTGCTCTGATTTGAATGCACCTTTGTTTGTGGGTTGCTAAATGTTGTCTTGTACAATTTGTGTCTTTTTGTTCCCTGGAGCATAACATCTGGGGATACTTTAAAGTTTCAGTCTGCATTTTGTGAATGTCTGGTAATTTGAAAGTGTGTTGTGTGCCTGTATCTTGTGGGATATGTATGGTTAATGTAATGTCCTTTTAAGAAACCATCAGTGGTTGTGTAAAGCAAAAATCTGTTAAGTGTTGATTCAAAAATTTAGTTTGCAAAGCTTGGCAAAAATTTACCTTTTGGAGTTGGCTCCGTGTTGTGCTTGGATTTAGCCAGATTTTAATTCCAGAAATTACTATGTTTGGAATTTCATTTTCTGATCAGAGTGAATTTCCAAATACTGTTTTAACATGAGTGAATCTTTAATTCCTGATGTTAAGATTGACTCATTGTTAATATCCAAGTGATAGGGACTTTGGAACGTTGAAAATGCAACTCTCTGCATGCGAGGAGTTTCAGAAAGGCAAATTTAACAAGGGGGTGGGCTTTTCCTTCCCTCAAGGAGGAGGACAGACGGATGACATAATTACATGTGGGTTTCCATGGTGTAGTGGTTATCGCGTTCATGAAAGACATGAGGCTTATTGATTTTTTCCCTCTCTTTTTCATTCTTTTCATTTACTTAATAAATGTTCCTTTTTTTGATCTTTTATTATTACTTAATAAATGTTCGTATTTAAGCAAATTGCTATTGTTGAGTCTTCTCTTAACTACACTTAACTGAATCTGAAAAGAACCATTTGAGATCTAGGACAGTTTCCAAGAACAAATAGTGGGGATCCAACCAGAGATCAGACTATTTTGCATCTGATGGTCTGTCAGAATAAAAATGTTCCCTCAGAAACAGTGGGTATAACATGGTATAATTTAGTGTTCAGTTTTAGAAGTAGGAACGTGGGTCAAAAACAACTGTGCTAAGCTTAAATAAGGGTAATTACAAAAGAATAAGAGCAGAGCTGGCTGGAGTGGAATGAGAAAGGAGTTTAGCAGTAAAAATGGTTGAGGATGATTGGAAAACATTTAAAAAAAGGTCATGGCTCACAGTAAAGACAGATTGCAGTAAGGAAGAAGGATTTTCGGAGGCCAAAGATAAAAAAAACACAAAGAAAGAAGCCAAAGTGGATATAGACACCTTAGCGAATGAGGCAAGGGAATTAGTAATGGGGAACCAAGAAAGGACAGAAGACATGAATAAATACTTTGCGTCTGTATTCACAGCAGAAGACTCAAATAACATCACAAAATGACTAAATATTCAAGGGGCAAAAGGAGGAGAGGAAATAGAATAACCATCACTAGAAAAAATATATGGAAACTAATGGGGGCCAAAGACAGGTAAGTCCCCTGGGCTTGATGGGGTGCAAGCAAGGATATTCAAGAAAATAGCTACAGAAACAGTGGATGAATTGGCAGTAATCTACCATGAATCCTTAGATTCTGGAAAGGTCCCAGAGGATTGGAAAACTGCCAGTGGAACATCATTATTTAAAAAGGAAAGGAGACAAGATAAAACCACAGTAAACACAGGCCAGTTAGCTTAATATTTTTCATTGGGATAAAACAGGGAAGGAAAACGAAATGTTTGCCTTTTTTTAAAAAGGAAACAGAACATGAAATAAGAGAGACATTGTTAAAACTGAACAAGGCACAAGTCAGATCACAGCTGGAATACTGAGAACAGTTTTGGGCCTTTTTTTCTATTCATTTGTGGGATGTGGACATTGCTGGATGGCCAGCATTTCTTGCCCATTCGTAGTTGCCTTTGAGAAGGTGTTGGTGAGATGCCTTCTTGAACTGCTGCAGTCCACCAGCTGTAGGTTGGACTACAATACCATTAGAGAGGGAATTCCAGGATTTTGACCCAGCAGCAGTAAAGGAACGGTGATATATTTCCAAATCAGGATGGTAAGTTGCATTTGAACATGGACTGCTTCAGTATATGAGGAGTCGAATGGTGCTGAACACTGGGTAATCATCGGTGAACATCCCCACTTCTGACCTTGTGATGGAGGAAGGTCATTGATAAAGCAGCTGAAGATGGTTGGGCCAAAGACACTACCCTGAGGAACTCCTGCTAGAGCTGAGATGATTGACCTCCAACAACCATAACCATCTTCCTATGTGTCAGGTATGACTCCAACCACCGGAGAGTTTGCCTCTGAAACCCATTGATTACGCTTTCAATGTGTCTCCTTAATGCTACACTCTGTCAAATGCAGCCTTGATATCAAAGGCTGTCACTCTCACCTCACCCCTGGAATTCAGCTCTTTTGTCCATATTTGAACTAAAGCTGTAATGAGGTCAGAAGCTGAGCGGCCCTGGTGAATCCCAAACTGGGAGTCACTGAGCAGGTTATTGCTCAGCAGGTGCTGCTTGATAGCACTGCTGATGACACCTTCCATCATCTTACTGATGATTGAGTGTAGACTGATGGGGCGGTAATTGGCCGGGTTAGATTTGTCCTGCTTTTTGTATACAGGACACACTTGGACAATTCTCCATATTGCTGGGTAGACCAATATTGTAACTGTACTGGAACAGCTTGGTTGATGGAGCAGTAAGTTCTGGAGTACAAGTCTTCAGTACTATTGCCAGAATGTTGTCAGGGCCCATAGCCTTTACAGTATCCAGTGACTCCATCTGTTTCTTGACATCATGTGGAGTGAATCGAACTGGCTGAGGACTGGTATCCACAATGCTGGGGACCACTGGAGGAGGCCACGATGGATTATCCACTCGGCACTTTTGGCTGACGATAGCTGCAAATGCTTCAGCCTTATCTTTTGCACTGATGTGCTGGGCTCTTCCATCATTGATGATGAGGATATTTGTGGAGCCTTCTCCTCCAGTGAGCTGTTTAATTGTCTACCACCATGCACAACCGGATGTGGTGGGACCACAGAGTTTAGATCTGATCTGTTGTTTTTGGAATTACTTAGCTCTGTCTATCACTTGTTGCTTTTGCTATTTGGTGTGTAAGTAGTCCTGTTTGGTGACTTCACTAGGTTGATACCTCATCTTCAGGTATGTCTGGTGATGCTCCTGGCATGCCCTCTTGCACTTTCCATTGAACAAGGATTGATCCTCTGTCTTGATGGTAATGGTTAAGTGGGGGATATGCTGGGCAGTGAAGTTACAGATCATGCTGGAGTACAATTCTGCAGATGTTGATGGCCCATAGCGCCTCATGGATGCCCAATCTTGAGTTACTAGATCTGCGTGAATTCTATCCCGTTTAGCACGGTGATAGTGCCACACAACACGATGGAAGTTATTCTCAATGTGAGAGAAGGACTTCGTCTCCACAAGGACTGTGCAATGGTCACTCTTACCAATACTGTCATGGTCAGATGCAACTGCAGCTGGCAGATTGGTAAGGATGAGGTGAAGTATGTTTTTCCCTCTTGTTGGTTCCCTCACCACCTGCTGCAGACCCAGTCTAGCAGCTATGTACTTTAGGATTCAACCAGCTTGCTCAGTAGTACTGCTGTTGAGTCATTCTTCATGGTGGCCATTGAAATCCCCCACCCAGAGTACATTTTGTGCCCTTCCCATTCTCAGTGCTTCCTCTAGTGTTGTTCAACATGGAGGAGTACTGATTCATCAGCTGAGGGAGGATGGTACGTGGTAATCAGCAGGAGGTTTCCTTGCCCATGTTTAAGCTGAAGCCAGGAACAAAAACAAAGTTGCTGGAAAAGCTCAGCAGGTCTGGCCTGTTCTGAGGAAGGGTCACCGGACCCGAAACGTTAACTCTGTTTTCTCCTCCACAGATGCTGCCAGACCTGCTGAGTTTTTCCAACAACTTTGTTTTTGTTCTTGATTTACAGCATCCGCAGTTCTTTTGGTTTTTATTTAACCTGAAGCCATAGGACTTCATAGCGTCCGCAGTCAATGTTGAGGACTCCTAGGGCAACACCCTCCCAACTGTATACCACTGTGCCACCACCTCTGCTGGGTCTGTCCAGCCGGTGAGACAGGACATACCCAGGGACAGTGATGGTGGTGTCTGGGACTTTGTCTGTAAGCTATGATTCCGCGAGTATGACTATGTCAGTTTGCTGCTTAACTAGTCTGTGACACAGCTCTCCCGGTTTTGGCACTAGCACCCCCCAACCCCAGATGTTCATGAGGAGGATTTTGAAGAGTCAACAGGGCTGTTTCTGCCATTGTCTTTTCTGGTGCCTAGGTTGATGTTGGGTGATCTGTCCGGTTTCATTTCTTTGAGACTTTGTAGCGATTGATACAACTGAGTGGCTTGCGAGGCCATTTCAGAGGGCAATTGAGAGTCAACCGCATTGCTGTGGGTCTGGAGTCACATATAGGCCAGACCAGTAAGAGTGGCAAATTTCCTTCCCTGAAGGACATTAGTGAACCAGATTGGTTTTACCGACAATCGGCAATGATTTCATGGTGATCAGTAGATTCTTAATTCCAGACTTTTTTTTATTTATTGAATTCAAATTCCACCATCTGCTGTAGTGGGATTCAAACCCGGGTCCCCAGAACATTAGCTGGGTTTCTGGATCTAGCAATAATGCTACTATGCCATTGCCTACCCTTAAGAGTAGACACATTGCCATTAAAGGCAGACCAAAGAAAGTTCACTAGGCTCCTAAGGTATGGAGGAACTGCCTTTTGAGGACAGCTTTTTTGGATTGGGCCTGCATTCATTGGAATACAGAAGAATGAGACGGCCTTAATGAAACACACAATATTATTACAGGACTTGACAGGCTGGACGAGAAATGGTTGTTTCCTTTTTTTGGGAGAGTCCAGGACCAGAGGGCATAATCTCAGAATAAGGAGTTGCACAGTTAAGACAAAGATGAGGAATAATATCTTCTCTTGGAGGATCGTGAATCTGTGTAATTCTTTACCACAGAGGGCTGCTGGGGCTGGTTCATTCAACATATTCAAGGTCAAGATGGCCAGAATTTTAAATCAGTAAATAAATCAAGGGTTATGAGGAAAAGGCAGGTAAATAAGATTGAGGCTTATCAGTAGTGTTGGGCTTAATAAAAAGATATCTTCAGACCGGATCATTAAGGGTTAATTGGACATAACAATGAGCAATTGAAGAGCATAGAAAATTATATGATAAGCAGGCCTGGTGCAAAAATAGCCTGTTTTGTCTGGAGGTAATTGCATGACCTTGGCTGGATGACAAACAGATTATTGTGCAGTTAAAATGGGCAACCTGGAAGTGTTGATCAGCTTGTTTTCTACTCAACAGAATGCCTGGGAAAGTAGTGAAGATAGTTCAAAATGGTGATACAGCATGTAACGTTAGATTCAGAACAGTATTAATATCAGGGACTTTACCCCACTTATTGGACTTTCACCATTGGGCTGGGTTTCGCGAGATTCGAGGCCAATGACTTTACCTTTGGACCGGTTTCGAAAAAGCTGCTATGGAAATTGAGCTCAAGCTCCAAGGGTCAGCTATTATGCAGAAGTCCACAATGGGTGGAATGCTTTGAGACTCATTTGTTGAATACGTATAAAGTGGTTTAAGCCAATAGATTCCCTCATCTGTTCATATACATATAGCGTAAGTTAAGCTAACAACTTTTCTATGAATTGAACTGCATGTGTTTTCTTGTAATCATTTTGATCAGACCCTAAAGAACCCATTAGACACTTTCAGCCTAATAATACATTAGATCTGCCATGATTTAACTGAACGGCGGGGCTGAATGACATATTTCTGCACCTATGTCTACGGTCTTATAGATTGGAGAAGTTTGACTATTTTTCTTGGAGAGTAAAAAGCTCATAAGAGACTTGACAGAAATCTGGACAAAGTGGATAGGGAGAATCTGTACCTGTCAGCAAACCAATTGAAAACCAGTTGGTTCAGCTTTAAATTGTTTTGAAAAAGAAGCAAATGAATGATGAGTTTTTTTTGGTTTTTACACAGCATGAAGGTGATTATTCTATCAGTACAATGGTGGAAGGGGTCATCAACAGCGCTATCAAGCAGCACTTGCTTTGCAATAATCTGCTCAATGATGCCCAGTTTGGGTTCTGCCAGCGCCACACAGCTCTTGGCCTCATTACTGCCTTGTTTCAAAGACGGACAGAAGAGCTGAATTCCAGAGGTGAGGTGAGAGTGACTGCCCTTGACATTGATGCCACATTTGATCCAGTGTAGAATCAAGCAGTTTGAGTAAAAACCAGAATTAATGGGAATCAGGAGGAAAACTGTTAAAAGTAGCACTTGCTTTGCAATAACCTACTGACTGATGATCAGTTTGGGTGCCATCAAGTCTACTCAGCTCCTGACTTTATTACAGCCCTGGCTCAAACAAAGGAGCTGAATTCCAGAGCTTAAGTGAGAGTGACAGCCCTCAAAATCAAGGCTGCAATTGACTTTCTGCTGGTTGAAGTCATATGTCGCACAAAAGAAGATGGGTTGTACTTGAAGATCAGTCATCTCAGCTTCAGGACATCTCATGAGCAGTGTCTTAGACACAATCATTTTTGGCCTCTTCCCTCCATCATAAGGTCAGAAGTGGAGATGTTCACTGATGATTGCACAATGTGTCATCATTCTAAACATCTCAGATACTAAGGCAGTCCACGTCCAAATGCAGCCAGACCCTGAGAATGTCCAGACCTGAGCTGATAACTCAGAAGTAACACTTGCACCTTACAAATATTACAATAATGATACCTAAAAGAGAGAATCTAACCATTGTCCATGGACATTCAAAGGCATGACTATTGCTGAATCAAAAACCAAAAGAACTGCGGATGCTGTAAATCAAGAATAAAAACAAAGTTGCTGGAAAAGCTCAGCAAGTCTGGCAGCATCTGTGAAGGAAAAAACAGAGTTAATGTTTCAGGTTTGGTGACCCTTCCTCAGAACTGATGGTGGCTGGGAAAACGTCAGTTTATATGCAGAAAATAGGGAGGTAGGTGGGGTAAGGATTAAACATTAGGATCAAGCCCAAAGAGAGAGAAAGACAGTTGGACAGACAAAGGAGTTGCTAACGATCAGGCTGGGAGGGTGAACAGTTGTTAATGGGAACTGTTAGTGACTAACAATAGGGGCTATGTAATGGCAGACTATGTGGTAACAAGGCCTGGGTAGGGGGGCTGGGACATGGGAGAGTTTAGGCCCTAAAATTATTGAACTCAATATTGAGTCCAGAGGGCTGTAGGGTCCCAAAGCGGAAAATGACGTGTTGTTCCAGCTTGCGTTGGGCTTCGCTAGAACACTGCAGCAAGCCAGAGACAGAGATGTTGGCCAGGGAACAGGGTGGTGTGTTAAAGTGGCAGGCAACAGGTAGTTCAGGGTCTTTTTTGCAAGCAGCACGTAGATGTTCTGCGAAGCGGTCGCCAAGTCTATGCTTCGTTTCCCCAATGTACAGGAGACCACATTGTGAGCAGCAAATGAAGTAGACCAGATTCTGTGACGTGCAGGTGAAGTGTTGCTTCACCTGTAAGGTATGTTTGGGCCGTTGGATATTGGGGAGAGAGGAGGTAAATGGACAGGTGTTGCACCTTCGCCAGTTACAGGGGAAGGTGCTGTAGGGCTGTGGGGAGGTGTTGGGGGTGAAGGAAATGTGGACCAGGGTGTCCCGGAAGGAACGATCCCTACAGAAGGTGGACAAGGGAGGGGACGGGAATATGTGTCTGGTGGTGGTATCTCACTGGAGGTGGCAGAAATGGCGTCTGATGATTTTCTGGATGTAGATGCTGATGGGATGGTAGGTGAAGATAAGGGGAACCCTATCGCTGTTGTGGGAGTGAAGAGAAGGGGTCAGGGTGGTAGCACAGGAGATGGGTCGGACCTGGTCAAGGGCTCTGTTGACAATGGATGTGGGGAATCCTCGGTTGAAGATGAAGGTGGATATTTCGGAGGCTCCCTTGTCAAAGTTGAACATATGCAACGGAGACGGAGGAACTGAGAGAATGGGATGAAGTCTTTACTGGAAGCACGGTGTGAGGATGTATAGTCCAGATAGCTGTGGGAGTCAGTGGGTTTGTAGTGGATATTATTGGCCAGTCTATCTCCAGAAATGGAAACAGAAATGTCGAGGAAGGGAAGGGAGGAGTCAGAGATAGAACAGGTGAACATGATGGCAGGGTGGAAATTGGAGGCGAAATAGATGAAGTTTTCCAATTCCAGACAAGAGACGGAAGCAGCGCCAATGATATCATCGATGTATTGGAGAAAGAGTTGCGGGTAGGCGCTGGAATAGGACTGGAACAAGGAATATTCCACGTACCCCATGAAGAGACAGGCATAACTAGGGGCCAGGCGGGCACCCATGGCAACCTCTGTTACCTGAAGAAAATGAGAGGAGTTAAAAGAGGAGTTGTTGAAGGTGAGGACAAGCTCAGCCAAGCGGAGGAGGGTGGTGGTGGGTGTGGATGGTTCAGGTCTTTGCTCCAGGAAGAAGCAGAGAGCCCTAAGACCCTCCCGGTGAGAAATGGACGTATAAAGGTATTGCACGTCCATGGTAAAGAGGAGGCAGCTGGAACCAGTAAACTGGAAGTTTTGAAACCGACGTAAGCCATCAGAAGAATCATGGATAAACGTGGGTAGGGTTTGGACCAGGGAGGGAGAAGACTGAGTCAAGGTAGGAAGAGATGAGTTCTGTGGGGCACGAGCAGGCTGAAATAATGGGTCTGCCTGGACAGTCCTGTTTTTGGATTTTTGGGAGGAGGTAGAAGCGAGCTGTGCAGGGTTGGGGGACTATTAGCTTGGAAGCGGAGGCAGGGAGATCACCGGATGAAATGAGATCAGTTACTGTAGTGGATACCATGGCCTGATGTGCCATGGTGGGGTCAAGGTCCAGGGGAAGGTAGGAGGAGGATTCTGAGAGTTGGTGCTCAGCCTACACAAGGAAGAAGTCAGTACGCCAGACTACAACAGCTCCACCTTTATCGGCAGGCTTAATAACAAAGTCAGGGTTAGATCTGAGTGCACGGAGTGCAGTCAGTTTGGAGGGAGATAGGTTGGACTTGGTGAGAGGGGCAGTGAAATTGAGGCAACTAATGTCATGTCAACAGTTCTCAATGAACAGATTAAGTGCACGCAAGAGGCTGGAGGGAAGGGTCCAGGTGGAGGGACAGCGCTGGAGTTGGGCAAAAGGGTCTGTGGGTCGGGGAGAGGGCTCTTGTCCAAAGAAATGAGCATGGAGACGAAGATGGCGGAAGAAGAGTTCGACGTCATGTCGTGCCCGAAATTCATTAAGGTGGGGACGCAGTGGGATAAAGTTGAGGCCTTTGCCGAGTACATTGCTGAATCACCCACTAAAAATGTTCTGGGGTTAACATTGACCAGAAACTGAACTTTGGACTAGCCATATCAATTTTGTGATTACAAGAGCAATTCAGAGCTTGGAATCCTGCAGTGCATAACTCACCAACTCCCCAAAGCCTATCCACCATCCACACAGCACCCTTTCCAGGATGAGTGCTTCTTGAGTGTTATTGGAGCTGCACTCATTCAGGCAAATAGGGAGTAGCCCATCACACTCCTGATAATGTGCCTTATTGACATGGACAAGCTTTGGGAAGTCAGGAGGTGAGCTATTCACTGAAAGATTCCTTGCCTCTGACCTGCTTTTATAGCCAGTGAATTCATATTACAAGTCAGCTTCTGGTCAATGGTAACCCCCAGAATGTCGATAATAGAGAATTCAGTGATGCTACTATCATAGAATGATAAGAGATGATGGCTAGTTTTTCTCTTAATGGAGATGGTTATCGTATGGGAATCTGCGGCACAAATGTTACTCGTTACTTGGCAGCCCAAGCCTGGATATAGTCCAGGTCTGGCTGCATTTGGACATATACTGCTTCAGTATTGCAACAGTCACAAATGCTTCTGAACGTTATGCAATTATCTGCGAACATCCCCAGTTTTGACCCTTACGATGGACAGAAGGTCTTTGATGAAGCAGCTGAAGATAATTTGACAAATCCCCATTGTTGCCTATCACTCAAGCTTCCTCTTTTCAGTTGAGTTTAGCTTTGCCGGATTTACTAAATAAAATATTCTGTAGATGCAAGGCACCCCCATTTTGTAGAAGTGACAAAAGAGGAGGAACGACATGGACTCTACTTGAATTGCATGGACAGTCTGGTCAATGATTGCCATAACATTGGCAACAGAGACAAATAAGACAGTGGCTCTGACTGTTCTTATCAAGTTGTCAGAAAACCCATGGGCCAAACAGCAGAAGTTAAAGGATGGGGGAAAATATTAGTTTTATATACTGATTTCTTTGAATGTAAGAATTGTATTGGTGATAGTAAGAACTGCAGATGCTGGAGTCAGAGATAACACAGTGTGGAGTTGGAGGAACACAGTAGGCCGGGCAGCATCAGAGGAGCAGGAAAGTTGACGTTTCGGGTCGGGACCCTTCTTCAGAAATGGGAGGGTGCGATAAGGGAGCTCAGAAATTAATAAAGAGGGGAGGGCTGGGGCTGGGGGAGGTAGGTTGGATGGTGATAGGTGAGTGCACGTAGGGAGTGGTGGGGATTGGTCAGTGAGGTGGGAGGAGTGGATAGATGGGAGAGAAGATGGGCAGGTCGTGTCAGATCAAGGAGGTGGGGATGAGAGGGAGGGTTGGTCATGGGGTGAGGCCAGGGGTGGGGAGATTTTAAAACCGGTAAAATCCACATTTAGGCCATTGGCCTGTAGGCTCCTGAGGCGGAATATGAAGTGCTGCTCCTCTAGTTTCCAGGTGGTGTCATTGTGATATTGCAGGAGGCCCAGGATGAACATATCACCCAGGGAATGGGAGGGGGAGTTAAAATGTTTCACGACCGGAAGATATTGTTGCTTGTTGTGAACAGCGCGCAGGTGCTCTACAAAGTGGTCTCGGCCACTTTGAAAGGTCCCGGCCCAAAACGTCAACTTTCCTGCTCCTCTGATGCTGCCTGGCCTGCTGTGTACCTCCAGCAAAACAGTGTGCTATCTCAGAATTATATTCGTGTTTGTGACTGGATTGTCTGAGCCAAAAACTAGTTAATTTCTGAAAACTGTCAATATTACACTGCAATTGGCCAGCAGGATGATAGGGCTATACTCACGTACGATACATTGAATAACTCAGCCAAATCCTAAGAAAGTTAGTCAGCTTTCATTGTGCTTAGTAAGTAATTGCTCCTATAATTGTTGAAGTCTGTAATTATTTAAAATAACTGAGCTGTAAGTAAAGAAATAAAATTCTTCCACAATGACTCTACAAGTCGGCTACATGACTGACTGATCAAATTACTGACTAATTCACAGGCCACTGTTCTTTTCATTCCTGCCCTGTTCCAATTCATCATACCCAGAGCCCTATTATTACCACAAAAGCAAAATGAGAATATTGAAGAAGTGAAGGCACTTCTTTGTCTCGAAACAAAACACCAGCAGAAAGATGGAGTATCCACTACTTATGAAGTTCAGAGAGGCAACATGAGATGTATAAAGTTATAAGGAGTATAGATAGGGTAGACAGGAAGGAACTTTTCTCCTTGATGTAGGGATCAATGACAAGGAGACATAGATTTAAGGTAGGGGGCTGAAGTTTTACAGGGGATGTGAGGAGAGCAGTTTTCACCCAGGGGATGTTGGGAATTTGGAACTCACTGGCTATATGGTTAGCAGAGGCAGAAAATTTCATAACACTTAAAAAGTATTTAGATGTTCACTTGCAATGCCGAGACATACAGGACTATCAGTCAAGCGTTGAAAAATGGGATTAGAATAATTACGTGGTTGTTTTTAACTGGTATATATGTGATGGGGGTGAATGGCCCTTTTCTGTGCTGTTGATCTCTATAACTGTATAACACTAAGTCTGTTTCAGTCCAAAATGGTATCAATAGCAAAGCGCTCACTTCCTCACTATCAACAAAAGACGTGGTAATTGTTATTTTGTTAGTGAATTAATATACTCAAAAATAGTTGATTGTTAACTTTTTTTATTGGAAATGAACTCTAAAAGTTTACATAAATTTATGCAATCTCATATTTTGTTTCTCTTTCTGGCATTCATTGATTTTGTGTCAAGTACAGTCACACTATTTGACCTGACATCACTGGTGTTACTATGGTAATATTACACATTTTAGATGAATCTATGAAGTATACACTGTATGCTGTCTTTAAAAAATTCATTAGTCATGTCCTACAAAATAGAAAGAAATGGTCCATATATTTACGTAGCATACAGTTAATCAGTCCACAGTATATTCCAATGATGAACTATTACTAGCTATTATCTTTGATTCATTAAAATGAATCAGGATAGGAAGAAGGATATTCTCCTTGCTAAGTAATGATTTTCATACTGGATTGGATTTTTAACCAAATGTTTCAATATGATGTTACAAGATCATTCGCTATTAATTGAAGAGTATTCATTGTTAATTATTACAAATATGCATTTCAGTTAAAGTAGAAATATCTGGTTACATCATCTACTATTTTAACATACTGTTTTCTTACCTTTCTTCTGCAAAACTTTCCTCTCCTCTCATGAAAGCTTTGGTTCCCAAACAGGCAAGTTTCTTCAGATGTAGGATGCTCTTGAGTACCCCCTCCAAATGGTAATTCTCCAAAATGATCCTAAATAGTGAGTACCAGCAGGATGTGGGTTCGCTGGAGGATGGGATCATAAAACACAGTCATTCAACTAGATGTCCAGGATGTTGCTTCAGAACCCTTCATATATGTGTACACGTCTAGGGAAGCATCCATGATATCAGCATATTTCGACAGTTCAAGGTGCAAGTGCTCGTTCAACTGACTCATTCAGCTGACGGGTTCTTGGGAGCAACTCACTGAAGATATCCTACTCAAACCTAAGGAACCTGTGTATTCCAGTGCAAGAGAAGACCATCTGAGTAAGCAAGCAGACCATCAGCTGTTTAAGAGGAGACACAGGTGGAAATAGATCCAGTAGGGCCTTTCAGTATACCTCAGAGAGTATTGTGGATTGTGATGGTTCATTGTGCTTATTACAACCTAGCACTGTACAGTAGTAAAACATGGAACATTGAGGATATCAGTTTTCCACAACTGCTGAGAGAGTTTGGTGGAAGTTGCTGAGCAGTTAGCAAAGAATGAGGACTCTCTTGCATGAGGAAAGGAACAATGCAAAGGAGGCACAGAACAAAATCATACGTACCTTTTCTTATGAACCTGATTTTTTTTTCACAACCTACGCAAAATATTCTCATGTTTAACAGATCTGCTATTGCCCCTTTCCTTTCACACTCCATTGCCAGGTTCATAGGCACAGTGGCAACGCTGAACAGTTGAACAGACATGACCTACTCCAGCATAAACAGCCCTTTGGGAGAGCAAGGCAGTCAATGAAATCTAACCAGACAGCTAGAATGGAATATATGACCATTAGCAGTGTGTGTTACATTTATTCTGTAGTACAACTCAATCATGTATAAAGTCTAAACACCCATGAACCCCATGTGTATGTAGATACTGTTTTCAACCTATTTACATGTGCTTCCTGCAAGGTGCCAACTCTGTGTTTGCAGCTGAGGTGGAGGCAGGTACTGATTGTGTTTCCCAGTGATCTGAAATAACCTTGACTGTTGAGGTATGGAGGACTCCAGCATGTCAAGAAACTTCTGCACAAGTACAGGACAGCTGTCTGACATTGTTTCTGCTTCAATTTCTGTCAGCAGAGAGGCTGAAGAACCACTGTCCGCACTAAACGTATGCCTTGAGAGGAGCCCCGCGTACAGAAGGCAGTCGTTCCTACTCCTTTACATGACACATTTGTGCCTCCCTGTACAATTGAATAGCAAGAGGACCTGGTGAAGACTCCCTCTTTATCTTTGCAGACTGCAGAGAGACATTGCCTTGGTGACAGATGGTTCAGCACGTCTGGGATCTTCTATAGGTTAGGCAAGAATTTCAATAAGATAATGCTGTATGCAGGGCTAGCAGCCCTTCAAACATAGCATCACCACAACTTTGAGACAACCAAAGCCATTGGTGCCTGCTATCTATCTCGGTTCTTTAATTGGATGAGTCCTCACCTCCCATAAAATAATTGGCAGGACACCACATCAACATATATGAAGCAATACCCACTCCCCTGTTGCCATTGGGACTGGCAGCCTTCAGATAAAATTAACAGAATTGCAGAATAAGAATCACAGAATTGTTACAGTGCAGGTGAAGGCTATTCAGCCCATCAAGTCTTCACCAGCTCTCTGAGCATTTTATCCTAGTGCAAAATCCCTGCCTTTTCATCCATGATCCTACACATTGTTTCTATTTAAAGGTTCATCCAATGCCTCGTGAATGCTTCAGTTGAATGAGCCTCCACCACAATTACAAGCAGTACATTTCACGCCCTAACTACTTGCTGTTCAGAGAAGTTTCTTCCTCACCTCATATTTGCAAAAACTATTTAAAGCTGTGCATCCTGGTTTTCAATCTGTTTACAAGTGAAACAATTTCTCTGTATCCACTTTATCCAGACCCCTCATAATTTTGAAAACTTTTTCAAATCTCTCCTTTGCTTTCTCTTTGCCAAGGAAAATGGTCCCAATTTTTCCAGTCAGACTTCATAACTGATTTGTCTCATTCCTGGAACTATGCTTGTAAATCTCTCTTGCACTCTTCTCCAATGCATTCACATCCTTCCTAAAATGTGCCTAATTATATTACTCCTACCACCACAGCAGAGACTAATCTAAGGATTAAAACCTGCAAATTTATGTTCCATTGTACTCAGCTACACAATTCTTTAATCTACACACTACTGCAGAAGATCAAATTGTTGAAGAGCAAATAATAACAGCCAAACTAAGAATCATTTTCTTGTTCTAATGTGAGAAAAGTATGTTTTCTAATTGCATCACTGGTGGCACTGTCACCAAGCATTGGAGCAAAGGAAATTAAAGCCATCAATAAATCACAAGAGTTAAGAATTACTGCTTAACTTGTGCTGGTTTATTTCAGTGCAATCCAGGTGAAATTCCCCTAGCCAGCACAAAAGATCAGAGAATTTTAAACAGGTTTTGTTAATCTTAAATTCAGTCTCTGTAATTATTCATGCTGCTGTGATTGTTCACTTGTGCCTGAAGCTGGCCTTATCCACAAATCTGACCTCACTCTAGGTCAAAATAATGATGGCAAGCTTTTGCCGATAGTGTTATTTAGAATGATTCAAAAATGTCTTATATATTTTCTTGGAAGCATTAGCAGCAGTTAAACATTTTAGAAGTTTTAATTTCTGAAAAAAAAAATGAAAAATAAAATAAAAACTATGCGTACCAATTAAACGATTAAATTGTTCAGTACATTTTTGGGTTATTTTTAGTAATTTAAAATTGGTTTACTCAGAGGTAGAAGGTTCAACAATTCACTAAAATACATATTCTTTGCAATAAATCCATTTTCAGCAGTGCTAACAAAATGCACACTCTTAAATAAATCAATTAATATCTTTACTGCAAAGAAAAATGATTACACCATCTTACACTGATAAATGCATTCACTCATGGAAGCTTTTTGTGATTATGCAACAATATTTTAGTCAAAATTTCAACTGTACCTAAATAACACAATTTCAAATGCAATTTGCACCCAATTTTCTGGTTGTGTTTAAAGTGGAAATTTACCTTAAAACATATCCCTGATACAATGGTGATACAATCCCTGAAACAAATTGAAGGATATTTTGGAAACCCCTGGCTGCTATCTAAGGGCCAGTAACACAGATAGATAATTCTCTTCCAGGGTCTTTAAGAACAGGGGCACCAGTAAGAATAGCACAGAAATTCTTTTTCCAAGTGTGAATATATGCATATGTCATTGAGATGCATTTAAAGGTTTGATTATTCATGGAAAGACGACAATTGCAATAGAAAGTGGAGACTGTGTTATCTTTGGTTGGGTTCTATGTTTTGAGAAAACTGAAAATTAGGACAACATCCTAAATAGGCATGGGACAGGTACAGGTGCACTTGGACCACTATTTTTCAAATGTATTGTGAGTTCTGGGCAAGGGAGATTTAGAAAGGATAGAAATCACTGTACTCGTCAGTAGAAGTGGTGACTGCCTCAGATGCCATTTGGTCTCCACATGTTCTTTCTCCTTTGTTGTTTTTCTAATGCATGGTTCTTGCAACACATATTATAGATCACAGTAAAGCAAGACAAAAGCAAAATACTGTACATATTGGAAATCTGAAATATAAACATGTTCGGAATTACCCAGTAGGCCAGGCAGCATTTGTGAAGACAAAGAAAAATGGACTTTGTAAAGATGGGTGACTGTGCAATGTTCAATTTAAGACAAAATGCGACAAAAGGATACATTTGGTTTTATTATTGTTTTTGGAAGATTATGAAGGTTTTATGCTTATCTGTATCAAAATTTTCTTTATTACAAACATTAATTTCTTGCACATTTATACACCGCCACTCCTGCACTCCCCCTCCACTCCCACACAACTCCAGTCGATGTGGTGACCACCTCTGAGCTACCTTTTGATCTCCACATTTCCTTTCAGGCAGGAAAGCACATAAACAGCCCACCAGCCAACTGAGTCCCTTAAGTGGCAAATAATGCATTTTAAGTGCCTAATCCTCCTGCAAGTGGTAACAACTCATGCTCATCATGCAATAGCATTACAAGTTAATTCTGGATTTTATGGGAGGATCCCTGGTTCAATTGCACTCAGTTCTTGATTGAGAGGCTGTGCATCAAGAAGAAGCCTGCTTCTTTTGCTACTGTCAAACACATTTCACCCACCCCACTTCATTTATTGCCCCTCCTCCATCCATGACTCAAATGTGGTTGGATCCTTCCTTGACACAAGGCCTAAGGTGATTTTAGGACTAACAGCAGCCATCGCCTGCCAGTGTTGCATCTGAATACGGAAGAGCTACCAGTTCATGATTAGCCTGTAGCTCTGTGAATGGACTTTTATCTCCTCAATCCTGTGGGAAGGTCTACTTCAGGTCTGTTAGGTACCTCAGTGGCACTTAATTCAACAGACCTCCCCTGCAAGAGGCAATCCAGGTGCCTATTGACTCCACAGTCAACATTTGAAACTGCCTGTCAGCTCCATTAAATCCAATCCTTCACCTTTTCAGATGAATTCACTGAAGAATGGAATGGGACCAAGAAAAAAAATCCTAGGGTGACTCCAGAGGTGTTGGTGATAGATTGCGAAGAGGAGCCATTGCAGATGATTATGTGGCAATGGTTCAGTAGATAAGAACAGACCGAAATAAGGGCAATTCTAATTCACTATACAATGGAGGAGAGATTTTGCAAAAAACGATGTGGTAAGTCATGGTGGAAGTTGAAGAAGGATCTAGAAGGATGAGGAAAGATAATTTATCACAGTCACAGTTACAATATATGTCAGGAGTGGGGTGATGACAGCAGCTGTGAAAGTAGGAGGGAACAGCATCTGGAGAGATTGTACAATCAACTGTATACAATGGTCAGTATGTCAGTACATCTTTAAGAGAGGTGCTTACAATGTCTTTACTGCATCATAGCATGCGACCTGAGTGTATAAAGACCTCATATTCCTTCTTACCTTGGATTAATTGAAAAAAGACAAGCTGATGAAAGCAAGTATCTTTGCTCTGAACGAATAATTTAGTATCAGCCCACACACTTATTTGGTGAGGAATGTAATATTTGTAATTAATGGTTACTGGTAAAAAGGTCTATTCAATTCTTCAATACCATGATATCCAAGCCCAGTTTCTTATGTTATGGGTGTGATGCAAGGTGTGTAATTTATATGATAATATTATTTATTTGAAAGTTTGAATTTTGAGCTAGTGGCATGTAGGTTTTGGTTTGTGTGTATGCACAGCTTTAATGATTAACTTTTAAGTCTTTCTGGAGCCGTGATTTTTAAATCAGAATGAGAGAGAACTCATAGAGTGAAGCAGAATGATAATAGATTAGGAAAGGCCGAGATCCAAAGAAATCTGGGTGTATGTGTACACCTGTCACTGAAACTAAGCCCGCAGGTAAAGCAGATAGTGCAGAACGCAAATGGTATGTTGACGTTCATAGCTAGATGACTCCAGTACAACAGCAGGGACGTCTTGTTGCAATTGTACAAGGCCTGGTGAGACCTGGAGTATTGTGTACAGTTTTGGTCTCCTTATCTGAGGAAGGATGTTCTAGTTATGGAGGGAGTGCAACAGGCAGAGGGGTATGCTTCCTAATAAATACCGCCTGTGCTCAGATGTGGCAACCCTGGTGAGCCACTGCTCCCTGGACCTAGAATACCTCACAGTGAAATGCCATTCCTACTATCTGCCTCACAGGTTCACCTCCACCATCCTTACAGCAGTCTATATACCATTCCAGGCAGATGTGAAGAATGCCGTGGATGAAATTTACACCACCACAAACACTCTAGAGACTAAATTCCTCAAAGCCTTATTCATCATGGCCAGTGACTTCAACCAGGCAAACCTCAAGAGGGTGCTGCCAAAAATACCACCAACATGTCTCCTGCCCCACTGGAGGAACAAACATCATGAACTACTGCTACACAACCATCAAAGACACCTACCACTCCATCCTGTGTCCACACTTCAGAAAATCAGATCAAAACACTGTTCTCCTCCTCTCAAATTACAAGCAGAAGTTGAAACAAGTGGATCCTTAACAGAAATTGTTACAATATGGTCTGAGGCAGCAGAAGAGTTTCTCCTGAACTGCTTGGAATCAGCAGACTGGGCTATATTCAAAAACTCAGTGGAAAACCTAGATGAGTATGCCACCACCATCAGTGAGTGTGTACAGAACTGTGTGCAAAAGCAGTCAATCCTGGGTTCCCCAACCTTGGATGAACAGAGGAATCCACTGCCTACTGGAGACCAAGCATGCAGCTTTCAAGTCAGATGACCCAGACCTATACAGAAAATCCAAATATGACCTTTGCAAAGCCATCAAAGATGCCAAGAGACAGTACCAGACCAAGTTAGAGGCCCAAACCAACCATATGGATTCCCGCCACCTTTGACAAGGCCTACACAATGTAACGGGATACAAAATGAAACAGAGCAAGATAGAACACGAAAACACATCCCTCCCTCATACGCTCAATGTTTTCTAAGCTCGAACCGCATCTGTTCCCTTCATCACCGCTGCAGACGTCAGATCGGTCTTCCTCCGAGTCAACCTAAGGAAAGCAACAGACCCAGACGGAGTCCCTGGCTGTGCACTTAGCTCCTATGCAGACCAGCTGGCAGAGATATTCATTGACATTTTCAACCTCTCCCTCCTACAAGCCAAAGTCCCCATCTGCCTTCAGAAACCACCCAGTACCAAAGAAAACACAATCATAGTCCCTTAATGACTACCGCCCAATGGTCTGACCTCTATAATCATGAAGGTCTTCGAGAAGCTGATTGTGGCCCACATCAACTCTAACTTCCCAGTCTCCCTTGATCCCTTGTATTTTGTCTACCAACATAACAGGTCCACAGTGGACACCATTTCCTTAGCCCTGCACTTGTCCCTGGAACATGTTCACAAAAAGAACACCTACATCAGACTCCTACTCATCGGCTTAAGCTCAGCCTTCAACACCATCATTCCCTCCAGACTAATCTCAAAACTCCAAGACCTAGGTATCAGCTCCACCCTCTGCAACTAGATCCTCAGCATCCTGACCTACAAACTACAATCAGTGAATACAGACAACTGCACCTCCTCTGCAGTAACCCTCAACATGGAGGCCCCCAAGGATACAGTTCCGTCAACTGTACTCCCTGTACACCCATGACTGTGTAACCAATTTCCATGAACGCCATTTACAAGTTTGCTGATGACACCACTGTCGTAGGACAGATATCAAACAACGATGAATCAGCATACAGAAAGGAGCTGGAGGGCTTGGTGTCGTGGTAAATTGATAACACCTTCTCACTCAATATCAGCAAAACAAAAGAACTGATCATTGACTTCCAGAAGAAAGGAGGAGGACAGGCCCCCGTCTACATCAACTGAGAGGAGGTTGAGAGAGTCGAGGGCATCAAGTCCCTTGGAGTGACGATAACCGACAAACTGTCCTTGGCTGCCCACATAGATGCGATGGTGAAGACAGCACAATAATGCCTCCTCTTCCACAGGCAGCTTAGGAAATTTGGCATATCCACAAGGACCCTCACAATTTTTACAGATGCACCATAGAAAGCGTACTTTCCAGCTGTATAATGGCCTGGTAAGGCAACTGCTCTGCCCAGGACCGTAAGAAACTACAGAAGATTGTGTGCACAGCCCAGACAAACACAGAGGCCAACCTCCCATCCACGGGCTTCATTTACAGTTCTCGTTGCCATGGAAAGGCTGCCAACATTGTCAAAAAACCCTCTCACTCCCTAATGCTTTCCTACAACCTCTTCCATCAGGCAGAAGATACAGAAGCTTGAACACAAGCACCTGCTCTTCTTCCCTGCCATTATTAGACTGATGAAGGGACTCTCTAACTTCAAACAACATTGACTTTGCAAATGTTAATCTTGCTTTGTGTACCTCTTGTGCAGTGTAACCTGTATGCCTTGCTCTATCTAAGAACCCTATGATCTGCATGTCCTTATTTGCTATGATCTGCCTGCACTGCTTGCAAAACAAAGTTTTTTGCTATACTTATATAGCAAATTAAATCAAACTGATTTATGGGATGGCAGGATTAACATAGGAAGAGAGATTGGATCATTTCGGCAAATTTCATTAGAATTTAGAAAAACGAGGGGTAACTCTCATAGAAACCTTTAAATTCTTACAGGACTGGGCAAGGTAAATGCAAGAAGGATGTTTCTCATGGTCAAGGAGTCAAGAACAAGTGATTACTGTCTGAGGTTATGGGATTGGCCATTTAGGACTGAGGTGAAGAGAAATTCCTTCACCCAGAAAGTGATGAGCCTGTGGAATTCTCTGCCACAGAAAGCAGTTGTGACGAAAACTTTGAATATTTTTAAGAAAGAATTAAATTTGGTACTTACAGCTAAGGGGATCAAAGAGTGAGTGCAGAAAGTGTGAATAGGGTATTGAATTGTTAATCAGCCATGATCATATCGATTGGTGAAGCAGGCTCAAAAGGCCAAAAGGCCTACCCCTGCTCCTATTTCTATCTTTCTAATGGTAGTAAGGGACAGTATGATGAGAGGTATCAACACCGTTTTCTGCAGCCAAGAGTAAAAGTCCAGATGACTGTGTTGCTTGACCAGTGCCAAGGTTTGGAACATCTGCTCTAGACTGGAGAAGAAGCTGGAAGTGGAGGATCCAGTCCGTGTGGTTCATGCAGGTACCAACAACATAGGTAGAACAAAGAAGGAGGCTTTGCATAGTCAATAGGAAGAGCTAAGTGCCAAATTAACAAGCAGAACCTGAAAGGTCATAATCTCTACATATTACCTGAGAAATGTAGCTCAAGCCAGAACAGGACTGGATACTGAACATCCCAAGATATAAGGATTTTAGTAAAAACAGGGTGGATAAAAACAGGAAGTGTAGCAGTCTTGGTCAAAGGTAGTGTCATTGCCCTTGAATGAGATACACTTCCTGAATTAGAGCCTATATGGCTTTACAGGAGCCAGTACACACATGATGAGTCCAATTGCTTCCTTCTATACTGTTAATTTCTTTGATTTTATGATTCTAAGTACAATTGGCAGAGGAAAAATTAGAAATGAATACATGACACAAGGGCTGGTATGGGGGAAAAGGATTCTGGTTCATAGGATACAGGCACCTGTACTGGAGTAAGTAGAATCTGTACAGATGGGAGTGTCTCAATATGAAACATGCTGAGACCAGTATTGTTCCCAACAGCATAACTAGGGAAGTACAGAAAATTTATAAATTGAATAGAAATTTGTGAAAGCGTGGAATTAGCACAATAGAGTGGGATGACCTAAATCCTGGAACCCAAGAAGTGGCAATTACTTAGGTAGAAATGTGAAATGATAAATGGAAGAAGTCACTTTTGGGAGTGGTGCACAGGCCCCAAACAGGAGAATATAAAGGAAGAAATAATGAGAGCTTGTCAGAAAGACATGGTGATATTTTTGGGAGATTTTAATCGAAATATCAGCTAGAAAAGTTGGATGGGCAAAGGTAGCCTAGATGAAATCACCAAATGTTTGCAGGGTAGTTACGTAGAACAGCAGATTCTGGAGCTTAACATAGGGCAGGCGATACCAGAAACAAAAACAGAAATTGCTAACAAAAGTCTTCAGGTCTGGCAGCATCTGTGGAGAGAAATCTGAGTTAACGTTACTCAACCCACAACGTTAACTCTGATTTCTCTCCACAGATGCTGCCAGACCTGATGAGCTTTCCAGCAATTTATGTTTTTGTTTCGGATTTGTACCATCCACAGTTCTTTTGATCTTTATTCAGGCTATACTAGTCCTTTTATTACGCGATCAAATAGGCTTAATGAATGATTTCAAATGAATGATATGCATAGATAATGGCAACCATAATACAAATGAATTTTACGTTCAGTTTGAGACAGTGAGGAATTGATCCCAGACTATTTTTAAAAATTTAAATAAGGGCAATTATGAGAGCATGAAAGCAGAGCTAGCCAAAGTGAATTAGCAAATTGGGCTCTGCAGGATAGAGGGCATAGGTGTAAGGTGAGAGGGGAAAGATTTAAAAGGGGCCTGAGGGGCAAATTTTGATTTGACTTGATTTATTATAATCACATGTACCAAGACACAGTGAAAAGTATTGTTCTGCGTGCTAACCAGACAAATCATACTTCAGAATATCAGGGTAATAGAACGGAATGCAGAATGTAGGATGCACTGTCATCAGTTTCATCATTCACCTCTGTCAGCAGGTGCACGTTTTCAGACAGTGGAAAGGTTGCAAGTAGATTTGTGAGCACAAGCTAGTAAGTGCACTATATCCAACAGAAGAAGAAGGATGTGATAGCCCCCAGAAGATCAGGGAACTGGGGGTGGGGGACGGATGGTATCAGACCTCTGATGATGGTACTAATGTTGCAAATGCTGAGCTAATTGAGTATAGATATGTACACGCTCCAGATATGATTGACAGCTAATGTTACTTGAGCACATAAAAACTGGTTTCCACCTAGAAGAAGGAGTTTATCTGTAAATGCTGCCTGTATTTACATTTGATGGGCAAGTGTGAATAAACTTATTTGGTAGGCAGGGTGACTCTTGCATCCTTCATAACTGGATGACTGTTTACTAGATTAACAGACGGGACTCTAGTCAAGGCAAAAATAAACCTGCTGGACATGCGCCAAGAGTAGGGCAAAATATGGTGGAGATTCCAGAGGTCATGTCTAGCTTTCATAAGGTATACAGAAGTTTATTCCAACCCCTAGGGAACCCCGCAGGGAAACAAGGAGGTGCCATATCACACCCAAAGGTAGGAGTAGCACATGCCAGCGACCCTTTGTAATTGAAGAGCTCCAGGATTAGAGGTGGGCTGCTCTCAACGATTAACTCCAGTAGCTCCAACAGGCAAGGCCAAGGGGCACCTCTCCACATTTCCTGACTGCACCAACGCAGGAGGCTACCAGTAAGCTGGAACACTCAAGGCACCATGCTTTCAGAGGACACCACCACATTCATCCAAAGCAATTGGGTATGGGCAACAGGATAAGACATTGAGCATTCTGCCTCCATCTCAGCTGCTGTTAAGGCTACACCTTGTCATGGTAGTGGAGAAAGAAAATTTGAAAAAATAGAGGATTCAGAAGGCTCAGGCCATTTTTCCAAGCCTTTCTCACTTGTTAAAATATGTACCATACAATTTGTTTCCTTCAATCATTCACAATTTTTGAGAATTGACGGCACCTGTCGTAGTATCAGAAGTAATACTTCATGTTGCTTACAATATGTTGGCGAGGGAGGAGATAGAGGCACAGATGATATTCTTGAATAGGATCTGTTTCATTTTCATGTATTCTTTATTGAATGTGTATGTGAAATGTTACTTCTATAATGATCATTCTGTGAAACAGGGCTTAAAGTGAAGGCACAGCAGGTCCTCCTGATCGCTCCATTGGATGCATGAGCTGACTCACTGCTCAACTAACCTACTTGCAACATTAGCTATGTACGCAGGAGATAGGCTTTACCACTGAGGATCCATCCAGCACCTTGGGCTTGGTTGTTTGAGGCAGTTAGTACTTGAAAGGACTAACTGACATCACTAATTAAGCTTCATCCATCAGAATAGAAAAAACTGTTCGTGACAGGAGTAACCTTGAACTGGTAACTGGTTAACAAGTTCAGTGCTAAATTCTGTCTAGCTAAACCGTAAACTGTACATACTCCTTTGTACAGTTTGAAGCTTGTGAAATCCACATTGATACCATTGGGCTGCAGGGTTCCCAGGCTGAATATGATTTGCTGTTCCTGCAGCCTTCGGGTGGCATCATTGTGGCATTGCAGGAGGCCCAGGATGGACATGTTGTCTGAGGAATGGGAGGGGGAGTTGAAATGGTTTGCGACTGGGAGGTGTAGTTGTTTGTTGCGAACTGAGCGCAGGTGTTCTGCAAAGCGGTCCCCAAGCCTCCACTTGGTTTCCCCGATGTAGAGGAGGCCACAACGGGTACAGCGGATGCAGTATACCACATTGGCGGATGTGCAGGTGAACATCTGCTTGATGTGGAAAGTCTTCTTGGGGCCTGGGATTGGGGTGAGGGAGGAGGTGTGGGGGCAGGTGTAGCACTTTCTGTGGTTGCAGGGAAAAGTGTCGGGTGTGGTGGGGCTGGAGGGGAGTGTGGAGCAGACAAGGGAGTCCCGGAGAGAGTGGTCCCTCCGTAAAGTAGATAAGGGTGGGGAGGGAAAAATGTCTTTGGTGGTGGAGTCGGATTGCAGATGGCAGAAGTGTCGGAGGATGATGCGTTGGATCCGGAGGTTGGTGGGGTGGTACGTGAGGACAAGGGGGATTCTTTTTTGGTTATTATTGCGGGGACAGGGTGTGAGGGATGAGTTGCGGGAAGTGCGGGAGACACGGTCGAGGGCGTTCTCGACCACTGCAGGGGGCATGTTGCGGTCCTTGAAGAATGAGGACATCTGAGATGTGTGGGAGTGGAATGCCTCATCCTGGGAGCAGATGCGGTGGAGGCGAAGGAATTAGGAATAGGGGATGGCATTTTTACAGGAAGGTGGGTGGGAGGAGGTGTATTCCAGGTAGCTGTGGGAGTCAGTGGGCTTGAAATGGACATCGGTTTCTAGGTGGTTACCTGAGATGGAGACAGAGAGGTCCAGGAAGGAGAGAGAAGTGTTGGAGATGGTCCAGGTGAACTTCAGGTTGGGGTGGAAGGTGTTGGTGAAGTGGATGAACTGTTCAAACGCCTCGTGGGAGCACGAGGCGCCGCCGATACAGTCATCAATGTAACGGAGGAAGAGGTGGGGTTTAGGGCCAGTGTAGGTACGGAAGGGGGATTGTTCCATGTAACCTACAAAGAGGCAGGCATAGCTTGGGCCCATGTGGGTACCCGTGACCACCCCCTTTGTCTCTAGGAAGTGGGAGGAATTGAAAGAGAAGTTGTTGAGGGTGAGGACGAGTTCGGCTAAGCGAATGAGGGTGTCAGTGGAGGGGAATTGGTCAGTTCTGCGGGACAGGAAGAAGCGGAGGGCCTTTAGGCCGTCTGCATGGGGAATACAGGTGTATAGGGACTGGACGTCCACCCACATGACACCACCCACGCCCTCCACCTCCTCCAGAACTTCCAATTCCCCGGTCCCCAACACCTCATTTTTACTATGGACGCCCAGTCCTCACCCTCAACAACTTCTCTTTCAATTCCTCCCACTTCCTTCAGACAAAGAAGGTGGTCATGGGTACCCGCATGGGCCCAAGCTATGCCTGCCTCTTTGTAGGTTACGTGGAACAATCCCTCTTCCGTACCTACACTGGCCCTAAACCCCACCTCTTCCTCCGTTACATTGATGACTGTATCGGCGGCGCCTCGTGCTCCCACAAGGAGCTCGAACAGTTCATCCACTTCACCAACACCTTCCACCCCAACCTGAAGTTCACCTGGACCATCTCCAACACTTCTCTCTCCTTCCTGGACCTCTCTGTCTCCATCTCAGGTAACCACCTAGAAACCGATGTCCATTTCAAGCCCACTGACTCCCACAGCTACCTGGAATACACCTCCTCCCACCCACCTTCCTGTAAAAATGCCATCCCCTATTCCTAATTCCTTCGCCTCCACCGCATCTGCTCCCAGGATGAGGCATTCCACTCCCACACATCTCAGATGTCCTCATTCTTCAAGGACCGCAACATGCCCCCTGCAGTGGTCGAGAACACCCTCGACCCTGCCTCCCGCACTTCCCGCAACTCATCCCTCACACCCTGTCCCCGCAATAATAACCAAAAAAGAATCCCCCTTGTCCTCACGTACCACCCCACCAACCTCCGGATCCAACGCATCATCCTCCGACACTTCCGCCATCTGCAATCCGACTCCACCACCAAAGACATTTTTCCCTCCCCACCCTTGTCTGCTTTCCGGAGGGACCACTCCCTCCATGACTCCCTTGTCCGCTCCACACTCCCCTCCAGCCCCACCACACCCGACACTTTTCCCTGCAACCGCAGAAAGTGCTACACCTGCCCCCACACCTCCTCCCTCACCCCAATCCCAGGCCCCAAGAAGACTTTCCACATCAAGCAGATGTTCACCTGCACATCCGCCAATGTGGTATACTGCATCCACTGTACACATTGTGGCCTCCTCTACATCGGGGAAACCAAGCGGAGGCTTGGGGACCGCTTTGCAGAACACCTGCGCTCAGTTCGCAACAAACAACTACACCTCCCAGTCGCAAACCATTTCAACTCCCCCTCCCATTCCTCAGACAACATGTCCATCCTGGGCCTCCTGCAATGCCACAATGATGCCACCCGAAGGCTGCAGGAACAGCAAATCATATTCAGCCTGGGAACCCTGCAGCCCAATGGTATCAATGTGGATTTCACAAGCTTCAAAATCTCCCCTCCCCCAACCGCATCTCAAAACCAGCCCAGCTCATCCCCGCCTCCCTAACCTGTTCTTCCTCTCACCTATCCCCTCCTCCCACCTCAAGCCCCACCTCCGTCTCCTATGTACTAACCTCATCCCGCCCCCTTGACCTGTCCGTCCTCCCTGGACTGACCTATCTCCTCCCTACCCCCCTACCTACACTCACCTTTACTGGCTCCATCCCCGCCCCTTTGACTTGTCTGCCTCCTCTCCACCTATCCTCTCCTCTATCCATCTTCTATCCGCCTCCCCCTCTCTCCCTATTTATTTCAGAACCCGCTTCCCCTCCCCCATTTCTGATGAAGGGTCTAGGCCCGAAACGTCAAGCTTTCCTGCTCCTATGATGCTGCTTGGCCTGCTGTGTTCATCCAGCTCCACACCTTGTTATCTCGGATTCTCCAGCATCTGCAGTACCTCTTATCTCTGATACAATAAACCTGCTCTGCTTGTAAAGATGAAACCTCCCTTCAGCCAAAGACAGCGTATTGAATTGAATTGAATCATTTATTGTTATGTGTATTCATTATAAAATACAGTGAAAAATGTGTACCGTCGCCATACTTAGGCATTATTCACATTAACTTAAAATTTAAAAAAAGAAAGATCACTTAGAGAGAGTCCAACCTTTCCTTCTCCATTGCTACAGTCTCACCCGGGCTATACCAGCCCATGCCATGTCGCTGCCAGAATCCTGCTCTGGGCTATTGTAGCCATGCCATGCTGTTGCCAGAGTCCCACGCCAAGCTATAGCAGCCAACACCATGCTGCCACCGGAGTCCCACTCCAGGCTTCCCAGCCCATACCATGCCACTAGCAGAGTCCTTACACACTTAGTGTCAATAACTTTCACGAATACAAACAGGGAGGATTGGTGGCAGTGGATCTTTTTTCATTTGTGGGTTGTGGGTGTTCCTGACTGGCCAGCATCTATTGCCTGTCCCTAGTTGCCCTTGAGAAGATGGTGATGAGCTGCCCTCTTGAACCGCTGCAGTCCACCTGCCGTGGGTTGATGCACACTGCCATTAAGGAGGGAATTCCGGGATTCTGACCCAGTGACAAAGAAAGAATTACGCTATATTTCCAAATCAGGATGGTCAATTGGAGGGGAATTTGAAGGTGATGGTGTTCCCATGTATCTGCTGCCCTTGTCCCTCTAGATGGAAGGTACTATCTATGGATCTTTGCTGAATTTCTGCAGTGCATCTTGCAGATAATACACACTGCTTCTAATAAGTGTTAGTGGTGAAGGGAGTGGACATTTGTGGATGTAGTGCCAATCAAGCAGGCAACTTTGTCTTGGATGGTGTGAAGCTTCTTGAGTGGTGTTGGAGCTGCACCCATCCAGGCAAGCAGGGAGTATTCCATCATACTCCTGACTTACGCCTTTGAGATGATGGACAGGCTTTGGTAGTCAGGAGGTGAGTTACTCACTGCAGTATTCCTAGCCTCTGACCTGCTCTTGTTACCACAGTATTGATATAGGGAGTCCAGTTGAGTTTCTGATTAATGCTAACTCCCAGGATGTTGACAGTTGGCAATTCAGTGATGGTAGCGCCATTGAATGTCAAGGAGCAGTGGTTAGACTGTGTATTATTTGGACATGGTTATTGTCTGGTATTTGTGTGGAGGAAATGCTAATTTCCACTTGTCAATCCAAGCCTGAATATTGTCCAAATCTTATCACATTTGAACATGAGCTGTATCTTAGGTACAGATAAGTATCTTAGGAGTTGTGAATGGTGCTGAACATTGTGCAATCATTGGCGAACATCCCCACTTCAGATCTTATGATGGAGGGAAGGTCATTGATGAAGCAGTTGAAGATGGTCCCATCTACCATGGCATGCTGGATTGTATCAGAGATCACAAACATGATGTATAACAGGTTGAGACTTCAAACAGTTTATGCAAGATGTACATGTGTCACAATAGTTCTATTGGAAATGAGCACTGACTTGCATAATTCATATTTTGTGGTTTCACACCAGATGTACCTTCAAGGAGTGGAAATCTTTATGATTTAAAAATGCATATGGAGATTCACAGCCACACAAATGCAGTTGATGATACCTGGCTCTCGGGAAACCCAATGATGGCACTGAACAAAGCTGACTTTTCCATCACTGGTGGATGAACATTCTTGCACAAATTATTGGCTATTTCTCAGGAAATCCTCAGATATCACTGTCGTCATCTCTCTTACATCTGACGGTAACCTGTTCTTGTTCTCTGGGTACATCACCTGTGCCCACTTGCACCAGAACTTCTGAAGAAAGGTCACTGGACCCAAAACGTTAACTCTGATTTCTTGTCACAGATGCTGCCAGACCTGCTGAGCTCTTCCAGCAACATCTGGTTTTGCATCAGAACTTTCCCTGGATATTTGAATCCACACCAACCTTTGCCTCTCGTGCTGTGTTTCATTGGCCTTGCAGCCTCTATTGTTGAACAGCAAAATTTCTCCATTTCTTATTTTTTTTTCAATCAACCTGTTCAGAGATGCTATAACACCTCTCTGGAGCTGGCAGGACTTGAACCCAAGCCTGTTAGTTCAGAGAAAGGAACACTACCACTGTACCACAAGAATTTCCTGTCACCTTTTTTCCATCCTCCTCTTCTGCTTCTGAAGTTGACATATATTGCGTGAATGGGACCCTTGGTTGTAACAGTAGTTGCATTGTGTGAAGAGGGTGGACATACATGTGAAGTGTACTTGTCCATGGTGTTCATCTGTATAGGTAATTATTAGGTAGTCCCTTTTACTGAGTCAATTGCATGCAAGGTGAAATGCCACCACCCAAAACAATCTTTCTCCCACTCCATCTGCATTCCTTCCATCCAAATTTGTGTTTACAGCCAGCCACCAACAATGGTGCATATTACATTTAAACCTGATCCTGAACCTTGTATGTTCCTCATGTCACCCTGAAGTGTTCCCCATTCCATCCTTCACCCACTCAACATGATGTTTCCTCTCCCTCTGTTATGCTTGAACTTGTCCTACTTACCTTGGACTGTATTCACATGTTTCCTGCAGATTCCATCTCCTTCCCGTGATCTTCCCAATATGGATTCTGTCCCTGAATCGCCCATTATCATCATCCATGTTCTTGCCCATTCCTGTGATCCATCCCAAGAGACTTTCCAATAGCCAAACTTCACACTGAAGATGCCCACTGAATGTGGCTGTTCCATTCTCTGTCCACCTTCATCATTTCAACCCTCAGGACTCCTGTTTTGATAGCAATGATCCCACTCCTTAGGCCCATCATCCCACTTTCAATCCCTGCCTTGTTTTAATCCCCCCTCTTTAAAACTGCACCACACTCAGGATGCCACACCATTCCACATCTCCCTGTACACAACCGCCAACCTTTCAACACCTCGTGCCATGGAGTTCAGCATGCACAACTACTTGCCTCAGTGACACCTTCACAAAACCAGCAATGCCACTTTAAATAATTATGAACCCAGTGTCATGAGATTGTCATGCATTGTTAACTTTATTCTAAGAGTCAGGTTTTAATGGAAGCTGTTTCACGTTAATGAGTATTCATGGCATACAGATGTTTTATGAATAGAAACCTGCCACAAGCTGGTATAATGTAAACATGCTGCTGACATTATTTCTGCATCTCAGCTCCCTATCAGGAAATCAAAATTTCCCACATTTGTAGGCTCCATATCATCCCACCTCCACAGGGGGCACAGAAATTATAACCTACTTTCATGAAGTAACTGTAATAAACCTATGAGTTTCTGCAAATACTCTAAAGGGAAAAAAAACTTACAACTTAACAGAGTCAAAGTAAGTTAAATTCTAGTATTTTTAGCTTCCTAATACTTACAAGGATTTGGAAATCACCTTATTTCCCCATCCCAGTGAGTAGCTTTTGCCATTACGAATGAAAATTGGCTAACACACTGTAAATTCTCAATCTCGGGCATATAATTGATGAAGGTGCCACCAAGGGATCGTTAAATTTGGTTGGATGAGCCTCCCACCTCCAATCACCCCATTCTATACACCTACCATTTGTCACTTGGAACAACCATTCCAAATTAATTTAGAAAGGGATGGAGTCTTCTTCATTCTATTAGATGATTTCTCAGTCAAACAGTTCTTGTTCTCACATCCAATATTTGTATGCAAAAAACAAAATTGTTCAAAGATCTCTTTAAAAATAGCACCCTTAATTATTTATTTCCTGGATGGTATGATGCAATGTGCCAGGAAATCATTTGTAAATTCTTGGAAACTTCAAGGCAATCTCGAAGAATTAGCAGCCGTACAAGTACAGCCCACTCTAATACTTAAAGGGAGGGAAAAGAGATTATTCATTCTATCCTGGCTGAACTTGTATAATCATTAATGCTTGCTACAAAGGAGCAAGGCTAAAGCCTAGGTTCATGCACTGCTGAGATAATGATGTGTGGCAGGTGAATTCTGCACAGAGAAGCAAATTCTCTGTTTAAAAATAGATACATGTGAATTCAAAGAAAGTCTGACTACAGCAGTAAGACTGAACCGAAGGCATTGAGAGGTAATGAACTGTGAATTTGACCAATATGTTATCTGCTTTCTGGTACAAAATGAACACAGTAAATAACCCAAAGTAAAAGGGAGTGATTACTACCTCATGCTTTCTTCAAACCTATTGTTTCATGATCTCTCTTGATCTAACAGTTCATTTGAGGGGGGATGCTTAGCTAGTCACCAGCAACAAAGTGAAAAACAGTAAAATCCCATGAACAAGGCCAGGATGGCAGTTAATAAACAGGAATGGATACATGAGGAATAATAATAGACGTAAATCATCTCACAGCTTTTTGAGTACCTGATGAGCAAATTACTACTGGAAATAAATTTGACTGGTTAAGAATGTATAAATCTAGAAACTATTGTTGGTGATAAAGGGATCAATGCCTTTTTATGTAGCATCTTACTGCTCACTAATTTAACACAAGTGTTAACCCATTATAGGACTCTGCTAAAACAGCAGAGGTAAGTAACACAAGCCATTAGTCAATATTTACTTTATAGTGGGCTCAATTACTTGAAGTAGAAAATTTCAAAGACTGTTGAAACATACATGCAACAGTGGACATAAAAGCATGACACAATCAAGACTAAACAGATTCTATTAGGTTTCATATTAGCCTTGACCTTGTCAAACTTCGAAAACCTTCCTATCTGTGAGCTGTGACATTTAATTTGTCTTTCCTTTCATATAAGCCACTGCAAGCATATTGATTTGGACCTTCCTATTCTTTAATAAACACCTTTTTAAAGATCAAACATATCAAGCAGAAGACAATTCATACTTGACAGATGCTAGCAAATAGCCTGCTATCAAAAAATTATTGTGTCAAATCCTGTTACATTTTGAATTACATGACCACTGACAAGTTCTGCAACCCTTATTTAAGGACAACCTCACACTGAATGCTTGTGTTTCTTATGAATTTATAACTCAGTACACCCACTTGTATCCTGAGTACTTTCACTGTCATTCTCTAAAGTAAAAATGTGTAAGTTGCACTGAACGTTTTCCACTTGGTATCATAATACTTCTCACTGTTGCTAATTCTTGCCCTGAAAATGGCAATGCTACACAAGCAGAGTTTTGGCTTTTCCTCAATCTGTTATTAATAAAATGACCAATTTTATGAATATCTGTTATGGGTTGAAGCATTGCCCAATAACAAGAAATCTTAAAACAAGATGTTCTTTATGAACAAAGAAACATGGATAGAGTTCCTGTGCTTTTCCCATAGTTTTTCCAGTGGAAAAGGCTCCATTGTTATTAAGCACATAGAAACTCAGCCCCAAAAAGTCCTGCCGTCAGAGTGTATAGGATAGGCTGAAGAGCTAAAATTGTTGATGATATTCGGCAGCTGCATGACACTAAATGAGTCCTGTGAACATTCTCATATGTGCCAAAGACAGCACAATGAAAACTTGTTTTCTGCGCTAGCAAGCAGTTTGTTTTCTGTAGTTGTTTTCCATACTGGCTGTTTTTTACACTTAATATGCAAATGGGACTCACGTTCCGAGAGTGGGAGTTCACCACAGACCGGAATCGTGAATGGTGCCAGGAGCTAACCTAAGCCTCCAGACCAGCTGTCAATCGGGGGGTCCATGATGGGCAGAAGGGCGTGAGACTTGTTTTTTCTTTTTCCTTTTTTAAAACTCATTATAATCATATTATTACTTAATAAACACCCACATTTAAGCAAATTGCTGTCGTCAAGTCTTCTCTTAGCTATATTTGACCGAATCCAAAAGAACAATTTGAAAACACCCTGTGATCCAAGACACTTTTGGCGACACGGATGGGATTCGGAAAAATATTTCAGAGAAGGCAAAGGCGACTTGATGCACCAGAGACCTTCCATATTCCAGGATGGAATGCAGCAGACTCTGGATTTGGGTCCGTAGCTAACTTGCTAGCACAATTATGACCTCCGCAAGAATGGGGAATGGTTATAACCTGAAAAAAAGAAAAAGGAGGGTTAATCATACAGGCTGTCTTACACAAGTGCTTGCGAGGAGTGGGCTTCCTCAAAAACATGGACAATGTACCACAAATGGGATGGATATTGTTAACAGTTTTGTGTTCTACATGTAGGAAATTGGAAAAGTGCCAGGCCAAAAACAGGCAACTTGAGGCCGCATTGACAGCGATAGAACAGCTTAACATCACCCTAACAGAAGCAGTTAAGACAGTGCAGGAAAGAGCTGAGAAGGCAGAGGAGAAACAGAACCAGATAGTATGCTGTCTAGCAACGGTACAACAGAAAAAGAGAGCAAAATGGCGCAATTGGTAAGTTGACCCAGTCAAAGTGCGCACGTTATTAACCTTACAATGGGACCCCGACCACTGGGATGAAGACATTTGGTATCCATCAGATTCAGAGTATGAATGGACAGCCAGGGAAGAGGATGCTCCACCTCGTGCTATTAGCACGACCCCTAATAACAAATAAGGAAAAACAGGTGGAGGACAAACATTACAACATTTGAGAATAGTAAGGGATTACTCTAGAGTATGATTTGCAGGATTTGGGGTCGCGCTTTAAGCAGAAGTCAGGTGAACCCTTGACCTCTTGGTTGATGCGGTCATGGGACCAGGGTAATGCCCATATTATGCTGAGTGCCACAGAGCGAGGGAATCTGGGAGCACTAAGTGTTGATCCACATGTGAATAGTGTTTTTAGAAACATAGGGCAAGCTGGATTGTTGTGGAATGCACTGACACTGGTAGTGAAACAAGTACCCTTCCTGAGAGACTCAGAAGGCAATGTTGAAAACTGGGCAAGCATACCAGAAGGTATAAAACATTTGAGGGATTTGGCTACTCAAGCGGGTATGTATTCACCACAGTTTCAGGGTCCAGACGGTAAGTAATGTGAAGTGGTCCGAGCTGGATGAGACGTGCCCTGTTAGCCCTATTAGGGCCATTCCAGGGACAGGCAGTGGGACAGGTATGTTTTTTATTAGTACAATTAAGGGATGTGGAGGCTGATAAGCGAAGAGTGAGGCCCACCCGAACGTTTGACAAACAGGAACAACAAGTTGGAGATGGAGTGGGTTCGAAGGTGAAACAAAAGATAACCAGATGGAAAATGTTCATGGCATTATTAGGAGGGGGAATAGAGAGGAGTAAGATAGATGGAATACCTACGGATGCCATGTACAATATGTGGAGGATGCATTGCTCTCCAAAGGCTAAGGAAGTAAGAGAGACTACATCAGATGCGAAGGGAGGAAAGGAAACCATACTGACTGCGTCTCCCTAGCCTGGAGGACATTGGGCAGTTGTGGCGAGCCAGTCAGCCAATCGATTAGGGGTGGGGCCAGGACTCCGAGCTCTGTGTAAGGGCATTTGGTGGGATGACTAGAGACCCGAGGACTCATGTCCCTATCACTGTTTATTGGAGGAAAGGCAATGTACAACGGGACATCGCACTATTAGACACTGGGGCAGAAGCTACTATTATACATGGCAATCCATATAGACATGTAGGGGTCAGAACGACTATTAATGAACTTGGTGGGATGATAACACCAGTAGTTAGAACAAATATTAGAATGGCCTTGGAGAATGGACCCCCTTGAGTAGTCCTGGCATTGATATCCAACATACCAGAAAATATTATTGGTATGGACTTATTGAAAGGTTCCACCTTGCAGACCCCACCTGAAAATTCACTTTTGGTATATGAACTGTGTTGGGAAACCCTCATTATTCCTCCACCCACATGAGTGGTTTCGATGAAACAGTATCGTATTCTGGGAGGACACGAAGAAATTGGGGATACTATACAGGGCTTGGTAGTTGCAGGACTGTGACACATGCAGTACTGGTGTACAATAGCCCTTTATGGCCTGTAAAGGAGCCTGATGGAAGCTGGCAAATGACTGTTGATTACTACCAACCCAGCAAATATGCTCCTCCATTAAGAGTGGCTGTGCCTGATGTGGTCACCATTATGAAAAGTTTGTCACAAGAGCCAGATACCTGGTATGCCTTTATTGATCTAGCAGATGACTTTTACTCGATACCGATAGCCCCAGAAACAGAAGCTCAGTTTGCTTTTATATGGGAAGTTCGCCAATATATCTTCTGTCGGCACAAGGATACTACACAGTCAAACCTCATGCCATGGGCCAGTGGCAAGGGACTTAGATATGTGTTCGCTGCCACCGGACAGTCATGTGGTGCATTATATTAATGATATCTTGATCTGCAGACCAAAGGAAACCACAGTGGCAGAATCTCTAGCCACACTGGTGCAACATATGCAAGACAAAGGCTGGGAAGTAATCCTGAAAAAGATGCAGCGACCAGTGCAGTTTTTAGGCATTTGGTTGACAAAAGGGGATAAGAGTCATCCCTGAAAAAGTAAAGAATAAAATACAAGAAATGGCTCTTCCAAATAGCAACACTGGGGCATAGAAATTTATAAGTCTGCTCGGATATTGGCCCAGACATATACCTCACTTGACCACATTACTAAGATCATTATATGCTGTTACTTAAAAGAAAGCTCAGTTCAAATGGGATGATGAACAACAGAAAGCACTTATGGCTGCCAAAGAGGCCATAGCAGTAGCACGTCCCCTGGCCCCTCAGATACCTGGTATACCCCTTCAATTACAAGTATCAGTAGTACAAAATGTAGCCACATGGAGCTTGTGGTGCAGAAAAAAGGGAAAGCAACACCTCTGGTGGTCCAGAAAACTGACTGAAGCAGCTATGCGTTACACGCCATTTGAAAAGCAACTTCTGGCCTGCTATTGGACTCTAGTAGAAACTGAAGGGTAGATGTGCAAGGACAAATTGCTCCTAAGACCTGAGTTACCAATTCTGACATGGGTGTTATCTGATGTTGCGACCCACAAGGTCGGTAGAGCCCAACAAAGCTCACTGTAAAATGGAAATGGTACATAGCCGATTGAGGCAAGCTTGGAAAGGAAGGGGTTGTCAAACTCCATGAACAAATAGGTGAATATCTCACCAGGTAAACAAACCCCAAGTCCCGACCGGACAATACTTTCATCTCTCATTCAATGGGGCTTTCCGTTTGAGCAACTGTCTGAAGATACCTATCACTGCGCTTGGTTCACTGATGAATCAGCCACCTGGAAGAATGGCCAAAGGTGATGGTGAGCAGCTGCATTTAATCCCTTCTCACAGACTATCCATAGTCAAGGAGATGGATGATTGAGCCTATATGATGAATTGGCAACTGTGGTCCTAGTGCTGGAAGAAGAGAGTCAGCTTTTGCATATTTATACTGACTCCTGGGCAGTGGCCAAAGGAATGGGCTGTATGGACTGGCAACCTGGCAATCACATAACTGGAAAATTGCAGGAAAGCTCATGTGTGGATCAGACCTATGGAAACAAGTATGGGGCAAAGGCACTGCACAAGAAAATTACTGTGTACTGTATTGATGCCCATATGAAGAATGGGTTGGAATCTGCTGATCACAACAATACAGTGGACAGAACAGTACAAGCCAGAATGGTTGAAGATGCATCTCAAGAGTATCACACTGGAAACTGGGCTTGTGAAAAATCAGGACACTCCAGGTATCACAGCGCTGTGCAATGGGCAAGAGATCGAGGTTAGCAGTTACCTGCTGACCTGGTGAAAGAAGTCACTGGCAGGTGTGAAATATGTCAAAAGGTAAAACACATCTTACTGCTGAAAAAGCCAATGACACAAATCAAACGAGGAGACCAGCCTGCTCAAATATGGCAGATTGACTACATTGGCCCATTACCGTTACAACAACGATATCAATATCTGTTAACCATAATGGGCACTTACTCTGGGCTAATGCTAGCTTTCCTGACAATCAAAGCAAATCAGAGTAACACTGTTAAGGGCCTAGAACAGTTGATATCCTACAACAGTGATCCATCAGAAATACAATCAGTTAATGGCTCACACTTTACAGGTCAAAAGATGTAGCAATGGGCTGCAGACAATGAAATATGTTGGATTCCACATCCCTTATTACCCTCAAGCACCTGCCCTTGTAGAACAAATGAATGGGTTACTAAAACAACAAATTAAATTAGATACCCCTAATCATACATTACAGGGGTGACTTAAAGTGCTGCCACAGGCATTGTGTAATATGAATAATCAGCCTCTGAAAGGAGGGACCCCCATGAGTAAGTTGTTTAATGGGGTGGGCAGTTACATCCTCTCAATAAAACTACAATGACTGATGAGGTTTATACAGAGGGAAACACCCACCTAAACCTGGTGAGATACTCGCCCATGGACAAGGTGATTCCTACTGGATATTGATAATGGGGCAGGAAGCACCAGAATGTATAAGACAGAAGGAAATTAATGAAAAAGCGAGTGAGTTGTCAAAGATTGTGAACTGATAAGATATGAAGTCTTCACAGAACCATGTGAATTTATTATGGATGGATGCTGCTGTGGATGAGACATCAGTTGGCTGTACCTAATCTCATGAAAAGGCCACTGCAGTCATTAATTTGATGATAAACCCTATTGTTATATTATTCGTATTGTTGATGGTTATTTTCATTGTAGTTCTAATTTTCTGGTGTAGGTCACATACTCTTATACATCCTCGCTTGGCTGTCACAGATTTGCGTCTGTAGTTGCAATTGTAACATGTACTGTCAAATATCATCGGGGTAGATTGTATAGGGTGGGCTGAAGGGCTAAAATTGTTGATGATATTAATCAGCTGCATGACCTTGGATGAGTCCTGTGAACATTCCTGTACCTGCCTGTCTTGAATCACAGAGCGCATCCAAACGTTTCTTTTCGGATTCAGTTAAATGCAGTTAAGAGAAGGCTCGTCAACAGCAATTTCCTTAAATATGAACATTTATTAAGCAATAATAAAAGACGAAAACAAAGGCACATTTATTAAGGTAAAGAAAGAGAATGAAAAATAAAGGGAAAAAACAATAAGCCTCACACCTTTCTGCCCATCAGAGACCCCTCAATCGATAGCTGGTCTGGAAGCTGAGGTTGTTTCTCGCATAGTTCACAATCCCAAGTCCGAGGTGAAGTCCAGTGACTTTGAACAAAACTCTCTCTCTTATACAGTGTGACAAACAGCAAGGCACAGAAAAAATAATTACAGAAAAACAGATTGATTATGCCGTCTTCAGCACGTACAGGAATGTTCACAGGAATCATTCAAGGTCATGCAGCTGTCGAATATCATCAACACATTTAGCCCTTAAGCCCATCCTATACAATCCACCCCTGATGATATTTGACAGCGTATGTTACAATTGCAGATGCAGACCCAAATCAGCGACTGCCGCGCAAGAACGTTTAAGCGTATGTAACCGACAATAGATTAAAACTACTATAAAAATACCTGGTATCAATACAAACAATACAACAATAGGGTTTATCATCAAATCGCAGTGGCCTTTGGGGACCAACCCTTAAATATATATCCTACCACTGATGCACAATCAAGGCAGTGATGGAACCAGAAAGTCATGCCACCTGACTGAGGTGACCAGAATATGTCTATATTCTTTTTCAGTTAATCTATTTATGTAATTTGCTCTGAAATTCAATATATTCCAGATTCAGGTTCATTAATTTGTATTTTTTAAATTCTCCAGTTCCCTATCCACAGGCCATTTCACCCAACAAGATACATGGACTCAAAATTTCTCCAGCCCTCTTCATCTGTATCCATTTTGAGATACTTCTCCAAATGTTTCCTTCGCTGCCAGTTGTGTGAATGATTGTATCATTGAGTGGTAACTACCTCCAAATGCAGATACCCACTTTGAGCTACAATGCAAATGGTATCAAACAATACAGCTCTAATGATCATCAGGCTTAACCTTCAACTTATGCACCCCGCCTTTTAATTTTTCAGGCATTCCCTTACCACAGACTCATATACCACCTGTGTCTTCACTCAGTCTTCTTTCACATACACTAACTGTCCTAACCCACTACAATTTAAACACTGGAGTATGTGCATCATACAAATGCTCAAGATGTAGTATCTGTAATGTCATCCGATGGGCCCTTTCACTCAGTATACTATTACTCCTCCCAGAATCCATATTCTTCCATTTTGGTAACATTTTGGCATAATAGCCAATCACACTTTTCATTTTGATTGTAATTCTTTTTACATCCCTTTCACAAATACTACTTTCATTTTTTTTGAAATCAGTTTCTCTATAGATTATGTGTTAGTGTCTTATTCTTTAAACTATGTCTGTGTGCTCTTCCAAGCCACACTAATCCTTTCGTCAAATAGGTGTACATGTCTGAGATCCATTCTTCAGTGCATGCCTTTGACCATCACATGTTTGTTACCTCCAAGGTAATATTCACCTTTGCACACTTACATTGGTATGCCAAGACCACATCATGCAATTTTGACTCCCACATAATCTTATCAAATGATCTATGATGTTTTACTTATCTCTCCACAAATGGTGCCGAAGGACACAAACATCACCAAGAGAAAACTATCAGTTTCATGCTCTCATCTAAACCTCCTTTTCACTACTGTAACATTTTAACCTAAATTGCCACTTCAAAACATTATTCTAATTTTTTTGTCTTCTGCCACCAGTCTCCACCCTTAATTACTTTGTCTCATCCAATTTTGAAACTTAACTATTACCACCACGTCTTATTCCAGAGATCTATAGAGATTTGTAGTCCATGGAACATAATCTTACAATATTTTATAACAGAAGTCAAACATTTGTTTGATTCAGGCACAACATACTTTGTTTGTGCTTTCTCTAAGGTAACACACATATTTTAAAGTTACTTGATGACTCATTCTTGATATTTGACATATCTCTATGCAAATTTGTACAAATTGAACATTCTGTTTACTCCCTTATAGTCACTAACCATTTTCTTGCATTGAAACTACTGAGACTGCGTGCATGCACCTTATCATTTCCCAGAATCCCTTTAAATTTTCAGGTAACTATTTCATTTAAACGTTTTAGAATACCAAGGCATATGAGTCTTAATATCGTTTTTGTCATGATAATGCTTAAGTGTACCCAGGGTCAGTGCTTTCAAGATTCCTGACACTCACTACAATTGATATTTGCACAGTACTTCTCCAACACTGTTATTGATGAATGGTTTGATAGGTTGAGGGTGCCTCATCCATCACTGTGTTGCGATGTTGAAATTATGCAAATGGGTTCAGCCTTCAGTGTCTCTAATTTCTAAACAAAAACAAACATGCTCCATCCATTCCACGTCAAACAGAATGGGTTAATTAGTATTAATCTACTACTGATTAAAAAACGTGGGTAGGGCATAAACTCCTGCACGCAATTGTGTCATCCATCTCTCCCATCCTTGAAGGAAGGAAAAGCCCACCCCCTTGTTAAATTTGCCTTTCTGAAACTCCTTGCTCACAGGGAGTTGCATTTTCAACATTCTAAAGTCCGTATCACTTGGATATTAACAATGAGTTAAGCTTATCATCAGAAATTAAAGATTCACTCATGTTAAAACAGTATTTGGAAATTCACTCTGACCAGAAAATGAAATTCCAAACATAGTAATTTCTGGGATTAAAATCTAGCCAAATCCAAACACAACATGGAGCCAACTCCAAAAGGTAAATTTTTGCCAAGCTTCACAAACCAAATTTTTAAATCAACGTTTCGCAGATTTTTGCTTTACACAACCACTGATGGCTTCTTAAAAGGACATTACACTAACGATACATATCCCACAAGATACAGGCACACAACACACTTTCAACTTTAAAGTATCCCCAGATCTGAATCTCCAGGGAACAAAAAGACACAAATAATGCAAGAAGACATTTAGCAACCAACAAACAAAGATGCATACAAACCAGACCACAAAGAGTTAACACTCATACAAGGTTCATTGCACTTGCACAGTGCAGACACCTGGCCTCCAGTTCTCTGTTTTCCCAGTTATAACAGTCCCCCATCCGTTCGAAGGTCCTAATTATGCTAACATTTTAGCTACAGATCTGAATCCAGAATCCAGCATTCCACTCTGAATACTGAGGGTCTCCGGAGCATCAGGTTGCTTTTTCCTTCTCTTACACATGTTCCCAAACCCCATCCTCATCACCAAAAATGTCTTGAATCACAGAGTGCATCCAAGTGGTTCCTTTCGGATTTGGTTAAATGTAGTTAACAGAAGGCTTCTCAATGCAATTTCCTTAAATATGAACATTATTGAGTAATAATAAAAGACCAAAAAAGGAAAGAATATTTATTAAGTAAACAAAAAGAATGAAAAAGTGAGGGAAAAAACAAAAAGCTTCATGCCCTTCTGCCTCTCAGGGATCCCTCGATCGACAGCTGGTCTGGAGACTGAGGTTGTTCTTGGCCCCATTTGCTTGATCCCAGTCCAAGCTGAAGACTGGAATGACACTCTCTCTCTTAAACAGTGTAACAAACAACAAGGCACAGAAAAATCTACAGAAAAACACATTGAATGTGCCGTCTTTGGCATGTACAAGTATTGTCACAGGACTCATTCAAGGTCATGCAGCAGTTGAATATCATCGATACATTTAGCCCATAACCCCATCCTATTCAGCGCTGCAAACCGCACAATCAAAACTTGTTTTCTATACTAGTAAGCAGTTTGTTTTCTGTAGCTGCTTTCTATACTGGCTGTTTCTTACACTGTAAAAGAGAGAGAGAGTTTCATTCCGAGAGTTGGACTTCAACTCAGACCAAGATCATGAACGGTGCCAGGAACAAACCTAAGCCTCCAGGTCAGCCATTGATCATGGGGCCCCCGAAGTGCAGAGGAGTGTGAGACTTATTGTTTTTTTTCCTTCTTTTCCCTTCTTTTACTCATTATTATCATTGTTATCGTTTAATAAATATCAACATTTAAGCAAATTGCTATTATCGGGTCTTCTGTCAACTATATTTAACTGTATCCAAAAGAACCGCTTGGATACACCCTGTGATCCAACACAAGGGCCAAAAGCAATGGGTGGTAGTGGCAGTTAACTTGTTTAGGTTTTCTGTGGGACCAAGGGTCATATCTTATTAGTGGCAGCCGAATAGGTTCCATTGGGACTGCCATCCCAATTAAGGATGGTTACTTACCACAGGAAGTGTCAGCAATTATAAGGAAACATCTCAGCAGCACCACCAAGAAAAGTAGTTATTTATGAGGTATACAGGGAGCATGGGGACCCATCAATGGCCCTGCACCATTATAGACAGTTAAGTGTGATCTGGGTTCCATTAGAGAGGTTTATTTTCTCAGATCAGACTATCACTGGGAAGAACCCCTGTGGGTCAAAGACTTGTAAAAGGAAGTTCTCCAAAGCCTACTGAGAGTCTGGCAGGAGTTTAAGCTGTAGTCTTGTTTTACAATACAGGGTCCAATGGGGGGCAGGGATCTGGTGGTGGGAAGAATCCTTAATCGTAACTTAATTGGCTCAATTAGCCTAAGGTGGATAGGCCCATCTATAATTCTCCTATCATTGACAAAGTGCCATGGCAATGAAAAGAATACAGGCACACAACTGCCATAATCAGATGTCACCTTGCTAGCCTTACCTAACTCCAGCTAATCCCCAAAGGGATGATAAAATCTCATCCTTTCTTTTACTCTTTTTTTTATAAACAGAACAGAATGATAACTTGCTAACTATGGTGCTATGTACAATTCCAAGAAAACAATGGCCAAGAAACTTAGGTATCACTTTTGACTGAAATGCAATACATGGTAAAATAAGGAACCACTCAGTTTGTGGGTTCCTGTCTATTTTCATGCTATGCTCACCATTTCCGAAACAATAAATATAAAAAAGAAAATCCTGGCTTCTTTCAGATGGTGATGCTGGGTGACATTGAAAGTAATGTGAGAGTTTAAATATAAGTAGATTGATGATCACAATACGCTATTAATAATTAACAATCATAACCCATTGCAAGACCCCATAAATGATATCATTATAAATTACGGCTGCAATATAATATATCACGTGACATACTTATTGACTTCAAGTTAATTTTATCCATTTAAAATCAGTGAACCATGCTCTCTATCTGGGATTGATTAAAACTAATCCAATTGTGCGTGCACTAATCAAAGTATATCATTATCGTGCATAGGTGGCTGCCCATCATTTTCAATCAGACAGACCCAGTGTCAGGTGTAGCAACCTGATGATTTTGAAGAACAACATCAGGCAGAGATCTGGCCATTTGATCATTTTATAGCAAGAAAATGCATGCAGACTGACTCAAATAATGTTTTTTTTAGATTCAGACAGTTTCCAACTATTCTTCTCTTTTAGACTGTATTCTTTTTTGAAGGGCTGTCTTACCAAGAGTCAAGACACCACATTTTTGAGTCCTCACATGCTGGCACATTAGTTGAAGTGGTGTCAAGTTTTGTCTATTTTATGGTCTAGTGAGGTACCTTGCAATGTTTTACTGCATTGAAGGTGCTAAGTAAATGCATGTTGCTTTTGTTACCATCGGCACTTCCATGAGTTTGTATGATATATAATGAGCAATGGTTAAATCAAGGTAGCCATTAACACACAGCATTGGTTTTATACACGCTGTGTCAGCTTAAAACTGGTCTAAGGCTTTAACCCTAAAAGATGCCCAATCAGCCCTGCAAAAAGAAAGGTACTCAAAAGTTTGAGCAACAGATCATGCTAGCCATCACATGCTGTTATTTTGCAGAAAACACATGTGCTATTCTTCATTAACAGAAAACTGCTGTCAAGCCAGAAAGAAATGTTCTGCCTATCACACAAAGGAATAATGTAATGTGATACAGTGTTGGTCTGATACCATGTAGGTACGCCATACATCCCAACAGTGGACTGTATCAAACAACATGTCCCTTTTAACTGTCTGCTGCAGGCATCATACTGCCAAGGGCCAAGCAGTTTGTGTGTTTGCAAAATTCAGAACATTGTGTGCAACACTGGATGTGGTTTTGCTACCGGAAAGCTATACTAAATAATTCTATGTTGAGAATTATACTGGATGTCACTTTAAGAGTACGTTGCCTGATTTGAATTTAATCAGTTAAATATGACTGTTAACAGTTCATGCTGCATTTTCATGTTAATGATAATCCAACCAGTCAACCATTCCATCATTGCCCTCTGCTCATGCTGTATAAATAGTTGCTTTCTTTCTAAATTGGTTTTCTTGTATTTGTTCAGGATGAAAAGCTTCAAGTTATGCCTCTTCTTAGTAGAGATGTTTCTTTTTAGTAGATATGTTTCTTTTCATTTCCGATCTCCTACGCTAAGATTTCATCTGCCCCAATTCTGAGCACAGCAGTCGTGATTCATGACCTATGAATGTGGCTTCTGTTGGAAATAGACAGCACATAAATTGAATACTCCCATCTCATTTCCATTGTTTAAAGGGCCTAGCAGCTATATTACAAAAAGTCTATTGATTATACCTGAGTGGTCGAAGTAAATTAAGGTGTTTTCATAAGATATTTTCAATCCACATCCTTTATTCATTCAGGGCATGAGGGCATCACTGGCTAGGCACTGCCCATCCCTAATTGCCCAGAGGGCAGCTAAGAGTCAACCACATTGCTGTGGGTCTGGAGTCACATGTAGTCCAGACCAGGTAAGGATGGCAGTTTCCTTCCCCAATGGGCATTATTGAACCAGATGGGTTTTTCCTGACAATCAACAATGGATTCACAGTCATCATTAGATTCTTAATCCCACATATTTTGTTGAATTCAAATTCCACCATCTGCCATGGCAGGATTCAAACACGGGTCCCCAGAACATTATCTGAGTCTCCGGATTAACAGTCCAGCGATAATACCACTAGGCCATCACCTCCGCTTCACTTACCTTACAATATCCCCAGTCACTAAAGACTCAAGTCCCAAACATTCAATTGCTGCATTTAACCTTGAACACCCATCAATTCTGCTACACCATATACCACCAGATGTTCAGTACACAGAACCATAGGAAAATTACAGCATAGAACAGGGCATTCAGCCAGTGTGTCTGTGCTGGCTGTATAAACTAGCCACTTATTCAAAACCCACTGTCCAAACCCAGCCCTTGTCAGTTAAATCACATGCTTTTCCATGAATTGAAAAATCTTCACAAGTGCCCTCTAATCCTTCTACCAACAATGTTGAATCTGAGACCCCTTGGTTATTGGCCTCTATGCTGGTGGAAACAGGTCCTCCCTGTCCACTCTTTCTGAACCCTTCATTATTTTGTACACTTCAATTAAGTCAACCCTCAGTCCCCTCTGTCCAAGGGCAAGTAACCTAACCTATCCAATCATTTCTCATACCTGCGATACCTTGCAACATTTTGCAAGTCTCTTTTGTAACCTCTCTACAACAACTACGTCCTTTCTGGAGTTAAATCTGGAACATTATCCAGACACAATCATTAACAGTCTACAAAAATTGCTCACAAAGCTGTAAGAACTGGAAGGGAACAAAGAGTGTCGGCAACCTCTAAGCCCGGTGGAAAATATTACTCTCTGCATAACAAAGTCAATTGCAACAGAGCCATGATATTTGGCATCACTGAGAATATTAATGACAATGGTATGCTCCTGCTTTGCAGCCCTTCTGAATTCTTTGCTTTCTGGCATGGTGAGTGAGCAAGCTACTGATCATGTGATAATGGTCTTACTTCCCACTTCCAACAAATCAATCTTTCCATTCTAATTTCCTACTTTCAGACCCCCAAGAACTGATACCTGCCCGACCACAACAACCTAGGGCGAAAGTGAGAGATTAACAGCACACTATGAATAAAGAGGACTCGTCAATTAATCTAACATTTTCAATCACCAGCTCAGACACTATAATACTAAAATACCATTAGATATCAGAGCAGAAATAGGCTATTCAGTCCATTGAGTCTGCTCCACAATTCCATGAAATCATGGCTGATTTGATAACTCTCATACTGCCTTTTTCCTGAAACCACTCATTCCTTACTGATTGACAATCTGTGTATCTCAGCTTTCAATACAGTTAGCCACACAGTCTCTACAGCCCTCTGCAATAAAGAAATCCACAGATCCAGAACCATCTGAGAAAATAAATTCCTCCTCATATCTGTTTTAAATGAGGAACGCCTTTCTCTGAGGTTATGCCCTCTGGTCCGAGACACAACCACAAGGGGAAACAACCTCTCCACATCTACCCTGCTAAGTCCCCTGAAAATCCTGTATGTTTCAATAAGGTTGCCTCTCATTTTTTATATTCCAACATATACAGGCCCAATATGCTCAATCTCTCCTCATAGGGCAGATTCCATACCAAAGATCAGCCTAGTGAACCTCTTCTGCAGTATCACTAATGCCAGTATATCTTTCCTTAGATAAGGAGCTCAAAACTGTTCACTGTATTCTAGCTGTGGTCTGGCTAGTGCCTTGTATAGTTTTAGCAAGACCTCCCTATTTTTATATTCTTGTCCCTTTGAATAAAGGCCAACATTCCATTTGACTTTCGAATTAACCAGAGAACATGGATGCAAGCATTTTGCGATTCAACCCAAGTTCACTTTAGTTTTTTCCTATTCTCAATGTATGAAACAGATTCCAAAATGTTTCCACCCAAACTACCGACATAAACAGAAAATTAGTTGAGTAGCCAGAAACAGAGAGCTGTAATAATGGGTAAGTACTCAAATTGGCAAGACATGACCAGTGGTGTCCTGTAGGGATGTGTGTTGGGGCCTCAATTCTTCACAATATTCATTAATGACTTGGATAATTCCATAAAAAGTCAGATATCCAGATTTGCTGATGACAAATTTGGGCAGCATTGTAGACAGTATTGACGACCTAAAAATTACAATAGGATAGCGACAGATTAGGTGAATGGGGAAAGCTGTAGCAGATGGATTTTAATATAAGCAAGTGTGCAATGATCCATTTCAGACTGCAAAAGGATAGATCAGGGTATCTTTTAGAAGGCACAAACTTAAATAAACAAAAACAGAAATTACTGGGAAAACTCAGAAGGTCTGGAAGCATCTGTGGTGAGAAAGCAAAGTTAATGTTTCAAATGCAGTGACCTTTCTTCAGAATGTTCTCAGCTTTTCCAGCAATTTCTGTTTTGTTTCTGTTTTCCAGCATCTGCAGTTCTCTGGTTATTTCCAAACTTAAATGTCCAACAAAATTTAAGTTTCAGGTGCATATTTCTTTAAAATGCCAAGAATGGGTGCAGAAAATAGTCAAGAAGTCTAATGGAATGCTGGCCTTCATATGTAAAGGGCTGGAATATAGGGATGCAGACGCTATGCTGCCTTTACACAAAACCCTAGTTAGGCCCCACTTATAGCACTGTGAGCAGATCTGGGCACCACACCTTAGGAAGGATATTTTGGCTCTGGAGAGAGTTCAGCACAGGTTTACAAGGACGATACTTGGACTTCAGGGGATAAGTTATAAGGAGAATTAGGTAAATTATGCGATAACAAGATGGAGAGCTGGATGAACACAGCAGGCCAAGCAGCATAGAATTTAGGTTAGGGGGTGATGTACTCAAGGTTTTCAGGATATTAACTGGGAGAGACAGGGTAGATAAGCTCCACTGGTTGAAGATTCTAGATCCAGGGGTCTATGAATTAAGGCCAAGCCATTCAAGAGAGATGTTAGAAAATACTTGTAAACACAAACAATAGTGGAGATTTTGGAACTCTCTTCCTATAAGGGCAATTGGTGCTTTTTCGATTGTTAAATTTAAATCTGAAATGGAAAAATTTTTATTAAGCAAGGCTATCAGCAGATATGGGCTCAAGGCAGGCACATGGAGTTAGGCCACAGATCAGCCAAGGTCTCCTCTCATTCTTCTAACCTCTGACGGTTTCAGGCCCAGCTTCATCAACCTCTACTCATAAGAAAATTCCAGGATCAACCTATGAAGCCTCCCCGCATGCCTCCAATCCCAGCATTTTTTTTCTAAATAAGGATGCCAAAACTGTTTACAATATTCTACATGTGGTCTAAGAATAAGTTACATTAACCGGCATATTGTACTTGTGTTTTTTTTTGTCAATAAGGCTGTGCAATATCAAGGGAGTGTTCCTTCATAGCCTTCCAGCCCAAGTTGGGCTGATCATCTGCACACCATTCTCAAAATAGTCATGCTGAAATGGTTGATGACACAGTATGCCCTAGTAAATAACGAGTGTGCCACCATTGTGATGCCTCCAACTGAGATAAGGGGATAAAATTCACCCCTGTCTCTACTTTGAAGAGGGTTGGAATGAATGATGCTAAGTAAGCAGAGCTTTCAAACTGAATATCTGATGAAATTGTAAGCATTTTTTTTTGTAGCTGGCCATCACTGGCAGCTATTTATGTAAGCTATATGAATGCTCCTTCGGCATTGTGATTTGGATTTGGATGCTTCATTTTTGACATTTATGAAGTAAGCATAAAAACTGTTTTATTTTAACTTCAGTTTCTGTTTTTATTAGATTTTCAATTCCTAAGAATTAAAGTTTTATAAATTCACCCCAAGTACTACAGTACTTAAGAAGGCAACTAACTGTCACTTTCTCCATAGCAATAGGGGTGGGTAATAAATGTCGGCCTTGACCCTAAAACAATCCTTCTTATTCGCACAACAGGATTAATGCCAAAATTGGGAGAGCTGTCTAAGATACCAGTCAAGCAATAGCCTGATATAGTCAAGCAACGGCCTGACATGGTAATACTCTAGGAATTATACCTTAAAACATCCCAGCTGACACTATCACCACTCCTGGCATGTCCCGTCTCACCAGTAGGGCTAACCTGGCACAGGTCACAGCACAGCAGGATAAAATCAGGAGGAAGTTGCCCTGGGAGTCCTCAACATTGACTCCAAACCTCACGAAGTATCATGCCATCAGGTCAAAAGTGGGCAAGGAAACTTCCTACTGAATGCCACGTGCTATCACCGTACCCTCCCCACCAACGCCCGCAACCGATCTGATTAATCAGTACTCCTTCATGTTTAAAACCATTTGGAGGAAACATTGAAGTGGGAGGGTGGGCAAGTGCTCACAATGCACTCTGGGTGAAGGACTCTGATGTCCGCAACAAAGTGCCATCCTCACCAATTTGCTTGCTGCAGGTGCAACTGTCCATGACTGTATCAGTAGGAGTGATCACCACACAGTTTTCATGGAGACTAGCTCCTGCCTTCACATTGCAGATATCCTCAGTCATATTGTGTGGCACTTTCACTTGTGTGGCTTTAAAGGGACAGTCTTAAAGCAGAGATAGCAACTCAAGATTCAGCATCCACAAAATACTATGAGTTATCAGAAAGAGATTGAGAGCTTAGTGGCTTGGTGTAAAGACAACAATCTCTCCTTCCAAATCAGCAAAACAAAGGAGCTGGTCATCAACTTCAGAAAGTGGAGTGGAGGACACACCCCTGTCTGTATCAATGATGCTGAGGTTGAGGTTGTTGAGAGTTTCAAATTCCTAGTAGTAAATATCACCAATAATCTGCCCTGGTCCATCCATGTTAATGCTAGTCAAGAAAGCACATCAACACCTCTAGTTCCTCAGAAGGCTAAGGAAATTCAGCAAGTCTACAATGACTCTTACCAATTTATAGATGTACCACAAAAAGCATCCTATCCAGATGCATCACAGCCTGGCATGGCAACTGCTCTGCCCAAGATTGCAAGATATTACAGAGAGTTGTGAACGTAACCCAGTCCATCATGAAAACTAGCCTTCCTTCCATTGACTCAGTCTACACTTCCTGCTGTCTTGGGAAAGCAGCCAACAAAATCAAAGACCTCCCACCCTGGTTATACTCTCTCCCACCAGGTAAAAGATATGAAGGTTCGAAAACACATACCAACAGATTCAAGAAAAGCTACTTCCCTGCTATCAGACTAATAAATAGACCTCTCATATGTTAGAGTTGATCTTTCTCCGCACCTTCTCTGTAGCTGCAACACTGTATTCTGCATTCTGTTCTATTACCCCGACGTACTTATGTAACGTATGATTTGTCTGGTCAGCACACAAAACAATACTTTTCACTGTGTCTCAGGACATATGATAATAATCAAATCAAATTGAATCAAATCAAATCAGCAGAATCATACTCACACACAATCTGCAACCTCATAGTCTGACTTTTCGCCCATACATTCAGTGGCAGCTGACAAGTATGATTGTCCATGTCATTGATCATGGGTTCTATGGGCTCTTTCATGGCTTATGAGACCAATCTCAGAACCACATCTCTGACCACACATTTGACAGGAACTCTCCCATTACCGTCAAACCAAAAAATCAAGCTTGATTCAATGAAGAATGCAGGATACCATACCAGGAGCAGTACCAGGCATACTTAAAACTTAAGCCTGTTGAAGCTGCAACACAGGGCTACTTGCATGCCAAACAACATAAACAACAAGTGCTAGACAGAACTATGCAATTCAGCAATCAATGGATCAGATCTAAGCTCTGCACTACTTCCACATCCAGCCATGAATGGTGGCGGTGGATTAAACTACTTACTGGAGAAGGAGGCTCCACCAAGATATCCATTCAGAATGAGGGGGCCACCCAATCAGTGCAAAAGATAAGGCTGAAGTTTTTGCAACAATGCTCAGCCATAAAAGTGCTGATTAGACGATCCATCTCAGGCATCACAGATGCCAGTCTTCAAATTACTTGATTCATCCCACTTGATAGGAAGAAATGGCTGAAGGCACTGGATTATGCAGAGGCTATATATGGGCTCTGAAAACATTTTGACAACAGCACTAAAGACCTGTACTCCAGAACTTGCTGTGCAATTAGCCAAGATATTCCAGCACAGCTACAACCTGACAATGTAGAAAACTGTCAGGGTATGTCCTGTACATAAGAAGTAGGACAAATCCAGCTCTCTCAATTACAACCTCATCAGTCCATTTTGCAATCATAAAAAAGTTATGTAAGGAGTCATTAACAATTATAATTGCTTAAGAATAACCTGCTCACTAACCCTCAGTTTGGATTCTGCCAGGACCGGTCAGCTCCATGGCCTCATTAAAGTTTTGGTTCAAACATGAACAAAAAGAGTTAAATTTCAGAAATAAAGAACGCGACATTTTACTGAATGTGGCAACAAGGAGTCCTAGCAGAACTGGAGTCAATGGGAATCAAGGAGAAAAATCTCCACTGCTTGGAGTCAGACACAAAGGAAGATGTAAAGCCGAAAGAACGGTGCATGCTAGAAACCAGAAACGAAAACAGAAATTGCTGGAAAATCTCAGCAGGACCGGCAAAATCTGAGGAGAGAAATCAGAGTTACGGGTCCAGTAACCCCTCTTCAGAACTAAGCAAGAAGGTTGTGGTTGTTGGAGATCAAGCATAGTAGCTCTAGGAAATCTCTGCTGTAATTCCTCAGGATAGTTTTTGGGCCCAAAAACCTTCAGCTGCTTCATCAAAAGGTCAGAAGTGATGTTTTCTGATGATAGCACAATGTTCAGCATCATTCATGACTCCTTAGACACTGAAGCCGACTACACTTACATGCAACAAGACTGAGATAATATTCAGGTTTGGGCAGAAAAGGTGGCAAGTAACATTCACACTACACAAGTGCCAAGCAATAATCATCCTAAAAAAAGAGACAATCTGATCATCACCTCTGGATATTCAATGGCATTAACATCACTGAATCCCCCACTGTCAACATTCTGGGGCTTACAATTGACCAAAAACTGAACTGCATTATTCATATATTATTTTGACTACAAAACCAGGTCAAAGGCTAGGAACACTGCAATAACTCACTGCTGACTCCCCACATCCTGTCCACCATCTACAAGGCACAAGTCAGGGATGTGATGGAATACTCTTCACTTGCCTGGTTGAGTGCAGCTCCAATAACACTCAAGAAGCTTGACACCATCCAGCACAAAGCAGCCCGCTTGATTGGCATCACATCCACTCCCTCCACCATCAATAGTCAGTAGCAGCAGTATGTACCACCTACAAGATAAACTACAGAAATTCACCAAAGCTCCTTTGGCAATACCTTCAAAACCCATGGCCACTACTATCGAGAAGGATAAGGGTAGCAGATACATGGAATTATTGGTCTATCTATACCAAGTGGACTGCAGCAATTTAAGAAGGTGACTTACCACTGCCTTCTAAAGGGCAACAAGGGATTGGCAATAAATACTGGCTCACCCAGCAACACTCTAACCCATGAATGAAGACAACAAAACTCAAGTGATTACCTGCATATACTGAACCTCTGTTTCCACCTGAGCTTACTTTCTGGTCTCAATTGAAAAGAGTACTGATTTTTTTTGAAGAATCAGGCAGCGGCAGCAGAAGAACCAGGAGGCCCAAGCAGCAGCAGCAGTTGTAGTAGAGGTCGTAAAGTGTACTGTTTTATTGGGCCTGATTCTCCGATGCCCATATCATGACCTGGATGTTGTACATCCAGGTGTAGCATTATCGATTACATTATCTTCCAACGTAGTCTCACAAGATCCATCATCAAATCAGATAGCACTGAAGAGGCCCTTTGGCCCAATAAGTCTTTACTGCAAAAAATACACTCCTGTCTACACTAGTCCCATATTCTCATTGCCTGGAACTGCTCATCCAAGTACTTTTTAAAGATTCTGAGATTTCCTGCCTGAACTACCCTCCCGCACAATGCATTCCAGACCTCCACCAATCTCTTGGTGAAGAAGCTTTCCTCAAATCCCTTCTAAACCTTCTTCCTTTCACTTTATGCCCCTTGTTAGTGACCTTTCAACTAAGGGGAACAGCTGCTTTCAATTTACCATGTCCATGCCCTTCATAATCTTAATCACCTCTATCAGGGCAGTATGGTGGCTCAGTGGTTACCACTGTTGCTTTACAGTGCCAGGGACCCGGGTTTGATTCCAGCATTGGGCAACTGTCAGTGTGGAGTTTGTACATTCTCCCCGTGTCTGAGTTGGTTTCCTCCGAGTGCTCTAGTTTCTTTCCACAGGCCAAAGATATGTAGGTTAGGTGGATTGGCCATGCTAAATTGCCCATAGTATTCAGGGATGTGTAGGTTAGGTGGATTAACCACAAGTAATGCAAGGTTACAGGGATAAGGTAGGGGGTTGAGTCTGGAATGCTCTCTGGAGATTTGGTGTGGACTTGTTGGGCCAAATGGCAAGCTTCCACACTGTAGAGATTCTAGGAATTAAAAGGAAAAGGTCCCTCCCAACTCTCTCTGCTCCAAAGAAAACCACACAAGCTTATCCAGCCCCTCATCATAGTTGAAATGCTCTAACCCATGCAATATCCTGGGGAATCTCCTTTGCGCTGCCTCCAATGCAATCACATCCTTCCCATAGTGAAGTAACCAGAATTGAAAACAGTAGTCAGCTGTGGCATAACCAAAGTTCTATTCAGCTCCAACACAACCTCCCTCCTCTTATAATCTATAACACGACTGACAAAGGCAAGCATCTTTAGGTATCTGTGGACAAGCATCCTAGGATCATTCTGTTTCTCTGAACTTCTTCATGTCTTGCCATTCATTGTGTACTCCTTTGTCTTGTTCCTTCTTCCAAAGTGCATCACCTCTCATTTATCAAGGTTGCATTCCATCTGCCACTCATCTATCCATCTGGGCAATAACACCAAAACTCCATCTCCTGCTTGAAACATTCTAGTTCATGAATGTTTCTCTCCCCATTCTTAGCATGTTTCAAGAAGACAGTTCACCATCACCTTCAAGGGAAATTAGGAAAAGAGAAGAAATGCTGGCCCAGTGAGTGATGACCACATCCCATGAATGCCCATGAATAAATAAAAACCAATCTCAGCTCATGGCATATGCAGCACAGGTAAAACAACAAACCTAATGGATAGCCCAGCCAGAAATTATGCTCCCAGGCTCCAACCTCCTTGTGTCATGCTCAAAAGACATCCAGACGACACTTCATTCTTTATAAAGCAGGAGTTTCTCCCAACTCTGCTCATCACCCTGACTCACCTCTGGAGGTGTCAGAGACCAGGCCAAAAGCATCAAGTTTTAGTGATGCCTCCTTAGAGGTTATCGAAAGCTCTTTCCCTTATAGGTGGTGATGAGAGGATAAAGGCAGCCTGGACAAAGGTGGCTGCAGAGGTTAGTGGCCATTGACTGCTCTAGAAAATCTGGCTTCACTGCTACAACATGATGGATGCAGGGTTACATGGATAGGGTGAGAAACTGAGTCTGGGTGGGATGCTGTTCAGAGGGTTGGTGCTGATTCAATAGCCCAATGGCCTCTATCTCCACTATGGGGATTCTGTGAATGTCTGCTGCACTCAGCTAGGGAATGTATCACTCTCTGACCAATGCTTCATGCCATTATGAGTGAGAGTTAGCATTGCAAGGTTGCAACTGCAGAAGACTGTGACACATAAGATTGGGTGCCAGGCATCTCCATCAGATACCTCATATATTATCAATGTCCGTCACTTCACTGCAGCTAACTACATAGCACTACTTGCACAGTGGTGATACTGTATCTGACACTTTTTCCAGGGTTCAAACTTTAAAAATTAAAGCAGCAACAGTGCCCAGAAGCTCACCATCAGCTCGCTGATCTTTCTTCATAACTATGTGAACATAGACAATTGATAGCTTTTCACCAAAGTCTTGCTTGAGACAAGGACATAACCACAAAAATAGCTTTGGGATGAACACCTCATAGGTATCTCAGACACATACATCGTATAATGCTTATTGTTCTTCATAAACTGTAGCTCTTTGACAATATTGAACTAAATTTCATTCAGACCCCTTTAACACATAACTTCCCCCAGGGCGAGTAATTCGTCTCCTGACTCCCCAAAGCCTGGCACAAGTCAGGAGAGTGAGCAAATACTCTCCACTTGCCTGGATGGGTGCAGCCGCAACAACAATCAAGAAGCTTGACACCGTCAGGACAAAGCAGACCACCTGATTAGCATTACATCCACAAGCATCCACTCCCTCCACCACCGACACTCAGTAGCAGCAGCATGTACTATCTACAAGATGCACTGCAGAAATTCACCAAAGATCCTTACACAGTATCCTCTGAACTCATGACCACTTCCATCTAGAAGGACAAAGGCAGCAGATACTCGAGAACACCATCACCTCCAAATTCCCCTCCAAGCCACTCACCATCCTGACTTGAAATAGATCACCGTTGCTTCATTATCACTGAGTCAAAATCCTGGAATTCTCTCTCTTATGGCATTGTGAGTCAACCACAGTAGATGGACTGTAGCAGTTCAAGAAGACAGCTCACCACCACCTTGTCAAGGACAACAAGGGATGGGCAATAAACGCTGACCAGCCAGCAATGCCCACATCCCACAAAAAAATAAACAAAACTAGATTCTCCAAATTAGTAGCACACACAGCCAATCACAGCCTGGAGACATCTCTGGATCTATTAATGCAGGCAACTTGCACCCATCCTATTGTCTCTTAATACTTGTCTCCTTCCGCAGAAGAACATGCACAATAAGCACAAGAGTGGTCAGAGAAGGGAAGAGGGATGCGTAACATAAGGATCCTGACCCACTTCAAGGAGCAGGCCACCAAGCTGGTAAGATACCAAGTGGAATATGGATGTGCTGGAGGGGAGATTGAATCATCAGACTGAACAATGTGATAGGAAACCCTCTAATCTGCTATTTCTAACTATACATCAAGCACCAACATTTTAATGAAACCTTGGGTAAGGTCAGCAGCTCATAACACTAACACTATTTTGTCTTTCTTTGCAGCCTCAGGCCCAACTCTATTAGACATTCAAATCATAGTTCTGAGGAGACACGGCCGTGGATCTTGGAGGAAGTAACATTAAGGCCTCCCCCGCACCAAACCACAAACTCTATCAGCATGGAGACATTCACACGGTGGATTACCTATATAGAAGCATATTCTGGCAAACACAAAACTGACACAAGCACACTGCTAGAGGATGAATGTCTAATGTCTCTGACATTTAGATGGCTGCTGGAGTATGGGAACTTAAGCTAGATGTTTAGGTTGTGAGAGTCAATCAGCATAGCCCCTGTATATCTTTGTAATAACCCATGGCCCATTGTAAGTTTGTTTGTGTCATGTACTGAAATAGCCACATAGCCTTGCAAACTCCATCCTGATGTTCCGGACAGGAAACTGCAAAGGATTTCACTGGTGCAAATGGAACAATGTAATTTACAATTGATGGCCACAATTATTTTTCCGCTGATAAGGTGAAGGTTTTCGGGACTGCACAATTGACAGTGGCTCAGTAATACCGAGGGTATTATGTTTACTTAAGTATATGCTCAGGACTAAAGTGTTAGTGCAAGGGCAAAAAGAAAGGTACCATGCACAATTTATATGAATGTATCAGATAAGCTGGAGAACTGAGGAACAGTATTTTGGTAACCCAACACTGTGTACAATTCTGGTTGTCCTGCTATAGGAAGGTTCTTATTAAATTGGAGAAGGTTCAGAGAAGACTTACCGGGATATTGCTGGGACTGGAGACCTAAAGTTCTAAGGGAAGGCTAAATAGGCTGGGGTGTTTTTTTTCCCCCTTGGAGCATAGGAAGAAGGTGACCTTAATAGAGGTTTATAAAATCATGAGAGGCATAGAAAAGCGAATAGCAAAGGTCTTTTTCTGAGGGTGTGGGTGTTCAAATCTAGAGGGCATATTTTTAAGGTGAGAGGAGAAAGGTTTAAAAGGGACCTGAGGGGCAACTGTTTTTTTTATTTTGAGGGCTGTTTGTGTGTAGAATGAACTGCCAGAGAAAGCTGTAGATGCAGGTACAGTTACAACATTTAAAAGGAATTTGGACTCCTACATGAATAGGAAAGGTTTAAAGGGATATCACCTAAATGCAGGCAAGTGGGACTAGTTTAGTTTGGGGAGATGGGAGATCGGCATGGACAAGTTGGACCAAAGCGTCTGTTTCTGTGCTGTGTGACTCTGACTGACTACAGTGTGGAGCTGGAGGAGCACAGCAGGCCAAGCAGCATCAGAGGAGAAAGAAAGGTGACGTTTCAGGTTGGGACACTTCTTCAGAAATGGGGGAGGGGGAGGGGAGCTCCAGAAATAAGTAGAGAGAGGAGGGGTGAGGCTGGTGAAGGCGAGTGGGATGGTGATAGGTGAGCGCAAGTAGGCAGTAGTGGGGATTGGTCAGTGAGGTGTGAGTGGCAGATAGCTGGGAGAGAAGATGGACAGGTTGTGTCAGGTCAAGGAGACGGGGATGAGAGGGAGGGTTGACCATGGAATGAGGTCGGGGATGGGAGATTTTGATATTGGTAAAGTCCACATGAGACCATTGGGTTGTAGGCTCCCAAGGTGGAATATGAGGTGTTGCTCCTCCAGTTTCCGAGTGGCGTCATTGTGACACTGGAGGAGGCGCAGGATGTACATGTCACTCAGGCAGTGGAAGGGGGAGTTGAAATGGTTGGCGACTGGAAGGTGTTGTCATTTTTCGCGAACAGAGCGCAGGTGCTCTACAAAGTGGTCTCCAAGCCTCCACTCGGTCTCACCGACGTAGAGAAGGCCACATCAAGAGGAGCAGATGCAATAGGCCACACTAACGGATGTGCAGGTGAACCTCTGTCAGATGTGAAATGTTTGTTTGATTCCTGGGATGGAGGTGAGGTTGGGGGGGTGGGGTGCGAGGTGTAGGGGCAGGTGTAGCTCTTCCTGGAATTTCAGGGAAAGGTGCCAGGGGTGGTGTGGCTAGTGGGGAGTGTGGGGTGGACGAGGGAGTCACAGAGAGAGCAGTCCCTATGGAAGGCAGATAGGGGTGGGGAGGGAAATATATCTTTGGTTGTGGGGTCGGATTGCAGGTGGCGGAAATGGCGGTGCATGATACGTTGAGTACGGAGGTTAGTGGGGTGATATGTGAGGACAAGGGAGATTCTGTCTTGGTTTTTGTTGTGGGGAGGGGATGTGAGGGCAGAGGGGTGGGAAATGAGAGAGATGCGGTCGAGAGTATTTTCAACCACTGAAGGGGGATGTTGCAGTCCTTGAAATAAGAGGACATCTGGGATGTTCGGGAATGGAACACGCATCTTGGAAGCAGACGCAGAGGAATTGGGAGTAGGGGACTGCATTCTTGCAGGAAGGTGGGTGACAGGAGGTGTAGTCTAAGTAGCTGTGGGAGTCGGTGGGCTTGAAATAGAATGTTGGTTTCGAGGCAGTCACCAGAGATGGAGACAGAGAGGTCTGGGAAGGAGACAGAGGTATCAGAGATGGTCCAGGTGAACTTGACGTTGGATGAAAGGTGTTAGTAAAGTTGATGAACTGTTCATGCTCCCAGTGCCGATATATTATTGTAGCAGAGGAAAAGGTGGGGGATAGTGCCAGTGTAGCTGTAGAAGAGGAACTGTTCTATGTATCCTATGGAGAGGCAGGCATATCTTGCACCCATGTGGGTTCCCATGGCCACCCCCTTAGTCTGTAGGAAGTGGGAGGAGTTGAAGGAGAAGTTGTTAAGGGTAAGGACGAGATCGGTTAAACGGATGAGAGTTTCGGAGGAGGGGGCCGGGTTGGGCCTGCAGGAGAGGAAGAAGTGGAGGGCTTTTAGGCCATCCATGTGGGGAATGCATGTTTACAGGGATTGGATGTTCATAGTGAAAATGAGGTGCTGGGGGCCAGGGAATTGGAAGTCTTGCTGTAGGTGGAGGGCTTGGGTGATGTCCCAGACATAGTTGGGGGTATTTTGGTGATTGCTTACTACAGAATAGACACTTAAATTAATTAATGAACTATATGAACCAAGATTCCTGGATTATTATTACGTGGCTCAAAAATGTGACTGAAGACATCAAAAGCCAGCAAGATTTGTATAATGACATGGGTTACAAGACAGCACCAACAGTTTTAATCAATCAACTGTAACAAAGTTGAAAAGACCTACGTAACCAAGTGTATAAACATTTTCACATTACTATAGTTCAGGAAAAGATGTATACATTGTCCCATTCCTTGAACCTGGGGTCTGGATAAAAGACCTCTACGTGAGGCTGTTTCCTAGTAGTGCAGTTTTGAGTTGAGTTCTTTCTTGTGGGCTTTGTGCCCCTTTAAAAACTATTGGTTAGCATCTCCCAATTGCAGGTAAAGCATGTTTTCGTCCATTTTTCTAATTATCTGTTCAAATGCCCAATTAGCATCTGCAGCAGCTCATTCAAAACCAGTTTTGCAAAACATTCAACACTGACAATGGGTTTGAGAAGGACAAGTGGTCTTTTTCTTTTAAGAACTCTGTCTATCGACAGAATGGCTCAATGCATACCTAATAATAAAGGTAACATTCTTGTACTGTCTTTTGGAATAGCTGTTTCTAAGTTTTGACACAGCTCAGCAGCTGAGCTAGATTTTTGCAAATTGTTGCTCAATTAGCACTTAAAAAATAGTCCAAAATACCTCTCCATAGATCAGTATTTTGACATTCATCACTTGCGAAGCTAAGGCACAAATATACAGTGTTTCTCAAATCTATCTTTTAAAAGAAACTTTGTTCATACACTATTAAACACAACATGTATCTGCTTTCCCTTATTTCTTCTCTTCGTCAAACCTGACAAAAAGAAATCTCCCCCATAATGAAAGCCACCCTTTCTTTTCCCCAGTGCTGGCAGATTTCTCTATTTTCAACAGTTTCTGATTTCAGTTCAGAGCTTCAGGCTTAAGTTTTTTTTCTCCTTATTTCACCAAATTCCATGTCACAGCTGTAAAAATCTTACATTTAAAGGTGGCATTTAAAACACAGATGGATTGTGAAGACATACCATCTTCCAACTTCTTCAGAACTTTTCACCTAACCTCCTAAGAATGATAACTCAGGCTGGGTACAAGTCCTATGGGTTAGTTGACTCCAACTGGAAGAGGGGAGATAGAAGCAGCAAGCGATGATCAGAGGATCACAGAGCTGCTCCTGAGTTGCCATAAATATTCTGAGGACCAGTGCATGAGGAAACTTCACTTCTTCTGAGGACCCCTTTCCAGGGAGGTGATCAAAGTAAGATTAGTCAGTCTGCAGTTCATGTCTTCTTCAAGCTGGTCACAAATACCATAAGACATAGATGAAGTAGACATTCAGCCTATCAAGTCTGCCCTGCCGTTCAATGAGATTACGTGTGATCTGATAAACTTCAACTCCACTTCCCTGCCTCTTCCCCATAACCCTGGATTCCTTTACTGACAAAATCTGTACATCTCAGCATTGAATATTCTTAATGATCCAACTTCAACGGCACGCTGCAGTAAAGAATACTACAAATATAAACAGAAAGAACTGCAGTTGCTGTAAATCAGGAACAAAAACAAAGTTGCTGGAAAAGTTCAGTAGGTCTGGCAGCATGTGTGAAGGAAAAAACAGAGCTAACATTTCGGGTCCAGTGACTCTTCCTCAAAACTACAAATATACTGGCCTCTGAGAGAAGAAATTCCTCATCTTTGTCTTAAATGTGTGACTCATTATTCTGAGTTTATGCTTTCTGGTCCCAAACTCTCCCACATGGAGAAACCACCTTTCTGCATCAACCCTGTCAAGCCCCTTAGGAATCTTTATGTTTCAATAAAGTTCCCTCACATTCTTCTATATTCTAATGCGTACCAGGCTATCCTATTCAACCTTTTCCCAACAAGACAGTCCCTCTATACCCAATTTCAACCTAGTGAACCATCTCTGAAATGCCTGTGTATCATTCCTTAGATAAGAGGCCAAAACTGTTCACAATATTCCAACTGTGGTCAGGCTAGTGCCTTGTATAGCTTTAGAAAGGCCTCGTAACTTTTATATTCAATTCCCTATGAAATAAAGGCCAACATTTCATTTGCCTTCCCTATTACCGACTGAACTTGGCTGCTAGCTTCTTGTGATCCATGCACGAGTACTTCCAAATCCCTCTGTGCTTTAGCTTACCACAGATTTTCACCATTTAAATAATAGTCAGCTCTTATGGTTCGACCTGCCAAAGTGCATAATGTCATATGTTTCCACGTTACATTCTATTTGCCAAGTTTTTGTCCACTCTCTTAACCTTTCTATATATATATATCCCTCTGCAGACTCTTTGTATCATCCTCATCACTTGCTTTCCACCTAATTTTGTGCCATACACAAACATGGGTACAATACATTCACTTTCCTCATCCAAGTCATTGACATATATTGTAAAGAACTGTGGCCCCAGGACTGCTCCCTGTGTCACACCTGTAGTTACAGGTTAAAAATGACCCCCGTGCCTCCCCCAGTCCCTTATCCCAACTCTGTATCTTCTATTAGTTAGCCAATTCTCTATCCATGCTAATGTACAGTGGTTCTGCTATAACGCAAATTTCTTTAACGTGATTGAAGAATTTAGACCGCTATTTGTAGAATGTGAACTTTCCTTACCTGTATTGGGTATTATGCAATTCTGGCCGCATTAGTTTAAATGGTGTGGATATTGTGCAATTTTCTTATAACGTGAGATTGCACGAGAATGGAACTATTGCATTATATCAGAACCGAATATACTAACTCCAACGTCATGGGTTCTTATCTCACTCAGTAGCCTAATATGTGATACCTTATCAAATGCAGACATCTTCTGAAAATCCATATTACATCCACTGCTTCCCCATTCTCCATCCTGTTTGTTAACTCCTCAAAGAGTTCTGGTACATCTATCAGGCATGATTTCTCATTCATGAAGCCATGCTGACTCTGCTTGATCAGACTACATATTTCTAAATTCTACCATTGTGTATTTTATAATAGACATTTTCCCAATGATAGACATTAAGCCAACTGGTCTATAGTTAACAAGGTGTAGAGCTGGATGAACACAGCAGGCCAAGCAGCATCAGAGGAGCAGGAAGGCTAACGTTTCGGGCCTAGACCGTTCTTCAGAAATGGGGGAGGGGAAGGGGGTTCTGAAATAAATAGGGAGAGAGGGGGAGGCGGATAGAGGAGAAGAAAGGTAGAGAGGAGACAGACAGGTCAAAGAGGTGGGGATGGAGCCAGTAAAGATGAGAGTGGGTGGGAGTTAGGGAGGAGATAGGTTAGTCCAGGGAGGATGGACAGGTCAAGAGGGCGGGATGAGGTCAGTAGGTAGGAGATGGAGGTAGAGCTTGAGGTGGGAGGTGGGGATAGACGGGAGGAAGGACAGGTTAGGGAGGCGGGGACAAGCTGGGCTGGTTTTGGGATGCGGTAGGGGGAGGGGAGATTTTGAAGCTTGTGAAGTCCACATTGATACCATTGGGCTGCAGGGTTCCCAATCAAAATATGAGGTGCTGTTCCTGCAACCTTTGGGTGGCATCGTTGTGGCACTGCAGGAGGCCCAGGATGGGCATGTCGTCTGAGGAATGGGAGGGGGAGTTGAAATGGTTCGCGACTGGGAGGTGTAGTTGTTTGTTGCGAACTGAGCGCAGGTGTTCTGCAAAGCGGTCCCCAAGTCTCCGCTTGGTTTCCCCGATGTAGAGGAGGCCACAACGGGTACAGTGGATGCAGTATACCACATTGGCGGATGTGCAGGTGAACATCTGCTTGATGTGGAAAGTCTTCTTGGGGCCTGGGATTGGGGTGAGGGAGGAGGTGTGCGGGCAGGTGTAGCACTTTCTGTGGTTGCAGGGAAAAGTACTGGGTGTGGTGGGGCTGGAGGGGAGTGTGGAGCGGACAAGGGAGTCCCGGAGAGAGTGGTCCCTCCGTAAAGTAGATAAGGGTGGGGAGGGAAAAATGTCTTTGGTGGTGGAGTCGGATTGCAGATGGCGGAAGTGTTGGAGGATGATGCGTTGGATCCGGAGGTTCGTGGGGTGGTACGTGAGTACTGTTTTGGTTGTTATTGCGGGGAGGGGGTGTGAGGGATGAGATGCGGGAAATGCGGGAGACATGGTCGAGGGCATTCTCGACCACTGCGGGGGGGATGTTGCGGTCCTTGAAAAACGAGGACATCTGAGATGTGCGGGAGTGGACCGCCTCATCCTGGGAGCAGATGCAGCGGAGGTGAAGGAATTGGGAATAGGGGATGGCATTTTGCAGCAAGGTGGGTGGGAGGAGGTGTATTCTAGGTAGCTATGGGAGTCAGTAGGCTTGAAATGGATATCGGTTTCCAGGTGGTTGCTAGAGATGGAAACAGAGAGGTCCAGGAAGGAGAGAGAGGTATCAGAGATGGTCCAGGTGAACTTCAGGTTGGGGTGGAAGGTGTTGGTGAAGTGGATGAACTGTTCGAGCTCCTCGTGGGAGCACGAGGCAGCGCCGATACAGTCATCAATGTAACAGAGGAAGAGCTGGGGTTTGGGGCCAGTGTAGCTACGGAAGAGGGATTGTTCCACGTAACCTACAAAGAGGCAGGCATAGCTTGGGCCCATGCGGGTACCCATGGCCATCCCCTTTGTCTGTAGGAAGTGGGAGGAATTGAAAGAGAAGTTGTTGAGGGTGAGGACGAGTTCGGCTAAGCGGATGAGGGTGTCAGTGGAGGGGGACTGGTTGGGCTTGAGGGACAGGAAGAAGCGGAGGGCCTTTAGGCCATCTGCATGGGGAATGCAGGTGTATAGGGGCTGGATATCCATGGTAAAGATGAGATGTTCGGGACTGGGGAATTGGAAGTTTTGGAGGAGGTGGAGGGCGTGGGTGGTGTCACGGACGTGGGTAGGGAGTTCCTGCACCAAGGGGGAGAAAATGGATTCGAGATAAGTGGAGATAAGTTTGGTGGGGCAGAGACAATGGGTCAACCAGGGCAGTCAGGTTTGTGGATTTTGGGAAGGAGATGGAAGTGGGCGGTACGGGGTTGGGGAACGATGAGGTTGGAGGCTATGGGTGGGAGGTCACCTGAGGTGATGAGGTTATGGATGGTCTGGGAGATGATGTTTTGGTGGTCGGGGGTGGGGGTCTATAGTTAGCTTTCGTTCTGTGTTTTACCTTCTTCCTTTATAGATAAAAGTGTTACATGGCAGTTCTTCAATCCTCTGGGACTTTTTTCACAATCTTAGGATTTTTGGAAGATTACTACTAGGTCATTTACTGACTACGTAGTTACTTCCTTCAATATCCAAGGATGCATCCAATCAGGTTCAGGGTAATTATTAGTTTTTAGCCCCATTAGTTGACCTTACACTTTTTCTCTAGTGATAGCTATTGTACCTGTTTCCTCTCCTATTAACTATTTAGTGATTTTGGAATGTGTTTAGTGTCTTCTATTGTGAAGACTGATGCAGAGTATTTATTAAACTCCTTTGCCATTTCCTGGTTCTCCATATTATTTTCCCAGTCTCATTTGCAAATGTTCACTGATTTACGTTTTGGCTTCTCTCTTTTATTTTAGGTGTTTACACAACTTTATCTTCTCTCTATTACTTGTAGATCATATTTTGTTGGTTTTTAAAACTTTCCTTAACCTCCTGACTTACCACTAATCTTTGCCAAATATTGTTTTTCATTTTTGCTTTGTTTTGATTCTATCCTTGGTTTCTCTGATTAACCATGGTTGATTTATCCCATTTCCAGAGTCCTTCATCTTCAGGGGACATCCCATTTTGCTAGATCAATTTAATAACTTTTCCCATAGGCAGTAGCAGACAAAGGAAATGGCTGCAGGCTCTATGACATACTTCTCACAAGTTCAGGTTCTGATTCATTGCACTCATGTAGCAATTAGGGCATTTCACAATAGGTAAGCAACTTTCCTGAACCCAAGAGGCTACGGTAGTGATTCTAATGAGGTCAGCCAGGTGGACCTCATAGAATAAGAGTTTCCTGATTGGGGCTTTTAATCTGGTCCAATCAGCGAGGCCTAGCTGACAGATAAGAACAGGAGTTTCAAACATCCTGTTTGCACAGAGAGCTGGCTCTGAGAGAGCTGGATCAGTGTCAAGGATTCTCCATGTATAAATAAAGGATGACTTGGTGATGGGATACGAGCCTCTGTGGAGTTATTTCAATGGCAACGAGAGTGAGATCAATGATGTAACCATGCAAAAGTACCTAGTAGCTGAAGCCCAACTGGGCTTTTCAAACAGGCACCACAACAGGCTTTATCATTGGAAAATGCAGCAAGTGGAACATAAGTTGCAGGGTATTCTGATGGAAGTGTACACCCTCACCAAGTCGACTGAGCTTGGGGGACACCACCATTTGAATGAAGGCAATTGCATAGCCTCACTCAATTTATATCTTGAACAGAGGGTCTCTAGGTCAGTCCACAGTAAAACTCCAAAACAAAGCCAAGCCTAGGTCAAATGGTTAAAAGTTTCTTCAGGATCCGGGCTGGAAAGTCATTGTGGTTGCTGCTGGAATGCCGACTCGAGTCAGCAAGAGTACCATTAGACTTAAATTGAGTAAGAGAGCTCAAAGGCCAGTATCCAGGAGAGTGTACTGTATGAAAGTCCACCTACATCTAGTTTGGAACAGTTAAATTGTTTAGCAACATCTAAATCAGAATCAATTAAAATAAATGTGTGGTTAAATGGTCACCTAGTTCTGATGGAAGTTGATACTGGTGCAGCCATTTCAGTGATGACCGAACCAGTCTTTACCAAAATTTGCTCTAGACTCCGCCCCTCACATTTGCACAAGACCATGGCTGGACCGATAACCTATATGAGGGAACTTTTACTGATTAAGGGTATAACTTTGGTTCCGTTCTCTTAGGAGAAGCAGCTGGCTCAGTTACCACTGATTGTAGTAAAAGGCTTGGGCGCAAGCTTGAAAGGGCAAAATTAATTGAGAAAGATTTACCTGGATTGGCTCAACATTTTTTGATAAGAAAATGGCTGCCTGAGTGAAGTCTTAATTTAGTACATGGAAGTCTTTCGGGAAGGTCTAGGGACTATCGAAGGAACCAAGGCCACTTTGCATGTGGACCAAGAAGCAATGCCATGATTCTGCAAGGCCCACCCAGTGCCATTTGCCTTATTTGTAAAGGTAGAGGCAGAAGTCTGAAGGCTGCAAAACAAAGGAATCATCAAACCAGTTCAGAGGCAGGCTGTATGAAGAATGGACAAGTTTGACACATTAGAAGTACGAAAGATAATACACTACTCAATAGACACAGAAACACAGCCACGGGGACGGGGAGAAGAAAAGCAGTGGAGAATGGCGAGAACAGGTAGAAAAGATCGGGGCTAAGGTCCAACAGCAGATTTAACATCAAGTTGGTAGGAACCCCACTCAAAGCCATGTTTTGTTTACAAACTTTTTAAAACTTACATTTTGGCAGCAACCTGCAATGATGCCTTTATTAATTTGTACAATGAGGCACTAAACAAATGTACATGCAAAAAGATTAATGTCCATTTAAGATGTGAGTCTTAGATGTTTCTTTTGATGCTTTTATAGACACAAAACAGGTGCAGTGTCATTGGACTCTAAGTTTGGTGTCTACTACTCATATTGTTCTTAGCAGATGACATGAATAGTAAAGTAGTTTTTCATGCCTGATAATAAGAAGTCCTACTTCAAAATATCGTGCTACGCCGAGTCTATTCACTAGATTGTCACCTGCAACTTTTTTTTTCTATGATTTGGTTTATTTTTACAGAATTTTTATGCTACTTGCTGCAATTGTACCATTTCGATCAAGTTATCAAAATTCTACTCAACAGACTGCCTGCACACTCTAGTGATTTTACTAAGTAATTGCAGATTCTTGTCCCATGCCTCTAGAGCTCTGAATGATGGACTTGGTTGTATTTATTCTCTATGCTCAATTTCAATTGCTGTACTTTCTCTCACAACCAGAGGGTGCTGAGTTGTTGCTTGTTTACATTCTGGGAGTAGACTTTGCAGTCAGCATGGGCGTGAAGGGTATCGTGGAAGATCATCCTCAGTGATAAGCAGGAGGAAGAACATTCAAACAGATGGTACTGAGTTGTCACTCGTTTGCATTTTGGGAGTGAAGTGTATTGTGGAAGAACCTGCTGTTAAGGAATGGTTAGCCCCAAACATTACATCACTGTAGTGTTTCCATAAAAAACAAAAAAAAGGGAGAGGCAAGGTTCAGAGGAGACAGAACATCATGAGAGGAAGGTTGGCAGCAAAAGTTCCAGCAGGTAAAGAAGTGTGAGCCTAAACTGTTTCTGGAAACTGTTGTTGGTAAGTAACGGGTAAGTTTTGAGAAATTGTTATTGGAACAAAGAGCGTCAGAAGCTTCAACTTAGTATTAAAAATATTTAACACTGTAAGGATTAATTAACTTGATTAACTTAAAGGAGTAAGATATGGCAGGACAGCTCCAAATCGTACTTTGCTCCTCTTGCTCGATGCAGGAAGTGGGGCATATTTTCAGTGCCTGGGACCTATATGTGCGCAAGAAGTGTCTTCAGCTACCAGCTCCTAGAAGACCAGGCTTCGGAGTTGGAGCGACGTCTGGGGACACTATGGAGCATTAATGAGGCAGAGAGTGTCGTGGTTAGCACGTATACAGAGGTGGTTGCACTGCAGACTCAGAATCCACAGGCAAGAAGGGAATGGATGACCACCAGGCAGAACAGGAGGGCTAAGCAGGCAGTGCATGAAGCACCTGTGGCTATTCCCCTGCAAAACAGATATATCATTTTGGATATTGTTAAGGGGAACAGCCTCTCATGGAATAACAGTAGCAGCCAAATTCATGGCACCATGGTTGGCTCTGCTGCAGAAGGAGGGAGAGAGAGGAATAGAAATGCTACAGTTACAGGGGATTCAATTGTAAGGGGACTACATATGCTTTTCTGTGGCCGCAAAAAAGAGCCCAGGATGGTGTGTTGCCTCCCTGGTGCTAAGGGTTCTGGAGGTCTCAGAGCAGTTGCAGGACATTCTGGAGGGGGAGAGCGAACACGTTGGTACTAACGACATAAGTTTAAAAAAAAGCAATGAGTTCCTAAAAGCAGAATGTAGAAAACTAGGAAGACAGTTGAAATGTAGGACCTCAAAGGTAGTTTCCTCAGGATTATTATGAGTGCCACAAACTAGTCAGAGTGGAAACAGCAGGATAAATAGGATGAACACATGAAAAGATGATGTGGGGTGGGGGTGTTTCCAGATTTGTAGGGCATTGAGACTGTTTCTGGGCAAGGTGAGACCTGAACAAACTGGACAGGTTATATCTAGGCAGGACCGGGACTGACGTCCTTGGGGGATACTTGGTAGAGTGGTTGGGTTTAAACTAGTGTGGTGGGGGGACGGGAACCAGAGGAGTAGGTTGGTAGATGCAGAATCGGAGGGAGAGGTCAAAACTAAGGCAAACATTACTAAGAACAAGAACAGGCAGGGAAATGCTGCTGAAAAGAGCAGGGGAGGTGGTCTGAAATGCATGTATTTCAATACAAGTATAATAGGCAAGGTGGATAAACTTAGAGTTTTGGTTAGTACTTGGAACTATGACATTGTTGCAATTACAGAGTCTTGGCTGAAAGAGGGACAGGACTGTCAGCTAAACATCCCAGGATTTAGATGTTTCAGGTGTGACGGAAAGGGAGGTAAAAGGGATGGGGAAATTGCACTACTGGTAAAGGAATATCTCACAGCTGCACTGAGGGAGGATACATCAGAGGACTTGTGCCGTGTGGCAATATGTGTAGAACTAAGGAATAGGAAAGGTAAATTCACAATGCTGGGAGTATACTACAGGCCTCCCACAAGCCAGCAAGAGATAGAGGAGGAAATATGTACAGATTTTGGAAAGATATAAAAACATCAGTGTTGTCATGGTGGATGGTTTAAACTTCCTCTATATTGACTGGGATTCACTACATGTTAGGAGCTTGGATGGGGCAGAAATTGTAAGGGCCATTCAGGAGGGTCTCTTGACACAATATATAAACAGTCCAACCAGGGAAGGAGTTATACTGGAATTGGTCTTGGGAAATGAGCCTGGCCAGATGAGTGAAGTTTCAGTAGGGGAGCATTTCGGGATTGTGACCTTAATACTGTGAGTTTTAAGATACTCATGAATAGGGCTAACAGGAGCCCTCAGGTGAAGGTGTTAAACTGGGGGAAAGCGAACTACGACAATATTAGACAGGAACTGGAGAAGGTTGATTGGAGGGAGCTGTTTGAGAGTAAATCTACATCGGGGGGATATGTGGGAGTATTTCAAATGGCCGTTGATAAGAGATCAGGAGCGATACATTCCTGTGAGATTTAAAATAGGGATGGCAAGGTACGTCAGCCTTGGATGACCAAGGACGTTGTGACCTTGGTCAAAACAATAAAGGAAGCATACATAAGGTCTAGGAGGATGGGAACTAGCGAAGACCTTGAATGTATTTTAAGGAGAGTAGGAAAGAACTTAAACAAGGAATTAGAAGGGCGAGAAGGGGTCATGAAAAATCATCAGCAAACAGGATTAAGAGAATTCCAAGGCTTTTTACATATACATAAAAAGCAAAAGGGTAGCCAGGGAAAGGTTGGCTCAATCAAGGACAAAGGAAAGAATCTATATGGAACCAGAAGAGGTAGGTGAGGTCCTAAATGAATACTTTGTGTCAGTATTCACCAAAAGAATTGATGGAGGATGATCTCAGGGAAGGGAGTGTCAAGTTTCTAAGCCAAGTTACTATTAAAAAGGAAGAGGTGTTGTGCATCTTAAAAAGTATTAAGGTAGGTAAGTCCTCGGATCCTGATGAGATCTATCCCAGAATATTGAGGGAGGCGAGAGAACAAATTGCTGGAGCTTTGACAGACATCTTTGTATCCTCTTTGGCCACGGGAGTAAAAAAAGTTGCCCTTCATGTCCTTTTGAAATCTATCATCTCTCACCTTAAAAAACATGCCTTGTGGTCTTGAAATCCCCCACGCTAAGGAAAAGACCTCTGCTAGTCACCTTATCTATGCCCTTCATGACTTTATAAATCTTTATAAGGTCACCCCTTCAACGCTCCAGTGAAAAAAGTCCCAGCCTATTCAGCCTCTCCATTAACTCAAACCTTCCATTCCCGGCAACCTGGTAAATCTTTTCTGAACCTTTTCCAGGTTAATAATATCCTTCCTACAGTTTAATAATATCCTTCCTATAACAGAGTGACCAGAACTGCACACTAACCAACATTCTGTACAACCTCAATATGACATCTCAACTTCTATACTCAAAGCTCTGAGCAATGAAGGCAAGCATGCTAAATGCCTTCTTAATCACACTATCTACATGTGATGCAAATTTCAAAGAATTATGTACCTAGAACCCTAGGCTCTCTGTTATACAATTAATAGTAGGCTGCTGGGTAGTGTTGTAGAAGTCCTGCCCTTGTTTATTTTACCAAAATGCAATACCTCACATTTATCCAAATTAAACTCCATCTGCCACTCCTCAGCCCATTGACCCAAATGATCAAGATCCCTTTGTAATCTTAGATAACCTTCTTTACTCTCCACTGCACACCAATTTTGGTGTCATCCACAAATTTACTAACCTTGCCTTCAATCTGAATATATAAATGACAAATAAAGGTGAACCCAGTACTGATCTCTGTGGAACACCTCTGGTCACAGGCCTATAATCCTTCTCTAGTAGAACATTTATATATTGATAAAGAAAATTTTCTTGAACGCATTTAACAAATTGACAGGGTTGCATGTAGAAATTCATCAAAGATCTTCACACAGCACCTTCCTAACCCACGTGTCATCAAGAATGGTAGAGTTGGTATTGATAATGCTACAATTTGCCTCTTCCAGAAGACAAATTCGATGTTCCTGCCTATGCACTGTCCAAGTTTTGAAGTCATATAAGACGAGGGACAGACTTAATTATGACGCCTTCTAGTTGACTGACATTCAGAGTCCCATCCACTATCCAAAATCATTACAGGTTGTTAATAATCTATACATGTGTACCTCAGCAACAGTCAGCATTTTCAGATAAAGAAGGGAGAAAATTGATGTAAAGTGTCGATTCAATGCTCCCACAAATCACATTTTATTGAGTCCGATAATATTTTGATATTATCTTCAAGGTTTTGAACTACATTCAGAGGCAAACAGCACTCCTTTACTAAAAAATAAAAGCCACACATGACTAGTAGGCAATTCAAAAGCGGCTCAAGAGCATGAGCCCTCTTGGCATTGCATGCACTTAGTATACAAATCTAAATCCTGTGACTAGTAAAAATTGTAACACTATTCCAAAGCTCAGAGTAGATAAATTAAATTCTCTATATGCAAAGCTGCTTGATCTTACCTTCAGCGCTCTCATTAAAGTGTACTCATCTATTGCCATTCCTTTTTGGTACAATTGCTCATAGGTGGAAAAGGCAAGCCTGGCATCATGGATCTCGTTGAAACTAAAGAACAATTTTTTAAAAATATATACATATTACAAATATATACATATGTATATGTATAATAGATACATATATACAAATATATACAGAAAGCTTATTACTTATATGGTCAGTGTTCCTAACAGCAACACATTTTGGTTAATCTGACTTCCGATTACTTTAAAAATGGGTTAGCAAAAAGTTCGTGAATAATACAGCTGAAAATGGATAATTAATATTTTGTAAAGCACAGAAGAAAGAGTCTATCCACAGCTATAAGCAATTCTTGATCAAAGTAGAACTAGTTTTGACCAGAATTTGTATGTTAAAAATCTGGCTAATTTGTTTTATTTCAGTTTGCTAAAGCCAAATTTGAATTAAAAAGCTTATTCACTGCCTTTTTTATATCAAGGTTAAAATCATTATGTTGTGGATGATAGAAATCTGAATTAAAACAGAAAATGCTGAGAAACACAATAGGTTTGGCAGTGGCTGTGAAGAGAGAAAAGGATTAATGTTTCAAGTTTGAAATGACACTTCTTCAGAACTGAAAGAGGTTGGGAATGGTTTTTTTTTATGCAGCAGGATGATCTGAAGAGTCTTCATTTCTTCCTTGAAAAGAGGCCTGAACAATGCTCATACCCTCCTTTGCCTAACTGAGCTCATTCACACTTTGAACAACTTCTCCTTGAACTCATCTCATTTTCTTCAAGTCAAAAGATGTGATCATGGGGTACTTTCATGGGTCCCAGTTATGTCTGCTTCTTTGTGGGATACATTTTTAAAATTATTTTAAATGCTAGGCCAGCATGTGTTGCCCATCCCTAACTGCCAAGACAGCAGTTAAGAATCAACCACATTGCTGTGGGTCTGGAGTCACATGTAGGCCAGGCCAGGTGAAAATGGCAGTTTCCCTCCCTAAAGGACATGAGTGAACCAGATGCGGTTTTTCTGACAATCAACAACAGATTTGTGGATAACATCAGTTTCCTAATTCCAGATTTTTTAAAATTTAATTCACGTTCCACCATCTGCTGTAGTGGGGTTTGAACCCAGGTCCCACAGAACATGTCTTGGGTCTCTGGATTAACAGTCTATCAATAATACCACTAAGCCATCACCTCCCCACGCAACAGGAATTCCTTGTTCCAGTCCTACTCGAGCCCGACCTACAACTCTTTCATATGTCAATATCATTGGTGCTGCTTCCTGCTTACATATGGAATTTGAAAAAGTCATTGGTTTTGCTTCCAAATTCCATCCTTCTTTCATCAACACATTCAGTGTTTCCATTTCTGGGAATAGGCTTTCCAGCAAAATTCACTACTAACCTACCTTCTTGCACAATTATCTGAAGTACACTTCCTCACACTCTACTTCCTGTAAGGATTCATTCCATTCTCCCAGTTTCTTCACCTCCATCACATCTGTTCTGATGATGCCACCTTCCAATGGATGCCTGAGACTTGTGCACTTTCATCCTCAACTGAGAAATTGTCCCTCCATAGTGGACAAGGCCGTTAGCCATATCTACCGCATTTTCCATAATCCTGTCCTCACCCCTTCTGCTTCATTCTTCCATCATTCCTACTATATCCATCCACCACCCCCAATACCTCCACCATAAGTACATCATGGTATCTTTCCATGCAATCACATATGGTATAACATTTGCCATTTCACTACCTCCTTCCTCACTACCGAAGGCCCAAACACAGCTTCCAGGTGAAACAACATTTTATTTGTACTTTTTTCAATCTGTCTACTACATTTGCTGCATGTAATGCAGTACCCTTTACATTGGTGAGACCAAAAGCAGGCAGAGTGACCACTTTGCAGAACACATCTGCTGCATACGTAATAATAAATCCTAACCTTTAGTTACTTTATATTTAAATAAATCAACTTGCTCATATGCTAGAGTTTCAATCCAGCAATGTTCCAACACAGATCAATACAAGTTGGAGGAACAAGACCTAGTTTTCTGCTAAGGCACTTTATAGTCTTCAGGACTCAACAATAAGTACAGCAACTTCACAGCATGTTCAAGAAGGCCACTCACCACAATCTTCTTCATGATAATTAGGAATTGGAACAAATGTTGGCTTGCTAGCCATGCACACAATCCATGAGAGAAAAAAGTAAAATGGAATAACTGACATTATCAGAATACTCAACATTACTTTCTTCCCAAACTATATTCTGATGGTTATATCCTGAACCCCACCACAAGGCATAGAGATACTTGCCTGAAGATTTTAAAAGGTGCTTGACTTCAATTTAAATGTCGTGACATGTTAAGAGAGATGTGACTGAAATTTGTGATTTTTGCCTAGAAGACGATGTCAAAAGTGCTAACTTTGGTTGTACAAACTCTGTCCACTAAATGAATTCTGAAAAATGCATCTTTTCAGTCTAAACATCCTTCTGGCAATTGCACTTGTAAAGACTGCGTCTATATTTTTCTCTGTTCTGCATTGGGACTGAAATTTGAAAAGAACTGTTTTAAAAACCAAGGATTGTGGAAGATTGTAGGTGTTGTGTATACTGTTGCTTGTTCAACCAGTGGGGCAGATGTTTAGTTGCAGACAAATTGGCACCAGAGAGTGTAGACAAAATGAACAATTACTGATCGGTCTGCATAGTGATGAATAAGTGTCAATGACAAAGACCTTCTGCCTGCCAACAACAATGTGATTGGATCCCAGGTTACCTGAACAAATTGTGGACATGGATGAAATAACCAGAAGCTTTTGAATCTCCAAATGGAAAATGGTGTAATTTTGTGTGCTGCAAAAAATACCTAAAGCCTGAAAAAGGCTTATTTATTTCCTTCAGTTGCTTTAGGCTAGTGTTTTTAATCAAAATACCAGAGACTTTATGAGTTGTGAATCAGTCACTGCATGCTTCCTACAAGCCAATGAAAAAACCTCAAGAAGTCGGATACAGGAACAGAAAGTGCTAGCATGCAAAAAGGATCAACTCAGTGAACCGTGTGGTCAGTAACTATTGAATTACCTTCCCAGTTTTTTCTTTCACCCATAACACTTTTCTTTGTGTGTCTTTCTACATGTCTGTGTGTGTGTGTGTGTGTGTGTGTGTGTGTATGTGGAGAGTTTTTTTTAAGGGGTTAGAGTTTTAACTATTAGAGTTATATGTTGATGGTTAATCGTTGCCTACCTAAAACAAGAATCTATTTATTTGTAATAGTTAGTAATTCTTGTGAACTACAAAAGTCTGGTCTTTGCTTTTCATTAACCTGGGTATAAAAGACAGGTAAATTGGGAAATTTGCATATTTTGGTAAAACCATTAACGTTGCGATGATTTTGAGAGGTGGAGCTGGATATCCAGCATACTACCCTAGTAAGTTGTGACACACTCTAGCTTGAGGAAAAAAAACAACAGTCGTCCACGGTTATAATGCAGCAATAACTGGTGGAGATACTTTCATAACTCTCCAAAGGACAACTTCAAGCTTTAAGAATAGGACACTGGACTTCACTAGATTTTAGGCTTTAGTCAAGTTGACAATTTGTTAATTATTAGACTTCACCCTTCTGCAAAGAACACCCATTATTTCATGATTCACTTCTACTCTTTCAATATATCATAGATGCCTGATCAGGAGAACAGGCAGGACTGAATCTATTTTCTAGATTGTTGCTTTACCCATTTACCTCTGCACACCAGGCACAAAGCTGGCTTCTGCTGTGTACCTGGCTCATGATGCTTCTCAGGATCCCACACTTTACAACCAACTTGCTATCAGGTCCATAAGTCACGGTAATAAGTATCACTGAATACAGCATCACTGTTGTCAAGGTAACAATATTGCACTTTAGACAGGTCTCATGGCTTTGTATGAAACAGCACATAAAGTTCATCCAATATACTGTTGGATGGAACCTTTACTTAATGAGGCAACAGTGTTCAAAGAATGAAGGGTAGGAAGAGAGGGGCTCCAACATCTACTTGCAACCAGAGGACTTCAGTAATTCACTGAATATTATCTCAGCTGACAAATCCCTGCTCTTCTCCTTTAACAGTCTTATCCTACATGATATTTACTCCATAGATGCTGAGTGATCTACTGTTTTATGCATTTGTTTTTATTATAAGCATTTGTGATTTGCATTGCTCTTATGTTACAATTTTGTAATTCAGCTGGATAGTTTTATTAGAAAATGTAACATCCAAGTGAAAGATTTCTCACACGCTCCTCTCAACTGTTCCTCAACAAATCACGAGATGAAAGTTTCTCAGAAGTAACACAGGTCCAATGCCAAGAAGATTCTAGCATTATGTAAAAGTACATCTATGAATAATGTATCTGTTGCTATAATCACAGAATCATAGAATTGTTACGGCACAGAAGGAGACCATTCAGCTCATGCCTGGGATCTTCAAAGGAGAATCAATACCCAGTGCCAACCTCCCGCTTTCCCCCCATACTCTTGCACACTATTTCTATGCAAATAATCCTCCAAAGCCACACTTGCAAGCACTGCATTCAATACCCTGCTTGCTGAGTGTAACAGCTTTCTGTCACATCACTGTTGCTTCTTTTGCATATTACTTTAAATCTATGCTTTCTCACTCTTGATTTCTTCATATGTGGGAGCAGCTTTTCCCTATCTACTCTATATTAAGTTCACTCAGGATTTTGAAAACCCCTACCAAATCTCCTCTCAACCCTCTCTCCGAGAAAAACATGTCCCGATAGCTTCAATCTCTCCTCATAACTGAAGTTTCTCAATCTTGGAACCAATCTTGTAAATCATTTCCGTGTGCTCCCAAATGCATTCACATCTTTTCCATTATGTGGTGCTCACAACTTTATACAAAAGACCAGCTGAGGTCTAACAAGTGTTTTCTACAAATTCAACATCAGCTTCTTACACTCGTACTCTATGCCATTATTTACAAAGTAGAGGAAACTGTACACTTTTCTAAACTGCTCTCTCCAATTGTCCTACCACCTTCAATGAATTGTGTATGTATACACCCAGGTCCACGGCTTCTGCCTTCCCTATAGAATTGTACTCTGTTGTATTTTAATGTTCTTTCTATCAGAGTGCATCATCTCACACTTCCCTGCATTGAATCTCATCTGCCACCTATCCAGCCATGCCACCAACTTGTCAACGTGCTTTTGGAGTTCCACATTGTCCTCCATCTTACAAGTTTAGCGTCTTCTGCAAACTTTGAAACTGTCCCCTACATAACAAAATCCGATCATTAATACATATCAGGATAATCAAGAGTCCCAGAACCTTCCTCCGGCCTGAAACATATCCCTTGGCCTCCTCGTCGAGCCGGTGTGTTGGATTGCAGATGTTTCGTCACCCTGCTAGGTAACATCGTCAGTGCCTCCTGTGAAGCATTGGTGTTCTGTATTGTTTGTTATTTATATACCTTGGTTTGCTGGGGTGGTTGGTACTTCTTCCGGTTCTGTTTTTCAGTGGATTGTATATCGGGTCCAGTTCAATGTGTTTGTTGATGGAGTTCCAGTTGGAATGCCTGGCCTCCAGGAATTCCATGGCATGTCTCTGCCATACATCAGGGACATATCAGAGACGACCACAAGACTACTCAGATCCCTGGGTATCAGAGTAGCCCACAAACAAACAACCCCTCTGTGACAACTACTGGCGAACATAAAGGACACCATACCCACAACCTATAAAACTAACATAATGTACAAAATACCATGCAAGAACTGTCAGAAACTTTACATAGGCCAAACTAGAGAAAACTGGCAATAAGGATTCATGAACTCCAACTAGCCACCAAGAGGCACGACCAATTCTCACTGGTCTCAATACACACAGACAAAGAAGGACACAAATTCAACTGGGACAACACATCCATAATAGCGCAAGCCAAACAAACATATGCCAATGAATTCCTGGAGGCCTGGCATTCCAACTGGAGCAGTCCAGCAATAATACCACTAGGCCATCACCTCCTTTTACAAAAAAACCAAGTGATTTGGGGATTTGCTTTTAAAAGAGCCATAAGAGAATGCTTAGTGGTAAAGAATTGCTTGACAAACTGACTGAGTTTTGGAAAAGACCTAGTGGCAAAGATTACCTAGCAACTGTCTCTGGACTTCTGGTTCCTAACTTGCCACAGATATAAGAGTTGATCAATTGTGAAGATGCTTGCAAGGAAGCAATACTATTTCTCTCACACACAGTGAATAACAGATGGCCCTTAAATAAAACCTTAGATAGCTTTGTGAAGTACTTTCTGAGTGTTTCAGAAAGTTTTAGAAATCAGTTTCTCTGATCTCCTCATAAACTCTGAATGTTGAACCACCACCTCAGTCCAAGGACGTGGGTCGAACTGATCTTCTTACCTGAACTGATGGTCTTCCATCAGTCTACAAGCAGCAGCAATTGGATTTCAAAGAAACTACAACAAGTCAACACTTTACATTTCTACCACCCAAGCGCTTATCCTGAATGTGCATTGTTCCTTTTTTTTTGATTTTTTTTTTCTTCTCCTGTTTGCGTACAAATGTGGTATGTTTGGGAAAAGGGACTGTTGGTAGCTTAGTTAATGACCAGTTTAACCAAATGTTTAAAGCATGTTTTCTTCCAATAAACAAGATATTTTGAGTTTACTGAAGAAACTGGTGATGCTTCTTTTGTTCTGGATAACAGTAATGAAGAAAAACAAATTGATTATCTTGCGTGGTAAAGTAAAGCATTTACACTTTTGGCATAGCTCGTGGAGTAGTAGAATTTGGTCTCTAGCATTTCAGAGTCATAACACAAACTCAGATAAGAAAATAATCTTCCTGATATTGCTGATATAATTCATAAATGTAAAAGAACATAGGGAGGAGACTTGGTCTGAAGCACATGTCTGCTCATGGTTTGCAGTTACATAGCCATTTACAATCAAAAGTAGCAGCTTTACAACTATTGGGACATTATTAATAGAATCTCAGACATAACAGAGTTCCCTAGCTTTTCACTGATCTATGAATCATTACCCATCAATGAAGAAATACATTGAATTTTATAACAACCTGCAATTAACTTTGTTGTATTGTAAAAAACACATCTCTCTCAATTATTTAATTGGAGTTTGAAATAAATCAACACCTGTTTAGTGGGATTTTATTCTTTTATATGACTTTTCTCTCTTTTCTAAATAGATGCTCATCCAAGTGAGCAATGTTAGTGTAAGGAATGGAACACTTTTCATTTCAGGCACCAAGAGTCATTGGCTAGTATTGTCAAGTTAGACACAGTTCACTGTCAATTCAAGTCAGGTTAAATGCCAAATAAATTGTCTTCTTGAAGCCCAAATCATGAGCCTTGTCCCAAACACAAATATATCACTTTCAATGAAGAGTCAGTTTCTGTTTGCCATACTTTCCTGAGAACATTTTCTCTTCCTGACACCATCACCTTGTCGAAAAATTACCAATTTCCCACCTCCAATTCCAAATCATTATTTAGTCATCTAAAAAGCTACACAAAATCACAGAGCTGTTTTGGTGCAGAAGGATGCTACTAGTCCATTGTGCCTGCATCAGCTTTTCAAACAAGCATCATTACTTAGTAGCAATCTCCTGCTTTTTTTCATACCCTTGCACATTATTTCTACCCAAATGGTCATCCAATGCCCTCTTGAATGCCTCAAGTGAACCTGTCCCAACCACATTTCTACACAGTGCATTCCATACCCTGGCTACTCACTGTGCAAGTTTTCTCTTCTTTCCTACGAAAAAGAACTGAGGATGCTGGAAATAGAAACAAAATAAGAAATTGCTGGGAAAAACTTAGGAGATCTGGCAGCATCTATGGAGTAAAAGCATACAGTTCCTTCAGAACAGTCACTGGACTCTTATTCTTTTCTTTCTGACAGAAAATCCAGTAGAAACCATTTTTGCCTGACTTTCACCACAAAAAGTCTCCCAAATTTCACCGCATTTCTTGGTCTTTTCTGCAATCTATTCACAAAATCCTAAAGGATCTCATTAACATATAGTATAATAATGATCATAGCTTTGCAGCTCTTAAGGTTTGTGTTTTTATACTTGAAATGCACTCAGGGTAATTTAGACTACTACTAATAAGATACAACAGCTGCCAAGATTAGCTGATGCAGACAGGAATAAGGGGATTTTGAACTTGGAAGCATTTAGGTATTTTGAACAGGGATTCTTGGAGACTTTTTCAGCTGAATTTTGCCACTCTCTCTATAGACACATGAATTTGGTTTTTTTTTATTTCTATCAGAGACAAAACACAAATAGTTGTTTGACCTCTCATATTGTGGGCTTCTCAGAACATATGACATTAGCATGATCATGATGAAAAATAAGGTGCAGAGATGGAGGCAAGGAAGGATCAGGTGATATATAAAAAAATGTCAATGCCAGATATTATACACATGCCCACAACACATCTACAGAATAGGGAACATAGTTCACATCAGATCTAGCTTGAAGCATCTTATGCTCTCTTATACAAATAGTCAGAAGTGGAACACCTGATAAAATGGGTGAAAATCTAATACTGCCAGCAGCAATGAAAGGGAATCTGATAACAAATTAAATCTTAGCCTAACATCTCATAACATGGTTAGGAGCAGAATTACTGACATGTCAAGAGACATCGAGGAGGAGTATGGCTAAACAGTAAGACAAAGTCTTTTTCTCTCATTATGAAATGTCAAGTGCTTTTGGAATACAAATTATGGCTTTTGTTCAAAAAATTCCTTTTTAATTCCTTGGCTAAGGGCTTCTTATTTTGCTGCTTTACCCTAAATGAAAATACTGGCACAAGGTTGTTGAAAGCATTATACAGATATATTAAGTAGATTGTTGTGTCAAGATTTTCATAAAAGGAGTAAAAGCCACGGCCTGACACAAGTGTGACCATGTTGGTACGATCTATGCTGCCTATGACTCCATTACTGAAATTACAGGGTGGCCATAAAATCCATGACAAAAAAGCTGTCATGTGTGTCAAAATTAGGCAACAGTAACCATCAAATTAAACTCTGTGCTACATTCATATGATGTACATATATTGCAAACTCCACAGGTTGAATGGCGTCCTTCACCACTATACTATTCTGTGACTCTATGCGTAAGTTCAGCTCCTACCATTGAGAACTAATAACAGCAGGCACCCTGAACATCTTCAACCTCTATAGTGCCAAAGAGGGTGAAGTCAAATAGCACACTGCTGTCACATAAATTCAAGATTTCAGTGTTCCTCTGTTTCTGGCCTTTTGTATATCCCTGACATTAATCACTCTATCATTGGTTCTATGTCTTTAGCTGACAGTCATTGGTTCTATGTCTTTAGTTGACAATGTCCTCATCTCTGGCATTCCCTTCCTACTGTTCTCCAACTCAGTACCCTCTTTTAAGATATTTCTTAAAATCTTTATTTGCATAAACCATGTTAACCAATATAGTTCAGTATCAAATTTTGTTTGATAAAACTTCTGCAGAGCGTTTTGATATGCTTTACTAGGTAAAAGGCACTCTATCATATGAGTAATTGAAATTAGTTAACTCAGACACCACAGCCCATATTTACAATAAGACCTCAGGAGATGTTTTTCAATTCATTACTATTCAAGACACGATACCCCAAACTGTTCAAGTTCATGGCAGTGGAGGGATGAACTGGCTCCACATGTTTAATCAACCACCCCACTAAGTTTGTTCCAACAAGGTTAATTTAGGTACAACTGAATGAAAGAATGAATGATTTTATTGGCACTGTATTTTACAGTGAGAAAAGCAGTAAAATACAGTGAAAAGCTTTTCCACTGTCGTCATGATCTCGTGCAATTTAGAATAGTTTTAAGAATAAGAGAAAAGATAAAGCTTAAAGAGACTCCATCAGTCCTGAGCCAGCTCATCATCAGTTGGCACTGGACCCACCAATGTCAGAGTCGCATCTCTTGCAGCTGGGCCCACCTTGCCAATGTTGTTGTGATGCCCTTTCACCACTGCTTCACCATTGCCTCAAGCTCCATCTTTCACCACAAGGCTTACCTTGCTGAATCACCACCACTGATTTCAATGTCAGGTCCCGTGCTTGCCCTAGAAAAGTAAGTAGGGGATCACTCGCAACTGCCACAAGGTCCACACTTGGCTCACTCGCCACTGGCATGAGGTCTGTGCTAGGCTCATTTGAGTCTGTGCTGGGCCCACTCCAGTCCGCACTGGAATTCCTCACTGCTGCCAATGGTAGGTGAAGGGAAATAAGTAAAGTAAGAAGGTAAAGTCAAGAAAAACACGCAATAAAAGAGAAAGAAAGAAATGCAGTATGCTGGGCCCACTCGAATCCGCACTGGAATTACTCGCTGCTGCCAATGGTAAGTAAAGGGAAGTAAGTAGGTAAAGTAAGTAGGTAAAATCAAAAAAAAAAACAAGAAAAGAGAAATAAAGAAAAGCAGTTGGAGTGGACAGGCACCAGCACAGGAACCCTAATTCACCACCATCTTGAGTTAACAAAAGATTGAATTTATTAATTACTAAATATGGGAAGAATTAATAACACAACACATATGCACACAGATTCGAAATAAGAGGTAAGTGTAAAAAGATTTTTAAAAGTTTAAAAATTGAATATGTAGATCAATCACTGAATTGTTCACAAACAGTGGACGGTTGAACCTTGTGGCTATTACAGTGGAGATTACCAGTAATGTCAATATTGGCAGTTAAGCAGATTTTTTTTTACTTTCTTGGTTTTGTAAGCTGATTGAAGGTCTTTTGCCTGACTTCTTTTTTTAGCTGATTTGTAGCACTTCAAATGAAACAGGGTTCTTCCCTTACTTACAACACAGGGTTAACTAGGGGTTAGTTCTATAATTATAACTGTCACAGCATGCTAACACTCAAACGCAAGAACGTTCAGTCCCACTTGCCCACTTCAGTACAGTTGAAACTGGCTTTTGAAATGTTGTCCTTCAGTAGTCCTGGAGGGCAAAATACACATGCCTTCAATAGTTGGCTTTCTGCCTAGAGAGAAAAGATAGTCAGCCTTCTCGTTATCTCCTCAATTTAATCTCTCCCTGTTTGAAGTTTCCTGATAATTTAGATATGCAATATTCTATTATCTTCACACAGGACTTCGCCAGACGGTCACTGAATTTGAATTCACAGCATTTCTGTAGCAGTCCATTTAAAAACACATTACAAGTAAATTAAAAATAAAGTTAAATAGTTTGGAGTTATAATCCATCATCATAAAACTTCTGCATAATGAATGAAGTGAGATCCATTCTTATTTCATTACAAACGAGAAAAAATGAAAAGCAATTGAACATAAAACAATAGATATACTCACACACATTCATTCCTCTAGTCTTGGTTAATTAACTTTTAGGTTTTATTGTATTCATTCATGCAATGTAAGCATTACTGACTAAACCGGCATTTATTGTACATCCTTAATTGTCCAGAAGGCAGTTTAGAGTCAACAGTGGTTGCTGTGGGTCTGAAGTCACAGGAAAGCCAGTTCCCTAAGAGATATTAGTGATCCAGATGGAATTTTTTCACAACAATCAACAATGATTATTTCATTGTCATTAAATCAATCCTTTATCTCAGACTTTTTTTTAATTGAATTTAAATTTCACCTTCACCATCTGCCATGGTGGAACTTAATCCATGTCCCCTGAACATTAGCCTGAAGTTATGGATTACTAGTCCCGTGACATTATTAGTAGCCAACGCTGCTGTCACACCTTTCCCCCTCACTTCTAACCAGGTCTCTTTAATTCCTGAATAGTTTCAGGAGGTATGGTTAAAGAAAAAAACTCCAATGAAATAACTAAACATTCTGGGTCTTAAAACAATTCCACAGAAGTTCACAGGTTGTGATCAGTATAGACTGTAGTCTCTCTGTAGTCATTTTAGACATATCTCAAAGTGTTTGAGTCCCAGTAATAAATCCACGGTTTCCCTCTCTGCTGTGGAGTACCGCTTCCGATGTTTATGTCGTTTTTTTGGAAATATTCCCAATTGGTTTCTCTATTCTGGCTTTGTCTTCTTGAAGGAGGACAGCCCTTATCCTGATGTTACATGCATCAATGGCTACTTCAAATGCTTGTTTAAAATTTGGTACTGTGAGCACAGGCTCAGAAGCGAAATTGTCTTCAGCTTTTCAAAAGCAGTTTTGCATTTCTCAGTCTATCATACCTTTGGCATTTTCTGTAGAAAATCTTTCAGTAGCATAGCTACTGTGCTGAAGTTGAGGTGAACTTTCAAGAATCTCAGAATTTCCCATTTTGTTATGTGTTATTTGTTATGGGAACTGTGTTATTGCTTCTACATTCGCAACTTTGGACAGTATTTCTCCATGACCCACTTCATGGTCTAGAAAGACTACTTAGGGCAAGGCGAATTTACTTTTTGTGAAATTGACCACTAGGTCCGCTGAGTGTATTTTCCAGAAAATGGCTTCCAGTTTCTCTAAATATGTTTTCCATGAGTTGCTGTACACCAGGTTGATGTCCAGGTACACTACGCAACTAAATTAGCTGGTTATCAATCTTTGATAGGTACTTTGAAGTCTGAATGATATGACTTGAAATCGATGTAACCTGTTAGGATGGTGGAGATTTCATTTGTGCAGGCAGTCGAGGGAAGTTGCATTGTTACTTGAGTAAATCTATCTTGGTCACATAGGTGGCTTTATCTACCCTTTCTGAGCAATCTTCCAGGGTTGGGTAGGAGTCAGCTCTGGTCACTGCATTCATCTTCAGGAGTCGATGAGGAATAATTTATTATACAAAAGGAAACAAATCAAGCAATGCATGTAAAACAACCTCAACTCAAACCCCATACCCGTTGATTCTAACCTGAAGAACTACATCTAACTCCTTTATGAAAACGTTCAATGCTTTGGCTTCAACCAGCTTTTTGAGGCAGCGGATCCCTTATCTCAACAATTCTCCTTATCTCAGCACGTCTTCTTGGAACTGATATACTTAGGTCACTGATCCAAAATGAATTTCTGATGCTTTAAAACAAAATTTGCACAACACAACAATCTGCCTCATCTTTCAAAATAATCCAAATTCCAAAAATGATAATATATGACATACTTTTCATCACACTAGCCAGACCATATCAGAGCTTTGGCGGACCTGGCCAGGATCATAACATACCACAATCAAGGTAGTTAAACATGATTTTCCTGCAACAAATCCATGCTAATTATCATTAATTACTTCCGAAAGAAATTAATTATTTAACACTTCTATCAGCTTATTTTCAAAATTTAACTATCATTTAAGTTAAACCAACTGGTCTTTAACATGTGTTTATCCGCACACCTATTTTTGCATAACAATGCAATATTTGCAATTCTGGAATCCTTCAGCCCAAACCCAATTTCAAAGAGGGTTTGGTAGGTCAGAGACAATATTTCTGCAATTTCCACCATTACCTTCCTCAATATCCTTCTTATCAATTGTTAATCCATCCAACATCCTATCCACTCCATTTTTCCTATGAATTTAGCAAATCATCCTTGGCCAAAATAGATGCAGTAGCTTAGCCATATTCCTGTCGCCATGCTTACATCCCTTATTGATTCTTAATCGACCCTACACCTCCTCTGACTGCCCACTTAATATTTTAATGCCAATAGAAGAAATTTAGAACCACAGAATCATGCAGGACCAAAGGCCCTTTGGCCCAAGAATCTGTACTACCAAGAATACACTAAATCTACACTAGGGCCACTTTCCAGCACCAGGCACACAGCCTTGAATGTTATGACACTTCAAGTGCTCATCCAAGCAGAGGTTACCTGCCTCAACTACCCTCTCAGGCAGTGCATTACAGAACGCCACCAACCTCTAGGTAAAAAAATGTTTTCCTCAGGTTTTCCTCTAAACTTCCAGCTTTTCACATTAAAAGTTTGCCCCCTTGTTACTGACCCTGTCCATACCCTTCATAATCTTATACACTTCTATCAAGTCTCTGCCTCAACCTTCCCTGCTCCAAAGCTTATTCAGCCTGTCTTCATTGCTAAGATGCTCCAACCCAGGCAACACTGTGGTAAATCTAATGGACACCCCTTGCGGTGACTTGAACTACACACAATAATCCAACTGTGGCCTAACCAGTGTCCTTTTGATTCCACTGGTATTATCAACTAAGCATCTGAGGTACAGAACACCTGATATTCTACATCTTATTCTCTATCTCTTCCAAGGAGCTTTGGATTTTGTTGTCATACCATTTTTCCTTTTGGGAATGCACCTCAACAATACCTGAACAATCGCCCCTTCAAGGATAGCTGATTGCTCTTTTACCATTTTGTCTGCCAATCTGAGATTACGGTTTAGCTGGGGCTGATTTCTAATGTAAAGTTTATGTTCATCTGCACTGGATAAGGTTCAGCTACAACGTTCTCCACAGTCAAACTGCTTGTCAATGATCACCATCTAATTTCACCATGAAAGACAGTTAGTTGGTCAATAGAATTGTACAGCATCGAGAGTCAGTGTACACTGCAAGGGCAGAAACAGAAAAAATTACAAATAAATATGTATATGTGTATTTTAATTTTAGCAGTAACTTTTATAACTACCGTCTTCACTTCTGAGACCTTAGTTGAACTGCAGAAGGTCTTACATGAAGAAGTTGGAAGGGGATTAAACATACATTCAGAGAATTGGGAGACATTACACCTGAAAAGGAACACTTGTGATACTGGTGGATGAATGTTTAATACATTTAAGTGACATTCTTATACTCACCTTTATAAAAGTGTCATAAGACATTTGAAATAAAGGAGTTATGTTAAACTACAATAGGAAAATGCTGTTTTCGTCTGCTAATTTCTTGGACGGTAACCTTTTATTCACCTTTAGACCAGAGCAAACTGAATTCAAAATAATGTGATAAAATCACAAGAGAAAATGGCAGAAGATGTATAAGCAAAGTTAATGATGCTGAAAACCATGTTTGCAAATGTGGAATAGCAAAAAGACGAAAAACGTATTTGGATAAAATGGAAGCTTTCCTCCAGAATTGGAAAGCAGGGTCAGCTGAACACAGATTTGAGTTTACAGACAGAAGTGAAAATCAAAATACATCCAATGCCAGGGGTGGACACTCCTTTGCTAACACGAATAATTCTTTAATGTCCATCTATTAACTATTGATGGTCAGTGTCACATAACTGAAATACATTAAAACTTTTGGAGAGCTTTAATCACACATTCTGAAACTTTGAATCAATCTGATGCCATCAGCCAAGAAAACAACAAATTTCAGGCTAGCTCAAATGCGTATCTGAAATTACAGCCTTTAGCCAATATTCTGAAGAATATAGGAACAGGTGTAAGTCATTCGGGCCAACAAGCCTGCCCTAACATTCAACACAATCATGGCTGGTCAAATACTCAATGCTTTTTACTCACTCCATCCCCATAAATGTAGGGACTGGTAATCAGAAATCTATCAATCTCCACTTTAAACATACCTAAAGACCAATCCCACACAGCACTTGAAGTGTCATAATATTCAAGGACAAGGGTCTAGTGCGGGAAAGTGGGACTGGTGTAGGTAGTACATTTTTGGCAGTAGAGATTCAATGGGTTAAATGGCTTCTTCTGAACTGTATGATTCTACGATTCTACGAAGTCCACAACCCTCCAAATAAAAAGAATTTGCATCATCGGATATAAGTGGTATCACCCTTATTTTTAAATTGTACACCCTGTTTCTAGATTCCCAACCATAAGAAACCTCTTACTGTATCTACTCTATTTATCCCTTTAAATATTTTGTAAGTTTCAAATCAATCACAATTCATTCTTTGAAATTCTAGAAAATATAGACCCAGTTTACACCCACAAGGTCTGTTCTGTTCTGACGCCTGAAATGTCTGCTGGTTACAAACAGACTAATGTTGCCATCCTTACTGCTCTTGGGTAAGTCTTGAAGACATGTTGCCAACAATTCTAGAATGCTTATAAGAAACCCACACAGACCTATGTAAAGCTTGAAAGACAAAAGCATCTACTTTCCACTTATGGGTCTGCTCTTTGAAAGTATCACACACCTACAATAGGTTAAGAGAATTAGTACTGCTGGAGGAGTTTAAAAAGTGCCTACGCTCCAACCTGAGAATGCACCCACAGGAACAAAAATCACCACAGCCACAACAGTGTAGCAGTCAGGGCAAACTCAAGCAGACCTTTCCCAAGTCACTTCCAGAACTTTGGAAGCAATAAAAGGGGAAATAGAAGGGACTGAAGTGGGCCCAGTTAAAGAGGGAGTGGAGAAAGCCGGGCAACCTAATAAGCCACATTTACACATTATACTACAGGACAGCAGTGCACAGCTATGGCTACTTCAATGGGGAAAACCAGGCTATATAAAATAAAATTATTAGCGAGCTAAGAAAAATCACTTTATTCAATGGCTGAATTTTTTTTTTACAAAATTTGCGAGCTTCTGTGTTAACGTACCAAAGCTGCAGATATTAATCCGGATTTTGTTTTCAAAAGGAAGATAATTCCTAATGCTTCCAAGGAATCAGAAAGAAGGTCAATGTACTGGGAGTTTCAAACTGCCTACAAACGCTACTGGCAGGAAAATTGACGACTCCCCATACCGAAGGAGAATGATTTCCAGCATCAGTGAAAAGAATGTGCTTCTGATTATGTTGGAAGTACTGTTAATTAAATGGAGTGAGCTTGTTATGGGATTGGTAACCGTGGGTGTGATTCCAACCTTGATCCAAGGCAGCGGAAGAGATACAGATGGTCAGGAATTATGACTGGGGGTGCTGGAACACATTATCTCACCTTTCAACTCCATTTTTTTTCAGCTGTTCCCTCTTCTACCTTCCCTTCACTTTTGTTATTGTTGCACTGCACCCAGTGTGTAGTGCTTGTAACTTACTTGTTTAAGTAGGAAAATGGATGATTTGGTTATGAATACATATTTTAAAAAACTAAAAGCATTCAAATAGAACACAATCTGGTGACAATCAAAACTTATTTAACAGTCAACTTGTATTTGGAACTTCCTTTAAACCTTACCTAACCCTAGACCGCCCAATGAAGTGCTCAATCTTGAAATGTTGTGCCCTAACCATAAGATCTGTGTCATGCAAAAAATGTAATTTTTGGCTATTAACATGAGGGGTATAACAGGAAACTGAAATTGTCTAGAGACCTGAGTGAGTGAAATGTAACTGTGAATGAGACAGTGTACGTAACATATTTGTTTCGTTTTTCAAAGAAGCTAAGAAAAGACTTTTAATTTGCCTCCTTAGAAGACCCAAGGTATATGCCTCTAATGAATGCAAGATCTGCAAAGGATGTCTCCTCGAAAATTTGCCCAATATCAGCCTCCAGATGAAAAGTTGTCAGGCTTCACACTTAGCTTGTGCTGTCTCCTGCCATGGGTGAAATAGCAATAGATGGATGAGATGCTTAATGGCCATTTAGTTCCTGCTTTAGAGTTTCATTCGGCCCAAGGATGGGAGCCTTGCTCAATGCCTCCATTGACCGCGTACCACCCATAAAATTTCAGACAAGCCAGAAGCAAACAGGCGTGAAGCACACCACCCACCTGCTAGATGCTACACCCCGCTCCTTATAATTCTCGAGTGGGAAGCCTAAAGTCCAGACCATGACTTCCATAAGAGCAAGTTGGTAGTTTCTATTGATCGCCCTAAGATATCTTCTCCTCACAAATAAAAACACTTCTCTTTACCTATTCTATCAAAAACTTTCATTAAGACCACAGACATATCAGTCCTCAGCCTTCTGTGAAATATTTACCATGGGCATTTCTGGTTCAATCCTTGTCAGTCTTTTTTGTAGTAGGCAATTCATATTTTAAAAATTATACACCAACACAAAATAGCACCTTCATCTGAGGATGGGAGAAAATTGGAAATTCCAATTGATTTAGCATCGTATAATTTTGGAAGAAAACAATGTAGAAAACTGAAATGCCCTACAGACACGTTGGAAAACATTACCTGATCATCCCAGAGTCCAGAAGCTCGACACACTTCTTAATAACAGTCACATTGTAGTCTGCAGTTTTAATATTCCAGGTTAAATTCAATGCTGCAGTGAAATGCCCTAAATCCATAATCCTTCTCAGATCCTACAAAAATGCAAAGGTCTATTACTACAGACAATTTTTTTTCTACATATTCCACACTGCTTATTGAAAGAAAAACACAAATTTTCAGTATAAAAAGTATTGAAGCAAAGATGCTTCTACCATGTAACCTCAGATCAAGACATCACAAGGTGTTTACATCAATTTTCTGTCTACATATGAGTACTAAAATATTATCTCTTTGGACAGAAGCTGTTCTTACAGGCTCATTTATTCTTCAAAAAATAGATGCTTTTATGGACCAGATCAGACCCCCTCAAAATATTGTACAAAGGTGGCCTAGGCCCTAACATTTTCTTACCTAAAAGGAAAATGTGAAATGTCTGTTCCCGATGCAATGCGATTGGTTAAACCACTCAATGTTAAGCAAAGCACAACTTATTTAAACACTACAGTGAAAATACAACCAATAAAAAAGGAATTTAGAATAATAACTCAATTGGAAACTTAGAGTAAAAAATGCAGTAACTATTACTAACTAACTGTCAAATATAGTAACATCACATAAACACACTCCTTGGCAAAAAGAGGGAAAATCCAGACATGGATTCTCACATGCAGTTCTCAAATCCAGGAGGGAAAAAACATGGAGAGAAAATCCAGAAGTATAGCACACAGGAGACATTCACTGAAGCCTTCAACTCTTTTGAGACCCCCAATAACGTCTGATGCTACTCAGAAATCCTGGCCTGTGGGAGCTGGCCACACTCATTCAGGCTGCATTTAAAAAAAACGCAAGACCCCCCAAGCTTTTACGCAAGTGGTCTTCAGTAGTCATGTCTGCTTTACAATCTCTCTTCAAAAAAAAGGACAAAATAAACTCTTAAAGTGACAGCATCTTCACTCTGCCAGCTGGTGGTAATCTAAGGTTACATGTAATACTTGTACTGCCTATATGTTGGTTTAATCAAGTGTGCAAGAAATTAATGGGAAAACTGGGTAGGTGTCCGTTGGGGTGGGGGGCGTGGCACGGAGGGGTGCTGAGTATCAGACATTTCTTAAAGTCAAGGTACGCTCTGGTTGCAGAAGAAACAAATGCTTGTAGCAAGTACACGGGATTTATTCACAAATCATCCTCTTTTCCCCTTAATTTGCCTGTATCACCTCATCTTCTTTCTTCCTTAATTTTGTTTTATTCTTTGATGGGATGTTGGCATCACAAGCTGGGCTGGCAATAATTGTCCATCCTTAACCCTCTACAGGGTAGTTTAGATTCAATGACATTGTGTGCATTTGGAATCACACATAAGCCAGACCAGGAAGGCCAACAGATTTCCTTCCCGAAAAGACATTAGTGAATCAGATAGATTTTTGCGACATTCATCAGTGATATCATAGTTGCCACTAGGCTAAGCTTTTTAAATTCCATATTTTATGGAGTTCAAATTCCACCATCTTTTGAATCCATGACCCCATAGCATTAGCCTGAGGTTCTCTATTGCTAATCCAGTGACATTGCCACAACACCGCTGCTTCCCCAAAATTTGTCTACACCACTTTACACACTCTACTCGACCAGCTACTTTCAACACTTCTCTCTGTCTGTCCACTATTTACACTAAAAGCTAAATCTTCTTTCCCTCTTTCACTTCTTGTGCTGAAGATAATTTCATAATTTCATCTCGCAAGGAATCAAGGACTATGGGGAGACTGCTGTATGATATTGTGTGTCAACTCTTGCAGATTGTCTACTGCACCTAGCATTTGCTGAAATATCAAGTTCTTTTGGCAGGCTGAGTCTTCAAAGTTAGCATTTGTGTCACGTAACTCTACTATAAAAGACACAAATGCTAAC
>JAHRHZ010000145.1:1167036-1225251 GCA_024137785.1 Ginglymostoma cirratum | reverse complement strand
ATCTCGGATTCTCCAGCATCTGCAGTACCTTTTATCTCTGGAAATATGCTTCAGTTGTGTACAGCCTTCTTTAGACTCTGACAGGAGCATGGATTCATTATTACATGCTGCACATCAGCACAGATATATTGATGTTGTAAGGAGTGCAGCTTAGATTCACTATAATGATACTGGAACTTGAAAGGTGAGTAGTCATGACCAGTTGCATAAATTCAGTTTATACCCCCTTCAGTACAAGATCTATTGTTTCCCAACAAAATTAGATGCTCAATTCATGTCTAAATCTTCTTTTTTTCTCAATTAGATCAAATCCTAAGTATGAATTTCAAAACTTAGTTACTAACTTTTAGGGCTGAATTTTACCAAATCTTGGTTGTATAAATTTGAGTTTAAGGAACAGTTTCTCTCCCATGAGTTCTATTGAGTTTTCTCGCTCAATTCCTACATTGCTCACCTCATTACGTATTCATCCATTATTCTATTGTGCCATGCTTGCACATGTTCACCAACAACAGAACTACTCATCACTGCTGGGACCTCCTAGATTCCTGGCACCGGCGCCATATTTAGAGCCCAGCTGTGCACTAGGTCAAATGCTGTGAACACTTTGCAGTGTACATAGGGCAGCATGATGGCACAGTGGTTAGCACTGTAGCCTCACAGCACCAGGGACCCAGGTTCAATTCCAGCCCCAAGTGACTGTCTGTGCAGAATTTGCACATTCTCCCCATGTCTGTGTGGGTTTCCTCCAGGTGCTTGGGTTTCCTCCCACAGTCCAAAGACGTGCAGGCTAGGTGGATTGGCTATGCTAAATTGCCTGTAGTGTTCAGGGGTGTGTGGGTTATAGGGGGATGGGTCTGGGTGGGATGGCCCAAGGGTCAGTGTAGACTTGTTGGGCCAAAAGGCCTGTTTCCACACTGTAGGGATTCTAATTCTATAGCTCAAAGGGGGGACAAAAAGGAAAAGTTTCTAAGGGTGCATTGCAAATATAAGCTCACATTTGTAAAAAAATTGCACTTTCTTCTGGGAACTGCTTGCCTTTTGAGCATTGTCAAACTTACAGGTAATAAATGAACACTGTATCCAGCTCACATCAAAATTGGGACTGTGCATCATGTAAGTTTTGTCTGGTCTGTTGTGCCCAGTACTGCACTGCTCTATAACGCTGCAGGTGATTTTCCTTCTGTTCAATGTCCTAATTTTCCTCCTTTGAAGACTGCTGTTGCTCTCTCAACTATTCACTGTCCAACACATGTCATTAACTTTTCTGAGGACTATTCCCCTTAGATTCTGAGGCATGGGCATTTTATGAAACTAGACCATGTATTTGTCAAAGCTGTTGACACACGCTGTTATTGTGACATTGACGTAGCACAGGAATATGTCCACCCCCTTGACTGATCACTGCTGACAATCATGACCAGCTGTCTAGCTTTTTGCCTGTGCTAAATGACATGACAACAAAGAAGTAGAGTGAGCCTTAAAGTTCTGAATGAAAAATGTGAAAAATGGCAAGGCAGGGCAAAGATACCTTGAGTATACAATTAGGAACAAAGTGAATTAGCACTGAGAGAGGAGCTCTGATAAGTATCCTGGTCCAATCCATGAGGTGGGTGTTTATCGGTGCATATCAATGAGGTGAGATATGAGAATTATAATAAGCAATAATTCATGTTAATAGGCTTCTTGCAATTCACTAATGAGACTATCACGTGAAAAACTTGGTTGCAGGCTAAGACATTTCTTTCTCAATGTCGAGAACCTAATTTTTCCAGTCTTGTCATATTTTCTTAACTAACTGTTGCCATGTCATTGTGGGACTGGGAAAATTCAGCCCTTAGTTTTAGAGGTTCAATCATAGCTCATTGTATTGTAATGTAGAAATGACAGTAAAATTTTGAACATTTTCTGGAAGGTGTTTTACAGATATATTATCAATAAGATTAATTTACTACTGCCAGAGCACATTCAGAGAATTTACCCTGCGCATGTTCTGCAATAATCATTTCAACAGTTTAGTTCACTTCAAACGGGAACAGTAAAATCTTACTGGGAAATACAGAACCTTAATGTGTGATCTGAATTATTACAAATAACATCAACATGTTGGTTTTAACTTAATTAAGGGCTGTTTTCACTTCATCTGCCAAGGATTCAATCTGTCTGGCAAGTATTGCACGCAGATTAGAATGGCACACATTATACGGTATCAAATCATTTGTTCTGGTTACCAGTACTCTCATTAGACTATTGAACACCATATGTAACTTACAGCTTTTACTACCAAATTGAAAATGGAGCAGATTTAGACTTACCCCAAGTGCTGTTGCTAAAAGTCTGAAGGAAAATTAGAAATCATTAGTAGTGTCATGCATTGCAACAGACGCACATTCTTATTTATTACGAATTGGAAAATTCTCACAACTGTGCTCAGCATTACTTTGCTAGTGTGCAATTGAAATCCTGTTGATAAGTATAAACAGTGTAACTACCACACTGCAAAGCTTTGCAGGAGAGCTTTGATGTATCTCCCAACCTATCAATTTTTAGCGAACTGCAATCTCAGGGAAGGATCCAATGGAGTTTTTAAACTCTAGTGTATTTGTATATCTGGGAGGAGAGGTGGCACTAAGAGCGTCAAGAGACCAAGTGATCAAAGCTGTTGTAGTGTCCAGGCAGAATATGGGGGTATGAGGTGATGTATTTACAATGCCAGATTGTTGGTCTTGGAGGAAACACTCATGTTCCTCCTAGCTCACAAACAGAGCTGTAGAGACCTAACGTATGCAGAGCATTATGCCTCCTTTTATCTACCAGTTTTCCTAATATTTAGGAAACCTGGTTGACATTAGTTAAAAGTAAAATCCATGGCAAAATCAAGGCACACAGCTGCCTTAAAAGGTTTCAAAAACCAAACAATACGACATTCTGAGGAAGGGTCACTGGACTCGAAATGTTAACTCTGTTTTCTCCTTCACAGATGCTGCCAGACCTGCTGAGCTTTTCCAGCAACTTTGTTTTTTTTCCTGGTTTACAGCATCCGCAGTTCTTTTGGTTTTTATTTAATATGACATCCAACTCATCCTGTTCCTGTTAAAAAGGAAAGTCGGCAGGATTGAGGCCATTTGTTTCCAATTTGAATTATTTATGTCTCCTTCTCACCCAACCCAAACCCACCAATTTTTTAAACAATAAAATTACGTTATATGTCTCTCACCTTTATTATCTATAAGATTTGGTGTTTTAAAACAAAACTTTTTATTTGAATTTTACTCTCATTAAACTGATTGACTTTGTTACTGGGAATGGAATATTTTCTATTCCAAACATCGAGACCAGCATTAAGCACATAAAAGGGTTAGATATAGCTATGTCTCAACTTGCATTAAAACTCCTGCACAGCTTGCACAGCAGTTGTACATTAAAGGAATGAAATTCCCTGCAGTTGGCAAATGCCACATGCAAGTATTCCATGGATCCTGTTACTGTGGGAAGCCAGGCAAAGACATAAATCCAAGTATATGTTCGGGGAATTTCTATTCCTCTCAGCCCAATGAAATAATCAATTTTTCACCATCTTATACATTTATTTGCAGCAGATTGCAATATCTTCTCTATTCATCTGGTAATAGCTGGAAAGAACCAGACACTGGTGATACAGAAACAGTAAAGGAAGGAATGTTTGTTATTTTTTGAAACATTTGTGGAATCCATAATCGTTTTTAACAACATTTGAAGAGGACTTTAAAATTTGTGCAAACCCTTTAGAGGAATCAACTGTAATTTTGAAATTTGGGTCCATGTGACCCTAGCAACTCATGAATAGAAGCAGTGCAAATAGAAAGTGAAGATATCAGAGCTGAGTAGCTGGCAGACATAGAGTAGAGCTACAAGGAGGAGAGATCGTGTATGAAGATGATCTGCATACAGGTACAGACACAAAAGGCAGGATAAACAAGAAACAGAAAGAGGAATACACTAAACTCTAGTGAGAAGCAAATCTCTCTCAGGAAGAGGTAGCCCATCCCAAGAGGAGGTGACAGCCGAGTGGTATTATCACTGGGCTGTTAATACAGTAGACCCAGGTAATGTTCTGGGGGCTGGGTTCTGATCCCACCATAGCAGATGGTGGAATTTGGATGTAATAAAAAGAAATCTGGAATTAAGAGTCTAATGATGACCATGAATCTATTGTCAATTGTGGGGGAAAAACCCATCTGGTTCACTAATGCCCTTTCAGAAAGGAAACTGCCATCCTTACCTGGTCTGGTCTACATGTGACTCCAGACCCACAGCAATGTGGTTGACTCTTAACTGCTCTCTGGGCAATTACAGATAGGCAATAAATGCTGCCTAGCCCGTGATGCCCTCATCACATGACTGAACTAAGGAGAAAAAAAAGCTTTCCTTTTTGATGGAAAACAAAACAGGAGCTCTCTGAGGGAATAAATGATCCACCTAAAACCTGGAAAGATGTGTGAATAACTTGAATGCTACAATGAGCCAGAACTGGCAAAGCTGCGCACCAGAATGTGATTGGCTACTTGCAAAGGAACTCTAGAAAGCTATACCATCTGTACTGTCATGACACATCTGTGAAAATTCAAGGATGAAAGCAGTTATTGAATAGTTCTCTTGACTTCCTCTGCATAAACAAAGAACAGAAGGTTGGTACTATTCCAAATGCTGGGTCATGAAGCTTATGTTATTTACCACCTCTATCTGTATGAAGCACTACGTAAAGGTAGTTTGAGGTAATTCGCTCCCACCAATTCTCCTTTATCTTTGCTTTGTCTTGATCCTCTCTGGTAATTGGTGGGAGAGGATATGCTACCAAAGTGTATTTACTGAAGGGGCACAATTCTCAGGTAACAAGGAGTTTAAGTGCGTGGTAGCAGTAAGTATAACCACATTTAGTCAGGTATAATAACTACACCGTAAGGGAGCTGGTAAAATTAAATCTGCTCCCTTTGAAAGCTACAGCAGAATTCCTTGTCTCCACCCATACTGTGTATATGACCTGAGTAGAATGTCTGAACATGACATAATTTGAACATTAATTCCTTCAGAACCATTACTTTATACAAGAAGTATTTTAACTGAGCAGCTACATAACATGACATTTGTGCAGTGACGCAGTTGATTGTGGTTGCACAAGACAAATGTTATATCAACTATGTAAAGTGAAATTTACCTTCCTGAAATATAATTTATCTGTCACTTTTTATTCAATTTGCATTCATTCTAATTAGTATTAAAGCAAATCTCACAAAACATGGAAATTTAGTCAGTAATTTCTTCCACTGGGAGTCATTCAGTAAATTTAGTAATTTTTGTGAATAGTTTCCATATGGGGATGGTAAGCATATAAAATAATCAAGCAAAGTGCAGGCAATAGCTATCCATGTCACAGGCTCCAGCAGGAAATATTGCTTGTTGTAGAAACGTCAGATGTCAGTGACCTTCTCGTATAAAAATTCTTAAACATTGCATCTGTGAATAGTCGAGAAAGCCAAGTCCCTGCTCAATAGAAAGGGCCTTCTACAAGTTCATCTTCATTGTTGCTCTTATCTCTACTGATCACATGCAGTTCCTTTCATCGCAAAATCCTCATCCTTATCCTGTTTGTTCGTCAATTGTTTGTCAATCCAATCAAGAGTAACTATAATGCCACTCAGTTCAAGCTTCTGTGTGAACATCTCCCAGATGGGCAGTATGTCACAAAGTCATGTTTACAAGTATTGGGAATAACTAAATGATAGCTATGATTAAACAAATATTGACAGACTATCTGCAAAGCAGAAGAGACAAAGAACATACTAAAATGATGCAAAATCAAAGGTGTGAAATTTTTTTTAATCAATCTGTTCAGGCGTGTCTCTGGAATAGGATTTGCACCAAAGCCTTCTCACTCAAAGGCAGACAGCTACCCAGTCAGCCACTTCAGTCCTCATTTTTTTAAAATTCATTTGTGGGGCATGAGCGTTGCTGGCTGGACAGCATTCATTGCTCAGCCCTATTGCCCTTGAGAAGCTGCCTTCTTGAACTGCTGCAGTCCACCTGCTGTGGGTTGACTCATAATGCCATTAGGGAGAGAGCTCCAGGATTTTGACTCAGTGACAGTGAAGGAATGACGATATATTTCCAAGTCGGGAGGGTGAGTGGCTTGGAGCGGAACTTGAAGATGGTGGTGTTCCCCTACATATATCTGCTGCCCTTGTCCTTCTAGGTGGAAGTGGTTGTGGGTTTGAAAGGTGCTGTCTGAGGATCTTTGGTGAATTTCTGCAGTGCATCTTGTCAATAGTACACACTGCTACTATTGACCGTCAGCGGTGGAGGGAATGCATGCTTGTGGATGTAGTGCCAATCAAGCACTGCTTTGTCCTGATGGTGTCAAGCTTCATGAGTGTTGTTGGAGCCGCACTCATCCAGGCAAGTGGGGAGTGTTCCATTACCTGCCTGACTTGTGCCTTGTAGATGGTGGAGAGGCTGTGTGGATTCAGGAGATGAGTTACTCGCCACAGTATTCATAGCTTCTGACCTGCTGTCGTAACCATTGTGTTTATGTGATGAGTCCAGTTGAGTTTCTGGTCAATGATAGCCCCCAGTATGTTGATAGTGGGGGTGGGGGAGGAGGTTTCAGTGCTGGCAATACTGCTGAATGCAAAGGGGTGGTGGTTGGATTGTCTCTTATTCATGATGGTCATAGCCTGGCATTTATTTGGCACAAATGTTACTTGCCACTTGTCAGCCCAAGCCTGGATATTATCCTGATCTTGTTGCATTTGAATATGGACTGCTTCACTATCTGAGGAGTCGCAAATGGTGCTGAACACTGTGCAATCATCAGCAATCATCCCCACTTCTGACCTTATGATGGAGGGAAGGTCATTGATGAAGCAGGTGAAGATGGTTGGGCCGAGGACACTACCCTGAGGTACTCCTGCAGAGATGTCCTGGAGCTGAGATGATTGACCTCCAACAAACATAACCATCTTCCTGTGTGTCAGGTATAACTCCAACTACCGGAGAGTTTGTCCCCTGATACCCATTGATTCCAGTTTTGCTAGGGCTTCTTGATGCCACACCTGATGTCAAGGGTTGTCACTCTCATCACACCTTTGGAATTCAGCTCTTTTGTCCATATTTGAACCAAGGCTGTTGATAGCACTATTGATGATACCCTCCATCACTTTACTGATGATCAAGAGCAGACTGATGGGGTGGTGTTTGGCTGGGTTGGATTTGTCCTGCTTTTTATGTACAGGACATAACTTGGGCAATTTTCCTCATTGTTGGGTAGATACCAGTGTTGTAACTGTACTGGAACAGCTTGGTGAGGGGAGTGGCAAGATCTAGAGAACATTTCTTCAGTACTATTGCCGGAATGTTGTCAGGGGCCATAGCCTTTGCAGCATACAGTGCCTCTAACTGTTTCTTGATATAATGTTGGGGACCACTGAAGGAGGCCAAGATGGATCATCCACTCAGCACTTCTGGCTGAAGACTGGTGCGAAAGCTTCAGCCTTATCTTTTGCACTGATATGCTGGGCTCTTCCGTCATTGAGGATGGGGATATTTGTGGAGCCTCCTCCTCCTCCAGCGAGTTGTTTAATTGTCCAATACCATTCACAACTGGATGTGACAGAACTGTAGAGCTTAGATCTGATCTGTTGGTTGTGGGATCGCTTAGCTCTATCTATCACTTCTGCATATGCTGTTTGGCGTGCAGGTAGTGCTGTTTGATGGCTTCACCAGGTTGACACCTTACCTTCAGGTATATACATGGTGCTGTTCCTGGCATACCGTCCTGCACTCTCCATCGAACCAGGGTTGATTTCCTGGCTTGATGCAAATGGTTGAGTGGGGGATATGCCAGGCCATGAGGCTACAGATTGTACTGGGGTACAATTTGCTGCTGTTGATGGCCCACAGCGCCTCATAGATGCCCAGTCTTCAGTTGCTAGAGCTATGCAAAATCTGTCCTATTTAGCACAGTGGTAGTGCCACACAACACAATGGAGGTTATTCTCAATGTGAAGGTGGGGCTTCGTCTCCACAAGGACTATACGTGATCACTCTCACCGCTACTGTCATGGACAGCTGGCAGATTGGTAAAGATGAGGTCAAGTATGTTTTTCCCTCTTGTTGGTTCCCTCAGCACCTGCCACAGACCAAGTCTAGCAGCTATGCCCTTTAGGAGGCAACCAGCTTGATCAGTAGTGCTGTTGCCGAGCCACTCTTGATTGACATTGAAATCCCCCACCCAGAGTACATTTTGTGCCCTTCCCATCCTCAGTGCTTCCTGTAAGTGTTGTTCAAAATGGAGGAGTACCAATTCATCAGTTGAGGGAGGACAGGTATGTCATAATCAGCAGGAGGTTTCCTTGCCCATGTTTAACCTGAAGCCATTAGACTTCATGGGGTCTGGAGTTAATGTTGAAGACTCCCACTGCAACACCCTCCCGACTGTTTTCCACTGTGCCGCCACCTCTGCTGGGTCTGTCCAGCTGGTGAGACAGGACATACCCAGGGATCGTAATGGTGGTGTCTGGGACGCTGTCTGTAAGCTATGATTCCGTGAGTATGACTATGTCAGGCTGTTGCTTAATTAATTTGTAAGACAGCTCTCCCAGTTTTAGCACTAGCCACCCCAAGATGTTAGTGAGGAGGACTTTGTAGCATCAACAGGGACAGTTTCATTTCTGTGAGACTTTGTAGCGATCAGTGCAACTGAGTGGCTTGTCAGGCCATTCAGGAGGGCAATTGAGAGTCAACCACATTGCTGTGGGCCTGGTGTCACATGTAGACCAGGTAACGATGGCAGATTTCCTTCCCTGAAGGACATTAGTGAACCAGATGGGTTTTTACCACAATTGACAATAAATTCATGGCGATCAGCAAATTCTTAATTCCAGATTTTTTTTATTGAATTCAAATTCCACCATTAGCTGAGTTTCTGGATTAATAGTCTAGTGATAATACCACTGGGCCAGTGCCTACCCCTATAACCTCTGCCAGTGTGGGAACTGAGCCCCTGCTACTGGCATTGCATCAATATTGCACTGCAGCCATCCAACCAACTGAGCTAACCAGCCCCTGCCATAAATCAAATCAAAGGTCTAGTGAGAGTGCAAAACCTAAGTAATTAATATTAGGCAAGAAAAGTATAGAAAAATTAATAGGAATAATAGTAAAACAAAAATCCTTCAAGCTGATGTCCGACATTCTCGAGTTTTAAAAGAGACGCACACAGAAATAAGGGACATATTTATCAGTTATGATCTTTCAGAATTCCTGGTTTCTAGAACAGTCCCTGTAGATTGGAGTGCAGTAAAACAGGAAAGACAGGAAAGAGATAACAGGGAACTGTCAGCCAGTTGGCCTGACATCTGCAAATATGCTGGAAGGAATTAATAAAGATATAGGTAGAGGAAAATCAAGCTACTATTAAGCAGTGAGGGAGTAGGAAGAATGGATAGAAGTGCGTCAGTAATGGAATGCCACATGTTTCAGCCCTTGGATCTAAGTTATTTACAAATTACATCAAGAGTAGTCAACCAAGTAAATGTTCTGGATTACTAACAGTACAAAGCAAGGCAGGAAAGCCAACTGAGTGATGAATTGGGTGCAAAGAGCTACAGAAAATCTATGTAATTGGAAAAAAATTTTGGAAGGTGAAGTAACGTAAGTCAGATTTTCCAAAAAGGGGCAATTACATACAGCTGATTCTGCATACCTCCTTTATTCACATAAAGAAACAGATCTGCATTTCTGACAAGATTCTGATCAGGATTTCTTCAGAAATGCAGAGCCACACTTTGACAAGAGCCACGTGGTTCAGCATAGTCAGGGCAAGAAAACTATGCTCCCTTTCTCACTACAGTCAGTTACTGTATTCTGGAATTTAAAGGTCCAGCAGCCAACTCACATCAATAGTTCCTGTGAAAAACATAAGCACATAAGGTAAGCGTGAGGTTAGGGTGCCAGGTAAGCGGGGGTGGGGTATCTGATGGACAGTGTACCAGGATTACATTACCAAGTTGGTAAATGGATCAGGTAAGTAATGGAATGTTTAGATTAGATCACGGTGGGCAGGAGATGTTGGGTTCAGCAGGAGCAGGGTGTCAGGTCCTATGGACAGAGGAGGACTTGGGCACAGTAGCAAGGTATGTCGGCTCTTGGGGTAGACAAAGTGTCAGATCCCAGGGGTGAAGTAGGGCTGGAGGGTCATGATCTGGGGCATTTATAGTTGGAAGGTGTCCGTGGTAAATTGGCGGGGGGAAGAGAGGGGACAAGATGTCAGTTGAATCGTTACTCAGAAGTTACACTAGATTTTTGATGAACTAATGTTTCCTAAGTAACTTTTACCAATTTCTCCAAATGAAATGTATACTTTCAGATCAGACGTTGAGGAGTTGCCCATCAGAATCTTTAATTTCCCAGGCAATTCCCTCAGAGTCTGCTATGTCAGGAGTTCCACTGGTTGTCCCTGGACAACTCCCTTCTACACTACAGAAACAATTATCTGACCAGCAGATAATCTGGATCAATATTTTTAATTCTTTCACTCGGTGTGGGCAAAGTGTTGTCCTTCCCAAACTGCCCTGGAGAAGGTGGAGGCAAATGACCTTCTTAAGACAACACAGCCTATCTGGTTCAGATACGACCACAGCACTCTTTGGATTAAAGTTCCAGGGTCCTGACCCAGAAATGATAGAATAACAGTTCAGAGTCGGGATGGTGTGCAGCTTTGGAGGGAATCCAACAGACAGTGATATTGTGGAAAAGTAGAAATTAACTACTTTATAGGATGAAAAGAAAAACAGGATATTTTTATGAAGGTGACAGACATGGAAATACTGATGTTTAGTGGGATTAAGATTCCTTGTACAAAAAAATTAATAATAATCAAGTACAGCAAGCAATTAAAATCAAAAGATACATCAGCCTTTATTGGAAGAGGTTTGAGTGTAAGATTAAGGAAGTCTCATAACAATCGTACAGGACTTCACAAAGAATGTACCAGGACGACTGCATGCAGTTTTGATTTACAAGTCTAATCCAGGATAAAAGATTCATTAGATTAATTACTAAGATGAGAGGGGACTGTCTGATGTAGTGTAATTGAGTATAAGGGGTCAGTACTGTCAGGAATTGAGGTAAGTGAGACCTGATCATATTGAAAGATTTAGGATAAATGCTAACAGCTTGTTTTCCCCTTGCTAAAGTGTCAAGAAATAAAGGATATAATCTCAGGATGAAGGGTCAATCATTTGAGATTGAGATCAGGCTTTACTCCAGGGTTGTGAATCATTGAAATTCTTTGCCTCAGAAGTTTACGGATTAGTTATTGAGGAATCAAGGCTGAGATCAACAGCCACATCGAGTCATACATGGGGATACTGCAAAAAAGTCGAATTGATTTAAAAGTTCAGACATGATCTTACCAATTTTTAAAATAAATTTACTCAGGTTTGAATAATTATTGGATCTACTCTTTTTGTGCATTGAAAAACAAAGAAAGAACAAAGAACAGTACAACACAACACAAAAACAGGCCCTTCGGCCTATTAAACCTGCACTGACACTTGACGCCTTTTCTAAACTAAAAAGGTTTTGCCTCCAAGATGTCCATTTACTTGCCTATTTATCTGAATGTCAAGATGCCTCTTAAATATTGCTATTTAACAGCTTCTACCACGTCCTCTGGCAGCAGATTCCAGGTACTTATCACCTTCTGTGCAAAGAAACTTTCCACATCTCCTTTAAATTTTCTTCCTTTTACCTTAAACCTATTCCCCCTAGTAATAAACATTTTTATGCTGGGAAAAAGGCACCAACATTTCATTCAATCCATGCCTCTCATAATTTTGTAAATCTCAATCACATCATCTCTCAGCCTTTGATGTTCAAGTGAAAACAAACCGATTTTGTCCAATCTCTCCTCATAGCTAATACCTTCCAAAACAGGTAACATGCTAGTAAACCTTTTCTGTACACTCTCTGAAGCCTCCACATCCTTCTGGTATTGTGGCAACCAGAACTGTACACAATATTCCAAATGTGGCCAAACTAAAGTTCTAAACAGCTGCAACACAACTTGCCAAATTTCATTCTCTATGCCCCGGCCAATGAAGGCAAGCATGCCATATGCCTTCTTGACCAATTTACCCACTTGTGTTGCCACTTTCTGGGAACTATGGACCTGTATGCCTAGATCCCTCTGTATGTCAGTACTTCTAAGCGTTCTGCCATCTACTGTATACTTCCCTTCTGCACTAGACCTTCCTAAAGGCATCACCTGACATTTATCCAGATTAAATTCCATCTGCCATTCCTGCATTCAAGTGTCAGGTCTATCTTTATCTTGCTGCATCCTCTGACAATCCTCCCCACTATCTGCAGCTCTCCCAACCTTTGTTTTGTCCACAAATTTACTAATCAGACTACCTGCATTCTCCTTGAAATTATCATATATGTTATATACATATATAATATACATAAAACAAACAACAGGGGTCCCAGCACTGATCCCTGCAGAATACCACTAGTCACGGATCTCCAGTCAGAAAAACACCCATCCACCACTACTCTGTGTCTTCCATGACCAAGTCAGTTCTGTATCCATCTTACTAGCTCACTGCTGATCCCATGTGATTTCACTTGCCCAATCAGCCTGCCATAGGGACTTTGTCAAACACCTTGCTAAAGTTCATGTAGACAACATCCACCACCCTACTCTGGTCTATCATCTTCGTCACTTCCTCAAAAAACTCAATCAAGTTTGCGAGACAGGTCCACCCCCGCAGAAAACCATGCTGCCTGTCACTCGTAAGTGACTCGTAAGCTATACCAGAGCAAATTACTGCAGATGCTGGAGCCTGTCCTAAAAACAAGAAATGTTGGATATCCCACCAGATCAGGCAGCATCCATGGAGAGAAAGCAAACTAACGTTTCGAGTCTAGTGCTAAGTTATGCCGTTCTTGTTTACTCCCCGTTCTCGTTTACTTCCCGTTCTCTGATACTGTTGGCTAACTGGACATTGTTCGGGTGATGATAACTGCTCTGTCCATCTGCACTGACACTATTACTGGTTGTTTCTCAGTCTGTTTTACTCTCTCCCCGCCCTTGTTCGCACCTCAACTCTGTTAAAGTCCACACTCCCCGTCGATGCCGACCAAGTGGCGCCTTTCTATCCGCCTCCATCAGTTTCCGCGAGGCCGAGACGACCAACCGTTAAGCGCGAGGAACCCACTCAACCCCGCCTCCAAGCGCGCGCGTGCCGTACCTCCCCCCTCCCTTCACACTAACCGCCATGCTCCATCCCCCAACACCCCTAACCCGACAAACCGAGCTGACGCCGCCAGGTCATGCTAGTCACTGAGCTCAAGACCGGGCTCCCACAGTCAGTGATGTTCAGTAGCTATCATGTCTTTTAGTGTACAGTTACATTTAGAATGACATTCTGTTGGTTCTTTGAAGAAGCATGACCAGTGTACAGTTGACTTGGTTCTGAGTTATCGCTTCCTTTATCATGTGGCCTACATCTACCTCATGGAGAAATTTTTTTGGAATCGATTTCGGCCGAAACATTCTGCATCGAGCCAGCAGAACAGTCTTTGAGAAAGATGTCGTTTCTGATAGACTATTATTGCTGGCTGAGTTTGCTGCGTCTTATCAGGCAAAAACTCGGAACACTTGCAGAGAGAACTTGAGTGAGTTTTTGGCCTTGTTGTTCTCATTTACAATTGTTTCAATGGCATTACATTCACCAGATGATGGATCTTTCCATCTTCTATCTCACGTTTCTCACAAGGCAACAAACAAAATAGGATATCTGCTGGCATTTTTTCTCTTGCTGGCTTGCATTTCAAAATGAAATGATGACTTTAAAGTCTCATGGGTGACATCTGTATTCCTTTGGTCCTGTATGTAGATTTTGCTTACAGATGGTTGGTAATCAGTCTCCATCATGAATTTCATCCCATAGCAAAATGCATGGATTTGCTCAAATCCAAAAGGTCTATTATTGTTGGTATATCTGGTCACAGTTGTTGGGTGCAAATACTGTTGGGTTTCCATTTTCTACCAAAGATAGGGAATAGTCCTGGTACAAACATTTGCTTGCAGAATAACATGAGAACAGAAAGAAACTTATGATAGCTTTGTCCCCTTGCTTACTTCTTTGAGTTAGTTAAAACCCCTGTCATGTGACTCTGAGCATCGGACTCATCATCTTATCCCATCAGCTCCCCTTTGAGTTTTCTTCTTCTCCTCCCATTATACATTAATGCTGTCTCATTCATCCATATATCTATTTAGGTACATAAGAACAAGAGTTGGCCATTCAGTCTACTAAGCCTGTTCAGCCATTGAATGAGATCATGGCTGACTCATGGTGTGCTAACCTCCAAGGCCCGTGTCTTTTAATACCTTTACTGTACAAAATCTTATCTGTCTCAGATTTAGAATCAATAGCTAGCAGCAACTGCTGGTTGTCGGACAGAATTCCAAACCTCTACCAGAAGTGCTTCCTAACATCTGAATGATCTGGCCCTGATCTTTAGATTATGCCTCCTAGTCAACCAGTGGAAATAGTTTATATTTATGTCTTTTGCTGTTACTATATTGAAGGCTTTGATCAGATCACCCCTTAACCTTCTAAATTCTGGAGAAAATAGGCCTACTTTGTGTAATCTCTCCTCTTAACTCCTGAAATCCAGGTATCATTCTTGTAACTCTATATTATACTCCCTCCCAAAGCTATTATATCCTTCCCAAAGGTAAGGTACCCAGATCTGCTCACAGTACTCCAAGCGGGGTCTAACCAAGGTTTTGTATAGCTGCAACATAACTTTGTTTATACTCAAGTCCTGTAGATAAAAAGGCCAGCTTGTCATTAGCTTTCTTGATTAATTTCTATATCTGTTTGTGGTATTTTAAAGATCTATGCATCTGAACTCCCAAGTTTCTTAGGACATCCACTGTATTTGACATCATACTATCTAGAAAGTATCTATATCTATCCTTTTTAAGTTCAAAATGAATAACCTCACAATTGCTTACATTGAACTTGACTACCAGTTTTGCCATTTCACCTAGTCTATCAATATCCCTTTGTAATTTTATACCATCAATTACTTTGTCTACAATGCCACCTAACTTTGTCATCAACGAATTTAGATACTTGACTTTCTATGCCATTATTCAAGTCGTTAATTATGTGAATAATTGAGGCCCTAACACCGATCCACGTGGGACCACTGGTCACATCCTGCCAATTTGAGTACCTAACCAATATTCCTACTTTCTGTCACCTACAATACAACCAATTTCCAAGCCACGTCAGTAATTTGCCCTTAGTTCCTTGGGCTTTTACCTTAATTAACAAACTGTTATGTGGGACTTTTTCAAAAGCCTTCTGGAACATCCATAGACATTCCTCTGTCCATTACTAGTCATCTCTTCAAAAAATTCAATGAGGTTTGTTAGGCATGAACTACCTGTCAAGAATTCATGCCAGTTTTTTCTGATTAACTGAAAAGTTTGGGGTGTACACTTACCCTAACCTTGATTATAGACTCTGAACAAATTCCTTATCACAGATGGTTGGCTAACTGGCCTGTAATTCCCCAGTTTTCCTCTTTCACCCTCTTAAAATGTGGAGCGAACTTGCAATTTTCCAATCCAGAGAGACAACTCCTAAATCTAAGGGACTTTGTGAACGCCTTAACTGTAATCTTTCATGTGCTCCCGTACTTCCTTTAACACCTTCAGGTGGAAACTGTCAGTTCCCAGGGATTTGTCACTCTGTAATTCCAATAATTTCCTCATTACCAATATTTTACTTGCGTTACTTTTATTCAATCCCTGTCCCTGATCCACTATTAATTTCCTCCAGACTTCTGGCAAGCTATCCTCCTTTTCCACTGCAAGTAATTATTCAACATATCTGCCATTTCCCTGTCGTCATTGACAGTATCCTCACTTTCAGTCTTTAGTGGGCCGACACTGCTCTTGACCACCTGCTTTCCCTTTATGTAATGTAAAATTTCGTATTGATTTTGATGACGCTCGCAAGTTTCCTTTCATAATCCCTTTTAGAAGATCTTACAAGATGCTTTATGGCCCATTGCTGGTGTTTGTATCTTTCTCCTTCAACAGGATCTGTACTGGTATTTTTTGCATTTTCGTAAGCCCTTTCTTAGTTTTATGCAGACCCTCTCTTTAATTGTCCAATGCTGTTTTTCTCTGTGAAGTGGAGTTTTTACCTCTCAGGTATATAAACTGATTTTTGTATTGCATTAAATGTTTCTTTCAACAATTCTAAGCAAACTGTTTATCTGTTGTTTTACCCATTCGCAATTGTCCCAGTTTATTGTGGATAGTCTCAGTCTCATTAAAGTCAGCCTTACCACACAAATTGGTGCTATGTCTCTTATCAAAAGGTATACCCAAAAATACTATAAGAAAATCAAACATCTTCAATGGTCCACAGGGCTAAATGCCACCATCTTCTCTCCATTAGCTCACATACAGGACCAGCACCCACTCTGACTCTGCCATTGCACACACATCTCACCGACGCTCATGGACTAAACTCTCACCCTCCATGCATAATATCCTCTCCATGATTCTCCCATTATCCCCCAAGATCATCTCTACTTAGTCACAATGTCTTATAGCTCTTTATCTCTTCTCCCACTGCCCACCATGATCTTTTCTCCTCTTAGTTAGATCTTTCACATGACTTTCTGCTTCTCAGACAAATTCTAATGTTATCAGCTTGGGTTTCATGCCAAGATTCCCATAATCCCCATTCATCAGTCACCCCTTACATTGAGAGTCTGATATTTTTCTTCCTGTAACCCTAACTCTGTCACTTTGCTACCTTTCTCACCATCAGTCATGCCATATTAGGAGCAAAAAATTCTGCTGCATCTCTTTTTAATTTAAACAACTAATACAATTTGTGGTCTATGGCTGTAATCAAATTAGATAAAGTGATTTGAATTTAGCTTTCAACATTGTTCAAGGAAACTTGTAATTCAAAGCTTATCCCAAATCTTCGCAAAATAGTAAATCCAACTAAGAATACTCAAACCATCTTCACACTTGCATGTGACTTTGAATTATTAACACTATTAACTGAACATCTAAGTACCAAATTTCCAGATTGCAAAGCAGATATTTACATAGTTTAAATCAGTTAAAATCCAAAAACTCAACTCAGGGACCTTAGAAATAATAAACGTGTATATACAAACATTCCATGCTAAGAAAAACTGATTAAAATGTTTCATGCTTAAGGGTGGCAAGGTGGAGCAGTGGTTAGCACTGCTGCCTCACAGTGCCAGAGACCCAGGATCAATTCCAGCCTTGGGTCACTGTCTGTGTGGAGTTTGTACGCTCTTCCCATGTCTGCGTGGGTTTCCTCTGAGTGCTCTGGTTTCTTTCCACAGCCCAAATATGTGCAGGTTCAGTGGATTAGCTGTGCTAAATTTCCCTGTTGTGTCCAAGGATGTGTGGGTTGGGGAGATTAGCCATGGTAAATGTGGGGTTACAGGAATGGATTGAATTTGGGTGGCATGCTGTTTGGAGAGTCGATGCAGACTCAGTGGGCTGAATAGCTTCTATGTGCGCTGTAGGATATTATGATTCCTTCCCTAAAGGACATTTGTGTACCAGATGGGTTTTTCCGACAATTGACAATGGATTCCTGGTCATCATTAGATTCTTAATTCCAGATATTTTATGGAATTTGAATTCAATAAAATTCTGGAATTAAGAATCTAATGATGACCAGGAATCCATTGTCAATTGTCGGAAAAACCCATCTGGTACACAAATGTCCTTTAGGGAAGGAAACTGCCATCCTTACCTGGTCTGGCCTACATCTGACTCCAGATCCACAGCAATGGTGGTTGACTCTTAACTGCCCTCTGGGCAATTAGGGATGGACAATAAATGCTGCCTAGCCAGCAACAGCCTCATCCCATGAATGAATAAAGAAAAAAAATCAGTATCAAGGAGAAGATTGCACAGTGTTGTTATTTCTAGGAACACTGCTGTCAAAATACACTTCTGACTTCTTTAAGAGATGGACTTTCAAACAAAAGAAATGTTGGTACTTCTTAAACATTCATAGTCAGGAAACCTCTTTTCACTTTCTGTAATTATTCCACTCATGTTTCAGTTCTCACGGCAGAGAATCAACAGCTTTCATTCACTTCAGTGCCAGTTCTCATGTCCAAGTTTATTTGCTATTGCCCTTTGAAACAAGTCTCTTTCTAAACTGATGCTTGTAACTTCGCTTGTAACTTTGCTGCCTGGTCAGTCAGCTATGAAGGTTCACTGCTATGGTTGTTTTGATGAACTCTAGAGCCAGCCGCTCTCAGACCTCCCACGTGGCATGTCTTAAAAATTCTGCTCTCTTTTTCCTCCTGTTAAAAGTATCATTGTTTTTGTTTTTCTTTTAAACGTTCCAAAAACAAAGCAAAATCGTATAACAACAGTAAATTACTGCTCTAAGAAATCGAGGAAATCAGCTCCAGTGCTGAAAAGCCTCAAAAAAAAGGAGCAGCTCTTACAGCCACGATTCACTCCCATCCACTATTTTGGAATTCCTTGGTTGAGAAAAATGCAGGTTGAGACAGTGGGGCTGAGTGAATCCCTCCAGGAGTATAAGGGCAGTAGGAATGTACTCAAGGAGGTAATCAGCAGGGCAAAAAGGGAACATGAGATCACTTTGGCAAATAAGGTTAAGGAGAATCCAAAGAGATTCTACAAATACATTAAAAGCAAAACAGTAACTAGGGAGAGAATAGGACCCCTTAATGATCAGCAAGGCTGTCTGTGTGTGGAACCGCAGGAGATGGGTGAGATACTAAATGAGTATTTCATGTCAAAATTTACTGTGGAGAAGGCTATGGAAGCTAGAAGACTTTCAGAAATAAAATGTGATTACTTGAAGGTGTCCATATTTCAGAGGAGGTGATGCTGGTCATCCTGTTTAAAGATGATACACTTGAATTTGTTTTACTTTAAAGGTGTAAACAAAATAGGTGTTTAATGTTATGAATTTCAGTTTAAAGTTGTTTCCTACATAATTTCTGTGTGGTTTGCCTTCCCTTGACAACTTTCCCCATGTTTATGCTTCCATATTCAATTCTCCTGGCCTTCCTTCTGTTCATGCCCCTGACCTCAGCACCTCTTCAACCACTCCTATCCTTGAAAGTCTTAAACTTTAAAGTTCTTGCCTTCAGACCTCAGCTGTGTACATTCTCTGTTACCTACTATTCATAGTATGGAATTAAGATCTGGGCTCCACCTAATCATAAAATCCCTACTGTGTGGAAGCAGGCCATTCAGCCCATTGAGTCCACACTAACCCTTTGAAGAGCACCCCACCTCGACCACAATTTACACTGGGTATGTCCTAATCCTATCATCAAAAGTATTCTGATTGTACCCCAAATCTAATACTAGGAAGATTGATCTAAACATTCCTTGTATGAGGGAATCCACTCTTGGTCTTCACACATAGGGAACGATTGATGCTGAAAATTAATAATAAAGAAAAGTCTACAGACACAGCAAATCGTATAGTCTGAGAGAACAAAAACTGCATTTCAGTCTTTTATTAGGGCACTGAACATAATCAGTTATCCAAATTAACACAGCAAGTAGAATAACATGCTAGACATGGTGTGCTAAAATATGTATAATGTATGTTATATTTTGGAAATTTTTTGGAAAAAGATGGGTTTTGGTTAGCCCAAGGTGTTTTGTTTTGGAAGAAAAGGTCAGTAAGTCATTTTGACAGTGACTAAATACATAATTTTGTAAGAAGGCATATGACTTCAGCCAAGATCAGCAAACCTCAAGGTGTTAAATGTTTACACTTGGGTTTATGATAAGTAGAGCAAACACATTAAGGCAATTTGTTTAATTTTGACTTCAGAACAGAAAGTTCAAAGTTAATTCACGAAAATCTGCAGTTTAGTTTCAGAAGATAGTATCATTTCTCTAAGCAGTGGAAATAAGTATTTTCCTATTCAGGTCAAGGGAATCAGCCACCTCAGTAGAAGTGATTTATTGTTCATGTAGCTTCCAAAAAGGGAGACTTTGAATAGAAATAGAACATGATACCAAATTAAACTAATTCCTTCTGCCTGCCCATGGTCCATATTCCTCCATCCCTTGCATATTCATGTTCCTATCTAAAAGCCCCTTAAAGACCCCTATCATATCTGCATCTGCCACTAACCCTGGCAGCACGTTTTGGGCACCTACCACTCTCCATGTAAACAAAACTTTCCCCTCACCTCTCCTTTGAACTTTCCCCTCTTACTTTAAATGCAGGCCCTCTAGTATTAGACATTTCAACTCTGGGAAAATTATTCTGATTGTCAACTCTATCTATGCCTCTTGTAATTTTATATCAGGTGTCCCCTCAGCCTCTGTCGCTCCACAGAAAACAACCTGCGTTTGTCGAACCTCCTCCTATAGCTCATACCCTCACATTCCAGGCAGCATCCTGATAAACCTCTTCTGCAGCCTCTTCAAAGCCTCCACATCCTTCCTGTAGTGTGGCAACCAGAACTGAATGCAATACCTGAAATGTGCCCTAACCAAAGTTTTATAAAGCTGCAAGATCACTTCCTGAATCTTGTAATCAATGCCCCAACTAATAAAGGTAAGCCTACCATAAGCTTTCTTTACCATCCAATCTACTTGCGTGGCCACTTTCAGGGAGCTATGGAATAGGAACCCGAGATCCTACCATTTACTGGATACTTTTCCTTAATATTTGATCTCCGTAAGTGCAAAACCTTGCATTTGCCCAGATTAAACTCCACCTTCAAGATGTTCGAACTGAAAAAGTCTAGGCCATCAGCATTGTAAGTGATCCACAATAGCAGACTTGGAAAGCATTTTGAAATTATTTCTACAGTCAAGAAAAAGAAACTGGAAACTCACCACCACATTAACTAACTGCAAAAGTTAGATACGATTATACAAAACCAAGTTTCATCCTTGGAGCTGATTGTCCAGTAACAGCATCAGCTGGGATCAAAGTAATGGGCTCATACATTGTTGACCATAATGATATGTTACATATTAATTTATTTTAATTCAGAAGTATTAATCTGAACGCTGATGATATAATGCATGATTTCCATTGCTTGTGTATCAAATTGATACACTCACTATGTTTAAGGAATTACAATGCACTGTTTCACACAGCACTTGATGTGCTGGCTGATGACTTTATCTTCAGTATCTTTCACACAACAATGGCCCATGGAATGGATTCAGGCACACAGTCTGGAACCTATAAAGAGAAATGACAACCATACTGGAAAATATAGCAAGAAACAAGTATGTACCATCAATTAAAAATCAGTGATTAAATAAAAAGTACGCGCCTTACCATCTCAGTGAACTGATCAACGCATGCCGTGCGAATCTGTGCGGGTGTGGAAGGACTGTTCAAAGTGAAACTCCCTGTTAAACCAATCTCTCTTCTTGCTGCTGCAATTGCATCCTTAATGGCATAAAGCACAGAGCAACCAGCAAGCACAGCTGCTTCACTGATCCCCTGGAGTTGGGACAAGAATAAAAATGGCATATGAAGCTGTCGACTAAAACTACTACTTCTCTCTTCAAATGAGATAATTTCCCCTCTGATGTGAGAAAATAGGTAATTCAGTGCTCACCCAAATAGCCATCTGTTATTTTTGAGCTTGGCGTCAGCAGTCTGTTTGACAATGGGACTGTGCATTTGGTCATTTGCTGGCCCAGCAGACATATGCACTACAGAGCTGGATTTTACATTTCTTGGCAGGGTGAGAGAGGTAGAGCAGAAGATGTCATTCTCGCTCCTGCTGTTTCAGTACGGTATACCAACCTCCAAATGGCCAATTGGAAACCCCTTTGCAGGAAGGCTACAAATTAGTGGCGTGAAGCGGATGCCTGCACCCGACCAGACTGAGATGTTAGGTGTGAAAGGGGTCGTATTATGAACTTGGTCATGGTCATCAAATTAAAGGCCCCTTTCCCACTTCATCTCTCTTTAGTTCTAAGCCAGAATTAAAACAGTAAATGAAGTCAAAAACGTACAAACATTTCCACTTTCAACCATGGTCCCATTGGCAGGATTTTGGGTCAAAGACCCACAGTGAACTTGAAACTCCAAACTCTGCTTCTTTCTCCTCAGATGCTGCCAGACCCTTTGAGTCTTTCCAACACTGGTTTTATTTCAGATATCCAGCTCAAGCAATATTTTCCTTCTATCGATTGCCTATGTATTGTTTACTTCAAAATAGCATACAGGCTTCCAATGCCTTCATTAATATCAAAGATTGGTGTGTTGATATTTTGTGAATGTGCAGGGGAATGCCTACCAGATCTGCAGTTTAACATTCTAGTCATGGTCTTTATGTCTCTATTCATTCCCATGTCACCTTATCTGACAGACTACCAGCCCAATCATCCTAGCTTAGATCTGGAACTTACTTTGGAAGAGTAGATGGCTTTTGGATTTTGTGATCTTGGTAACAATGACACATTCAGCTGTTCTGGAATGTCACAAACAGCAGGGATCTTGTACTGGGTTGGTCCTCGAGTGTAGAGCACCCCTTTAGGAGAATATTTTAGCTCTTCCATAGTGAAAAGCCCAAGTCCCTGGGTAAAAGCACCTTCAATCTGTAAAACAGTGAAAGGAGTGATTATCAATTTGAATATGAAGGACCACATCAATTAATAATCGGTTTTACTCAACCGTAAAGAAAGACCAATGTGCAATTTTCGCATATTCGGGATGGCTCAAAGGTACATTATAGTCATTGGAGTACTCTTGAGTTCAGAAGTCACTGTTGTCATGCAGGAACCACAGCAGCCAGTTTGCAACCCAACAGAACTGCATCAGTTGAGTACTGCACTCGAATGTCAGCTTAGATTTTGTGATCAAGTTTCCGGAGACAACCTTGAATTCGTAAACTTCCACTGAAAGGCAGACAAATGCTGTTATTTTAGCCAAGAAGTTGATTCACTGCTGTCTCAGTTATGTGGTCATTAGAAGCCTTCAGTTTTAACTCACTAATGTGGATTATAAGAAAGTATTCAACATAGCCAAGCCTGATCCTGACATCCATGTGCACTAGCCACAGGAATCCCGCTCCACTGACTTCCTCAATTCAGTGCACTATGAGCAAAGATAGAACTTCCAGATTGTGTCCTGGCTCAACAAATACCAGGGGTAGAGTTTACGTTGCACTGGGATAACTGCTAGGTGCACACCCCATTCATTCCATGTGGACATCTCAGTTTCACTCATAAAAAGCCCAAATTTAAGAAGCTTGAATGGTACTTTAATGAATGCTCCAACACAATGGCTCACCAAACAATGGAACACTGCTCAATATTTGATGTTCCTTTCTTCATCAATGATCTGGCAATCGGACACTTGCCAATGGAAGAGGATACATATTTACAAAATGGCATAATGTGCTGGAAATATTACACAATGGTTCCAGAGTTAACAGGACCTACTCAAATGGCTTCCCCTTCCTTTCTCTCACTGCAAGATCACGAGGAGGATCTGAAACCACTAAATCTAAGTTCTGATACAACTGGGAAGACCAATGAGATGCAGAATGCAGATTCTGTTGAAGAGAGTCTCATTTAAAAGTGATCACTGATGACAGAAGTACTGATGCCAGGGCAGATCCACATATCCACTTAACAGTAAGGAAACTCTTGGGAAAAAAATTCTTTACAGTTTGGTGAAGATGCCCAAATGGAATGGGATGGGATTTACTGGGGATGAAAGCAGCAGCCCCTCTGTAATATACCTTTGTCATTCATTGTTTGTATTTAATTTCTCACTGCTTCTCAACTGATCACTGAGAGAAAGTTGTGAAACAATTTAAACAATCCAGTCTGGCAAGCTAACGTTCAGAAATATTTGAGAAACCCAAATAACTCATGAACCGTACTATAGCATTTTGGGGGCAGAATCATGGAAGATACAAAATTTAATAAATCAAACAATTGTTATTCCTGTTTTATAAAGTTTTATGTTTCAGGTAAATACTTATATCTGTGGTGTTTTCTGTTCACATACTTCTCATGCCATAATCCAGGATTCTGAAATCCAGAAATTACTCAATCTCAATCATTCTTTACTGTCAAATATTGTGTACCTGCTGTCCACAAGCTGGGGCTCCATAGCTGATAACCTTGGCAGTGTCCAGCACAAAAATTTTCGTACCAAAACAGGAGGTGGATGCATTCTTTTGTTATCTTCCTCCCCTTCAATCAGATTATATGACCTACCTGTCCAATATCCAGAGCCGGGTTTATGCTGCATCCTGCATCAATCACAATGTCTGTCCTGATATTCTGCCAAGCAAGAAGACACAATGTCAGTGTGCTACACTGAGTAATGACTCTGGAGACTATAGTCCAAATCTTCTGGAGAGCATAAGACCCTTAATCTCAAGCTCATGTTGGACCCACATTGGGTGCTATTATTTTGAGGGCTCTTGTATCGCAGTGGCAGTGCCCCTCCCTATGGGCCAGAAGGTTCGAGTCCCACCTGTTCCTGAGGCATGTTATAAAATGTCTGAACACATTGAAGGGGGTGGGCAGGTAGTTTTGGAGGAGCTCTTTGTGGGCCTGCTATAGGATCTGGATAAGGTTACCATCAACAGGTCCAGGCAGTATGCAGTGGAGGATATTGTAATTCCCAACTACCTGCTTTTCTTCTGTAGCTATGTTCATGGCCCTGGTATCTTTGAACAGAGAGTATGCAATGTCCACCAGCACCTTCAAGGCTTTTAAAGAAATGTGGGCATTGCGGAAGCTGCAATATATTATCTCCCCCTCCAACTCCATTTTGATTCAGTTCCCTCCCTTGATTCTCCACCTTTTTTTCTTTTTTTGTTATCATGACACTGCTCTGGTTGGGATTGTGTGTTAATTGTTATTTGTTAATGAATTAATCAGGTTATGTGGTGATCAGTTTCTGTCAAAGTAAAAGTAAATGTGCTGGGGTGGTTTTACCTCTGAGACAGGAGGTCTTGCTCTAGAGGTATGTCATAGCATATTGGACCAGGTTGATGTCTTTTTAAAAAAAAGGCTGGCTTGCTTGACAATATCATCCCAATCACTTACTTCCTGCTGATTCCTGGAATTTTAATAGGTTTTTGTCTTTACCTAAAATCAAATATAGCAAAACCTGCAAATAAAAACTCAAATATTCAAGTCCCAGCCATGGTCACTTGCAACCATGTTTCCACAATGTTCATACACATTTATTTATATCTGTGGGAATAATTAATCTATTTTGTTATGATTGCTGTGCACATTTAGATACAAAACCTTTAATTCTGACTGCTTACCATTTTTGCAATCCTTTGGCTTTATCTACTGGCGTATTCTTAAATTTGTACTCTGTTGCTTCATGTCATACACTGGTTATCAATACCTAAATTGCTACCTACCTTGTTAGCTTGTTTTCCTTCAAGTTAACACATCTCCTCTCAACTGTTCTCTTCACCTGTACTTAGTTTAAAGCCCTTTCTACCACCCTTATTATGAGAATCGACAGTACACTGGTCCCAACACAACTCAGGTGAAGTCCCAACAGTACAACTTCCATTTCCCTTTCTGAAGAAGGGTCTAGGCCTGAAACGTCAGCCTTCCTGCTCCTCTGATGCTGCTTGGCCTGCTGTGTTCATCCAGCTCTACACCTTGTAATCTCTTCCATTTCCCTTATACTGGTGACAGTATCCCAAGAATCGAAACGCATTTCTCCCACTAGTAACATATTCATCTCTCTGATTTTAACTACCTTTTGCCAATTTGCTCATGGTTTGTATAATCAGAGATTATTCTCTTTGATTTTTTTTTAAACTTAGCCCCTATCTACTCATACTCTCTAAGCAAAACTTCTTTCCTAGTTCTACCAGTGTTGTTTGAACTCCACATGTCCTGGGACAACTGGATCCTCTTTTATCCCCCACTACCCTTACTCCCAACCTGCAAGGTATTCAAGCCCCGAGCAGATATCCTAAAATCTGGCTTCTGGCAGACAACATAGCTGTCTGGTGTCTCGCTCTTGGCTACAGAGAACAGTACTATCCCCCTAGCTATACTCTCCCAGCTACTACAACATTCCAATTCACTTCCTGATCCCTTGAATTCTTCCTGTCCCACAGTGCCTTGCCAGTTCACTCATCCACTTGGCAGCTCCTGCTGCCATCGTTTTAAGCTGCAAGAACATTAAACCTTTTGGATAGCAGCAAGGGCAGATGCTCCTCCATTATTCCCTTCTCAATCACAGACACACCCTCCTGTCCCTGACCATATCAGACAGCCCCAGCCAAACGGTATTACTGCCTTCTGGAATAATGTGTCCAGATAATTTAACCCCACCCCAGTGCAGTACAATGTCTATAACATGGACTGTGGTTCACCAACTGTAAGCTGAAGCTCCTTGAGCAACAAACAGTTACTACGGATGTGGTCGCTTTGGATCACACCAGCATCCATCATTCTCACATTCTGCAACCACACACATCACCTGCTCTGCCACCTACATCTGTTAATTATTTTATTTTCATCTTCATTTATTATAATCAAAAATCCTAATCCTGATAAGTTTTACTCGTGCTGGTAAACTTTACTGTACAAACTAAATCTCCCAATTACAAATTAATTAAGTGGATTTTGAAATGAGAAATACTCAGCAAAAAAATACTTGTCTGTTTTCCTGTGATATCACACATTAATTCTTCTCAGATCTGCTCTGGAACCACAAAGCTCCCCCTCACTCCGTTTTATGACTCTCTTTGTCTCTATCACTGTTGCGTTCTACTCCCTTCAAGTGGTTTCATGAGTTTTTTCTACTGCTGCTGTACTCTCCTCCTCTCATGCTTTTTTTCATATGGACTCTCTCGCTCTGCTGTTCTCTCCTCACCTCAGTGTTTTTCAACACTCCACTGTCCTGTCTTGCTGCTGCTCTATCCTATTTGAACATTATTTTGTGGACTCTCTCGGTCTCCAATACCACTCATTCCACCTTTCTTGCTGCTTTACATGTTTTCCCTCTTTCACACACAGTGCTGTTTCTTCCCCTCACGCTGCTTTATATACTCTTGTGCTCTCACTTTCTCTCTTTCATAGCTGCTCTCTCCTCATACGGTTTTACAGGCTCTCGCACTCTGTCTGTCTCTCTTGCTTCACCTGACACTTAATCAGAGTTGACATTGTACATGCTGAGAGGATAGGTTTCATTTAACAGTATGTGGGGGTGGGGAAGAGAAAGTGTTTAGACCCCCTCTTTATAAAGAGTGTCCTGCAGAGAGGGCATTCCACAGGTGGCATTAACAAGGGCAGGGTGGGACACCCTTTACTGGGGAACCAATTTGATTGACTAGCAGCACAAGCAGTCCCAGTACCAGAGTTTGATGATGGGTGTTGCTAGGACTGCAGGTAGGTATGACAATACTTTGGCTTTAAGAAGTGTATTTTGTCCTGTTTTATTTTTGGAAGTGAGGTTTTGAGCCAGAGATGTCGAATTGTCTCTTCCAAGCCAATTAAGTAAACATCTTGTGGGGCCCTTTCTTTTTTTAAAGTTAGGACAATAGAAGAAGCATGAATGGGTGGAGTCAGGCTCCCACAGAACCAGACTTTTAGTTTAGCTTTTAGTTGTTGGAGTTCGAAGTTGGCTGTGGAAGCTGCTATACATCTCTCTCAGCCACAGCAAAATAGCTGGCGTTCTCTCTCTCTCTCTCTCCGCCAGAATTTTCTCTTGGTGTTCTTTTCTTCTGGATTGGAGAAACACTGCCTGTGACACACTCTGTTTGCTAAGGGCGTGTTCATGAAATGACACTATATTGGAACAGTTGCTGTTTAGTGGTTAAATAATTATTCTGTTAAGTCATCCAATACAGTTAAAGTTACACCAATTCTTCTTTCTTTTGTTTGTGTTTTAACTGGGTATAAGACTAAAGTGTGTTTTGTTTAAAGCCAATTGTGTCACCACTGAAATTGCATCAGGAATACAGCACTTTACACTTGCCAATAAATAAGATAAAAGTTAGGGTCTAGGCTATCTCTTTGGTATATTTGAAAGGGGTTAGATCTGGTCCATAGCACAGGCTTTTATGGAAGGCAACAATGGATCCTGGACCAAAGTACATCAGGATCATTAAATGGGGAGGCACATAGGGATAGGAATGGCTTGAGGGTGATTGGGGGATAGTGATGGGTTTTAGAGAGCAGTTGGGTACATTACAGAATGTCACAAGGCATGAAGCAAACCCCCTGGAAAACAGTAACCTTCTTTAGGGAGGCATGGTGACTCAGAGGTTAGCAGTGCTGCCTCACAGTGCCAGGAACCCAGGTTTGATTCCACCCTCAGGCAACTGTCTGTGTGGAGTTTGCACATTCTCCCACAGAAGGTTGGTCTGCAGGTACAACAAGTAATTAGGAAGGCAAATGGAATTTTGTCCTTCATTGCTAAAGGGATTGAGTTTAAAAGCAGACAGGTTATGTTGCAGCTGTACAAGATGCTGGTGAGGCCACACCTGAAGTACTGTGTGCAGTTTTGGTCTCCTTACTTGAAAAAGGATATACTGGCACTGGAGGGGGTGCAGAGGAGGTTCACTAGGTTGATTCTGCAGTTGAGGGGGTTGGTTTATGAGGAGAGACTGAGTAGATTGGGATTATATTCATTGGAATTCAGAAGATTGAGGGGGGATCTTATAGAAACATATAAAATTATGAAGGGAATAGATAAGATAGAAGTAGAGAGGATGTTTCCACTGGCAGGTGAAGCTAGGACAAGAGGGCATAGCCTCAAGATTACAGGGAGCAGATTTAGAACTGAATTGAGAAGGAACTTCTTCACCTAAGGGGTTGTTAATCTATGGAATTCCTTGCCCAGTGAAGTAGTTGATGCTACTTCAGTACAGTAAACGTTTTTAAAGCTAAGGTAGATTTTTTTTGAACAATAAAGGAATTAAGGGATTCGGTGAGAGCACGGCTAAGTGGATCTGAGTCCACAAAAAGATTAGCCATGATCTTATTGAATGGCGGAGCAGACTCGAAGGGCCGGACGGCCTACTCCTGCTCCTAGTTCTTATGTTCTTACGTCTACATGGGTTTCGTCTGGGTCTCTGGTTTCCTCCCACAGTCAAAAGAAGTGCAAGCTAGATGGATTGGCGATGCTAAATTGCCCATAGTGTTCAGGGATGTGTAGATTAAGTGGGTTATAGGGGGATGGGTCTGGGTGGGATGCTCTGAGGGTTGGTGTGGACTTGTTGGGCTGAAGGGCTTGTTTCCACACTGTAGGGATTCTATGATTATTTCCTGTCCTATGAAGAACTTTTTTATCCTAAAGAAATAGGCTGTCTATTCACACCTGACTGACACTGTAATGAATTATCATAGGGATCAGTTGAGATTTTAGTGCTCAATCACTCTGTATCATGGGGGTGAACTTGGGGTGAGTGTGTAGGTGATAGACCAGGCAGTATGAACACCACCATTCCTTCCCTCCCCACTCCACACACACACACACACACACACACACAAATTAAAGCAGCCCTGGTGAGGTCCATAAAGTTCATGGGGGAGTGCAGAACTATGGGGTGCAGTTTCAAATTAAGGAAACTCCCATTTAAGATAGTGGTGAGGACAAATCTCTTCTTTAAGGGTTATTAGTCATTAGAGAGATGACACAAAGATAGGTGGAGGGACAAGCAGTGTTGACAGGAAATGGGAAGGACTTGGACAGGCTAAGAGAGTGTGCAGTACAAGATAGAATACAATGTGGGAAAGAGTGAGGTCATGCACTTTGGTAAGGAGAATAGAGGCACAGATTATTTTCTAAAAAGGGACTTAGGAGTCATTGTTCAGGACTCCCTTAAGGTTCACACACAGGTTCAGTTAGCAGTTAAGAAGGCAAATGCAGTGTTAGTATTCATTTCAAGAGGATTAGAATACAAGAACAGGTATGTACTGCTGAGGTTGGAAAAGGCTCTGGTCAGCCCGCATTTGCAATATTTAGAATTAGAATTAGCTTTATTGTCATGCATACTCAAAGGAGTACAGTGAAAAGTTTACAAGTCGCCATTTACAGCGCCATCTTTAGTACAAAAATACCTAGTTACAAATTTTTCAGTAATAGTTCTTCGGGGAAAAAATAGAAGACTGAAGAAATAAAAAGTCCAGTAGTGAAGATTGTGGGAATAGAATAGAAAATAGAGAAATAAAAATTTCAGAACAACAGTCCTTCCAACCCAGATCATGCTGGCATCTAGCTTCCAGACCATGCTAGGCCTCCACTCCAGACTGCGGGCTTCACCTCAATATTCTCAAGGCCGGGAGACCATTCGAGACCAGAGGTTCATGCTGGTCTGCTGAGAGACTGCCATACCAGTCTGAGGGAACTCCTCACCACACTGGGAGGCCACCACACCAGGCTGAGAAGACAGCACACAGGGTCTTCACTGAGGCTGGGAGTCGCCACATCAAGCCAACAGAATACCTCACTGGGTCTCCGCTGAGGTCAACAGTCCAAGGCCAAGAGTCGAAGACCACGCTAAGACAGGGAGTCCTCAGAAAGAAGAGAGAAGAAGGGAAAAAAACACAAAAGAGAAATAAAAGAAAAAGAAATGGATGGAGGTGGTGAGGTCCGGCTGAAGTGTCCTACTCTGCTGCCATCTTGGATGGAAGGACTGTGATTATTGTGAGCAGTTTTGTCCCCAATATCTAAGGAAGAATGCGCTGGCATTGGTTGTGGCCTGGAGGAGGATTACAAGAATCCTGAGGATGAATGGCTTCTATTTTGAGGAGCAGTTGAGGACTCTGAATCTGTACTCAATGGAGTTTAGAAGGTGGGATCTCATTGAAAATTACAAAATACTGAGAAGCCTGGATACAGTGGACCTGGATAAGATGTTTCCACTAATAGGAGTGACGAGGACCTGAGGGCACAGCCTCAGAGTGTTGGGACGATGCTTTACGATTGAATTGGAGTATTTTGGCTGCAGACAAGAAAGTGGAATGAAGACCACAATCAGATCAGCTATTTTATTATTGAATGGTGGGGTGGGACCAATGGACTAAATAGCCTATTCCTGCTCGTATTTCTTCTGCTCATAAAACCTAGTTTAAATCAGCATTTTTAGAAGAGGGGACCATTCCAAAGTGAGAGTCATGCTTGAGAAGAGGGTCTGATTTGCACTGCATTGACTGTGCCTTCACAATCTTCAAAACTGCAATTGCAGTGAAAATTCTTGTTTCACAAAGAAAATAAATAAAACTCTGTTCACATTTCCTTACTCATTGTCTATCTTATCCATAATATTCCACATCCTGCTATAATTTCAGGCTGCCTTCTTCATTTCTGCAGCTCACCTTATGGTCTCCTGTCAGGCAGTCAATCTCCACCTCGGAACAAGCTGCTCCAAATACGAAGTAGCAGGATGTAGCTTCTTCACCTTTCTCCCTGTCCATGACTGTATCCTCACCCCTAAAATGGTCAACACATACATCCTTTTACTTTACAATGACATCAGTAATGATCACTGAGATAACTACATTGAACTCTTAAAATTATTTGATTCTGTTCACAGAGGAGCACTGTTAGAAATGGAAAGGCTGGTGAAGGTGCATTTTCTAACTTGCTTTGTGCCATAACTACTAAACACAATCATTCGGTAAAGACTTGCAGCAAAAGGAGGCAAAATGGAACACATTGGCCAATGTGTCTGTTGGGTCAACGAGAGATCAGTGACTGTTTTATATTATGTTTATGGACAGTGCACATTGTACCCTCAAGGCTTCACAGGTGCACAGCAACTGAAAACATTCTGCGCAGCTGGGTACAAGTCACCCTATTACCATCCATGAGCAGTCATACAAAGATTTAAAAGGAGCCTGATGTTTAAACAATTGGTCTACACACTCTAAAACAAAACATTCCTGTGTATTCAGTGGACTCCACTTTGTGTTTCTTATGACCCAGACTCTGCGACTACCTATTGCTCATGTGTCATTGATCCATAGTGGAATCTTGGGGCTGGTTTTGGGAGATGGACAGTTAACCTCCTTCAAAAATTGAAAGCATCAACATCAGTCAATCATCTGAGACTTCATTGAACCATGTTCTAATCCAGCACTTTTTCCCAGGAGCTGTGGATCTATGAACTTTACACAGTCTCCTCTTCCTCCTACCAACCGTAATTTTTTTCAGATTTAATCATGGTGATACCTAATCTTTTCTCACAGGATGTAAGTGTTGTTAACAAGGCCAACATTTATTGCCATTCTTAACTGCCTAATTGGTGAGCCCTTTGAGTGGCAGCAGTGTGTATGCCGAAGGTAATTCCCACAATGCTGTGTGGGAATTTCAGAATTTTGACATAGTGACAATAAAGAAAAGATGATATATTTCTCAGTCAGGGTGGTGTGTCACTTGGAGAGGAACCCGCAGATGTAGGTGTACCTGTGTACGTGGTGCCCTATCCTTTTAAATGGTAAAGGTTATGGGGCTTGTGAGGCTATTAGTAACCTTAAAAAGTCGCTGTAGTGCATCTTGCAGAAAGCAGCAATGTCGTGCAGGTTGTGGACAAAGTGTATATTTGAGGTGAATGGAGTGCAGATCAAATGGACTGAAATATGTTGAGCTTAAGTATAACCTAAGAATAATTTTCCATTTATGTTTTCTACTCTCCTGCTCTTCTACACCTGGTCATGAGAAGATATGATCTTATCCATAGAAGAAAATGTAAATGTAATCAATGCCAGATAATTCCTAAGATTCCATTCAGTCAAGGTGATCTGCCAATGTACAGGTTCAGTTAAAATTAACAGTCACACTTACTTGAAGAAACCAGTTGTTGATAAGCTGACCTTGTTTTTAAAAGCTTCTTCCACCTGTCAAAACACATTATGTTTGTAAGATATGTTCTTCAGATATTTTAATAATTGTAAATACTAGGTAAGGTGACAATTTAAATTAAACTAGAAAGTTTTGTGAATCAGTGTCATAAATCAACTGCACATGTGCGATATGATAATGAAGTACAATTATTACTGTATGTTAGTGAACTGCATTACCAAGCCACATTAATAACATAGAATTCATACAGTGTAGAAACAGACCATTCAGCCCAACAAGTCCACACCACTCCTCCGAAGAGCATCCCACCTAGACCCATTCCCCTAACCCTGCCTTTCCTAACCTAAACATCCCTGGGCACTACATGCAATTTAGCATGGCCAATCCACCTAATCCTGCACATCTTTGAACTGTGGGAGGAAACTGGAGCACCCAGAGGAAACCCGTGCAGAAATGGGGAGAATATGCAAACTCCACACAGTCTCCCAAGGCTAGAATTGAACCCAGGTCCCTAGCACTGTAAGGCAGTAATGCTAACCACTGAGCCACCAAATATGGTACAACTGTCAAATGTAAAATTGGGAAACAAAGAAAGACCAGGATTTATCTCATGCCTTTCACAACTACAAAATGTCCCAAAGTCCTTCACAAATTATGAAGTAGCCCTGAAGTTAAATCACTGTTGTGAGAAACATGCTACATAACAATTTCCCACTAGCAAAATGATGTTGCAGACTATTTGGTTTTGTCATGTCGATTGAGGGATAATTATTGGTCTGTACTCCAGTGTTACCTGCCCTGCTGTTCTTTGATATAGCATGATAAGTCGACCTCTCAGGTCTTAGGTTTAATATGTCATCTGTGAGATGTCTCTTCTAGCAATGCACTATTGAGCTGGAGTGTTAGCCTTGATTTTATGCTGAAGTCTTGGAGTACAACTTGAACACATAACTTTCTGACTCAGAGGTTAAAGACTTATCGTACACAGCCATGGCTAATTAGTCAGCTATTGAACTCCTTCTATCGACTGCAGAGGCATCAGGATTGGTTACACAAGTGTCCACTGTAGATCATGCACAATCTGTCCTGACACCTTTCAGGTCAGTGGCAGGCACATGCAACTGAAGAACATCAAATCTGACATCAGATCCTGCTTTATTATAGGAATAGGACCAAATTACTCTGGAACCTGTACAGAAAACAATAAAATGCTGGAAATCACAGCAGGGCAGGCAGCATTCATTGAGAAAGAACAAGCTAACATTTTGAGTCTAGATGGTTCTTCACCAGAGCTTATGTAAAGTGTGGAGGGGGCAGCATTTATGCAATGGGGTGGGGGGCTGTGGAGCGCTGGGGGAGAAAGGCTGTTGATAGTTCAGATTAAGTGATCAGATTATGAGAATGGCAGAAAAATGGTGTGTCTAACTGCCAGACTGGAAAAACCAGAGAGTGGTGGGGAGGGGAGGACAGTGGTGAGGAGGGGAGAGAGGACATGGTGACAGATAATGTGACAGGTATAGGTAAAAGAAAGAGAAAGGAATGGGAGTTATTATGGGGATAAACCTGTTAAATTTGCAATGCATCTGTGATGTACAAAAATGGAAATAATAACTGGAGGTGAATGTCTTCTGAAGCAAATTCAAACTACTCTGTGGGGGTAATTCACAGTATGTTTAGTTGATGATAAATGTGGATCTTAAGCAAAAATAATTGCCTCAAAGCTGGTGATTTTTTTTCTTTAATTTTAAGATTATTTATTATTTACTGAATAATATTCATTCACATAAAATAACACACATGAATAATTCATGCAAGTTGGAGTAAACCCATACAAATTGCTTTTCACAAAATCTTCCTGATAGCATTTGCAAGAAGTCCCACTTAAAAAAGACAGTCCTTGGCAAGAAGAATTAAGGAGAATCCCAAGGCATTTTATATCTATTTTAAGAGCAAGAGGGTAGCTAGAGAAAAGGTAGGTCCACTCAGAGACAAAGGAGGTAATTTATGTGTGAAGCCAGAGAAAGTGAGTGAGGTCCATCATATGTACTTTACGTCTGTATTCACCAAAGAGAAGGACATGGATGATGGTAAGATTAGGGAGGGGTATGTTGATATTCTGGGCCATAACAATATTAAGAAGGAGATGGTGCTGGGTGTGTTGAAAAACATTAAGGTGGATGAGTTGGCTTTTGAAGGAGGCAAAGGAGAAGACCACTGGGGCCTTGACGGAGATCTTTGTATTCTCTTACCCACAGGCAAGGTCCCAGGAGACTGGAGAATAGTCAATGTGCTTCCTCTGCTTAAGAACAACAACAGGGATAATCAAGGAAATTATAGGCCACTGACCCTTACATCAGTGGTCTGGAAATTATTGGGCAAGTTTCTTGGGAGCAGGATTTACTCATATTTGGAGAAGAATAAACTTATTAAAGATAGTCAGCATGGCTTTGTAATTTGATAGTTTTTTTGAGGAACCCTTGAAATTGATTGATGGGAGTAAGGAAATGGATGTTGTCTATACGGACTTTACTAAAGCAGTTGACAAAATCCCTTGTGATAGCTGGGTCCAGAAGGTTAAGTGACATGGGATCCATGGTGAGTTGGTAAGTTGGATACAAAATTGGCTTGGTCATAGAAAACAGAGTGTAGTTGTGGAGGAGTGCTATTTCTGACTGGAGGCCTGTGACCAATGGTATTCCAAAAGGATCAGTGCTGGGACCACTGTATATGAATGATTTGGATGAAAATATTGGTGGTCTGATTAGTACATTTGCAGGCAACATGAAAGTTGGTTGAAAATTGGAGTTTGGACAGTGAGGAAGTTTGTAAAAGGATACAGCATGACGTAGATCAGTTGGAAAGAAACAGCGGGTGGAGTTTAATCCGGACAAGTGTGGGATGACGTATTTTCGGACGTCAAATGCAAGAGGAAACTACACAGTAGATGACAGGGCTCTTAGGAGCATTGATATACAGAGGGATTTGGGGTCCAAGTCTACAGTTCCCTGAAAATGGCAATACAAGTGGATAAGATGGTAAAGAAAGTGTGTGGCATTGGTTGGGATATTAAGTACAAAAGTTGAGAGGGTGCAAATTTGGTTTACCAGGATGTTGCCTGAATTAGAGTGTATTAGCTGAAAGGAGAGATTGGGCAAACTGTTTTTACCAGAGTATCAGAGGCTGAGGGGCCTGATAGAAATACATAGAATTATGTGAGACATGTATTGGGTGGATAGTCAAAGTCTTTTGCCCAGACTGGAAATGTAAAATACTAGGGGGCATAGGTTTAAGGTGAGAGAGGGAAAGTTTAAAGGAGATGAGCAAGAAAGGTATTTTTTAAACGAAGGTGGTAGATGCTTGGAATATGCTGCCAGGGAAGGTGGTAGAAGCAAACGTGATAGCAATGTTTAAGAGGCATTTAGGCAGACTCATAAATAAGCAGGGAATAAAGGGATATAGACCATGTAAAGGCAGATGGGATTGGTTTAGAATGGCATCATGGTTGGCACAGATAGTCCAAAGAGTCTGTTTCTGAGCTGTATTGTTCTACGTTCATGTTCTGAGAACTGTTGTACCTTTGTCCTTACTGCCTCAATTAAGGCTACTCCGATGGTGGCTAGTATTATCCCCTTGACGGGGTGGAGTACGTACATCTGCTCTTGTCCCCACCAAGAAGGGTGGTAGCTTTTGCAGTCAATACCAACAGCATAACCCAGGAGACCTCATTAGGACCAAAAGAAATGTAATAACATCACTCGTGTCAAAGTCAATAAAAAGGTCTTTTCTTTGGATGACCAGGTTGTGTAGAATGCAGCAGATCTTCATGAATCGGGACATATTCTCCTTTGAATTCTGCAGGGACCCCTCTCGGAAATTGCAGGCAATTAAATCATTGTTTCAGCATCTCAAAATAGCTACTTAATAAAGGTTCTATAATAGCAGAGCGGTTTTCATTATTTCCTTGTTGGCAATGTGTGTTTGAATTGCAGAGGGGCATCATGAGCCAGGTGTAATGTGGATAGCCCAGCCACTCTCTGGTTTAACATGGTGGCTGAGAGATTGAGGGAACAAGACTGTACAAGGTGAAACCATCTTTACTATTGCCAGGCATTCACCAGTTCAATACAGTTATACACCAATTGCTTATTCACTGAATGGTAACTTTTGCAGTTACAGAACAGATCAGTGTTTAAATTGTACCTGCAAAGCCACATGTGTGGTTGATGACATTGCAGTATGGCGAAGCCTAATATCCAAGCAATGCTGCAAGTGCACTCCTGCTTTTATCTATCCAAAGAAAACAAAATGCAATCCCCTTTCCTGACATACACAGCCTATATCACATCTCTAGTTCTGAAATGTATAATGCATTGGGAGTTTTAGCAAAATCCAGCCTGGAAGGATGTTGACATTTACAAATTCTGGGCCACCTTCACTTTCACTCGCAGCATTGTCCTCACATGGTTCTAAGGCTGCAGGTCTGATTCCATGAGTTATGTGAGCAGCTTATCCGTGAATTATGGATGATCACCATGCTGATCTTGGATTATGTGGAGGTGCAGAAAGTGCTGCTACAAAAATCTCCTGCTAAAAGCCCTTCTCCCCTCCCTCTCGGAATAGCTTGTGTTCATATTTGCTGTCTGTTGTGCTGCAGGCTGTGATGGGCTGCTGTTATAGTATCCATGATTGGGAACATTTGATGTGTTCAGAGCTTTTGCAGTAATAATAAGTGTGTTCCCCATGTTCACCTACACCACCTGCAGGCATCGCAATCTGTAAGCAACTCAGCACTTGAACAACTCAAACAACCATAAGAAGATAAGTAACAACTAACTTACAGGTTGATGAAGCATGCTGTTGTTGGGGGTTAGGGTGGGAGGACGAAGTGCCTTCATGCTAGTTAACATGTTAACCAGAGCAGCAAGTTCCAAAATGGTATAACTAGCATTAAATCAGTGTTACATGCTTTTCTGATATGATGATTTGCTTACTCCTATCACTGTCAATGATGACATCTAATCAGCATCATGGGTTTCCACTGTAGATCTACAGTTAAACATGCCAATTCACAACTCTAAGATTTGTTTTCTCCCTCTATTACTACTCTACCTTATCATCTAGGTGTTTGGACCTAAAACATGATGCAGCTTGAATGTCAAGTTGTTGCCATTTTGAACAACTGGTAGTAAGTTCCTCCTGGTCATTAATGTTAATGTTACCAGGTAGGAGGAAGAGGTGAAGCAGAGGGAGGCAATGGGGGCTTAATGATATTATCATTGGTCTATTAATCCAGGGACACAGGTAATGTTCATGGGACCTGAGTCTGAATCCTGCCATGGCAGATAGTGGAATTTGAATTCAATATAAATCTGGAATAAGAGTCTTGTCACTTATCATAAAAACCCATTTGGTTTACTAATATCCTTTAGGGATGGAAACTGCCATCCTATCTAATCTGGCCTACAAATGACTCCAGACTCAATGCAATGTGGTTGACTCTTATCTGCTCTCTAAGGATTTAAGAATGGGCAATAAATGCTGGCCCAACCATTCACTCCCACATCCCATGAATGAATAAATAAAATTTAAAGATGAGGTTCATTGTGCCTTTGTTGCATTTTCTTTGTCCTTCCCTGTTTGACAATAAAGACCTGCGTAAGTAAACGAAATCTTTGTGTACAGAGCAATTGTCATACCAAATTCACATTGTAGAATAAGGCCTGGACTGTGCATCAGTGACATGAGTGCTAAAGAAATTCTAATGAAAACATACCTCCACCACATTGTACAGATTCAGTAGGAGGACCCATCAAAGAAATGCTAAGATCCTTCTTGAAGTCAATTCTACAAGCAGTCAAGCAAGACTCCTTCAAAATCAACTATGTTGGACTGGACACTGTGCCCAGAAGGCTGAACAGCATTACCCATTTCTTAGCAAATTGGAAGGATGTTGTTAAACATGAGAGGGCACAGAAAATATTTACAAGGACGTTGCCGAGACTGGAGGGTTTGAGCTATGGGGGAGGCTGTAGACGCTGGGGCTTTTTTCCCTGGAGCATTGGAGATTGAGGTATGACCTTATAGAGGTCTATAAAATCATGAGGGGCATGGATAGGGTGAATAGCCAAGGTCTTTTTGCTCGGGTGGGAGAGTCCAAAACTAGAGGGCATAGGTTTAAGATGAGAGGAGAAAGATTTAAAAAGGAACTGAGGGGTAACGTTTACACACAGAGGATGGTGCATGTATAGTATGAGCTGCCAGAGGAAGTGATGGAGGCTGGTACAATTACAACATTTAAAAGGCATCTGGATGGGCGTATGAATAGAAAGGGTTTAGAGGGATATGGGCCAAATGCTGGTAAATGATACTAGGTCAGATTGGGATGTCTGTTTGGCACAGATGAATTGGGCCGAAGTGTCTGTTTACGTGCTGTATGAATGTGGGACTGTATGACTATAAATGGCCAGTATTCCTTTTGTGATGTCTTATCTATAATGTACACTGTAATGCACTCACCAAAATGGCATTCAGCATAAACCGCGCTGGAAGTGATCAGATTCAGAAACAGCACAGACAGTATTTTGGGATTAAATTAGCACCCTGAGCTCTGATGCTAATGATTTTGTCAGAGCCAAATTTTGCACTCGTTATCTGATTATCTGATAGCTGCTTTTGGGAGCTTGCTGTGCCCAGATTGGCTGCCGGATTTCCTTTGTTGCAGCAGTAACTTCAAAATTACTTCACTGGCTTTAAAGTGCTTTATGATGCCCTGAGAGATTGTAAGGCTCAATATGAATATAATTTGGTTTTAAATATTCTTTTATTAAAACTGCCTAAATGGTTTATACTGGTGACTCACCCAGTCCTTCCAGGTTCCTTTGGGATTTTCATGCATGAAAGGTTGCAGTCGCTGTAAGAGAGTTTGACACGCATCCTGAGAGGAACACAACCAAATCATGGTTAGGAAAATACCATGTCAGGAAGTATAATGACAAGAAAAATACTCTGGAATCAGAATCTAAATGAAGTGTAAACAACCACTAACATCTGTGGGAAATAAGCCCTCCCTGGTAAAGATAACTGTATGTGTTTAAACCAGCTTTAGCCAAATCAGCGATATTAGTATGAGACTGCAATCATAAAGACCAGATTAGGTAAGGACTCAGATGACTCTATAGGTGTCGGATTCTTCATACTATGGGAAGGTAAACTGGTCACCCGCCCTCTTGATCATGGAGAGTTGAGGCTCCAGTAAGATGGGTAAATACGTGAGAATCATGGACTCCAGCATTACTCTCACAGATTAGAAGTGTTTTCACATTACAGATGATCAGTTGTTGAGATCTGGTGGGTTCTCAATCTTCATGTTGTCCCAAAGGCAGCTGGGTCTTGTGAGCAAGGGCTAGACTGGTGAGCCTTGTGCTGACTGACATCTAGTGGAATAAATACAGAAAATGCTGGAGATACTACAATGTCAGCCAGGCATCTGTAGAGAGAGAAAAAAACATAGAGTTAATGTTTCCTCCGGGAAACTACCACTGTCGAGAACCTCTTGCCCATCAAGATCTCACCAGAAATGGGCATTGGGTGAGCAGGGTGGCATTTGTGAGGATTTCAAAGTACCCACACAAAAGGAGTGACATGGAGCCAGTGACATAACTTTGAGCTGCCAGTTCTGTATCAAGATACTCACGGGGGCCTGAATACAGTGATTAGTTCAAGTTTCTTCCTTCTTACAGCAACCCAGTTCATTCAGTAGTGACCTTACTTCATTTAAGCATGATTTCCCACATTACCTTCACAGCCATGCCATTGAGATCGGTGCCAGAGGAGGCCGCAGTAGGGCTGGTGTTGGGCACCATACCAGTGGAGGTTTCACTCAGGTGAATAGTAGACATTGGAATCTTCAGCTCATGGCTGGCAATCTGAAAGATCAAGAAGGAACAGGAGTTAAATCAGTCAAAAATACAGTGTTTAAACAAAAGCAGATCACCTTATGCCAGTCATCAAGACAATCTTCTGGAAGGTCCAAGTGGATTGGAGCACTTTAATTTAAGGAGGAAGGAACACAGAACGCAGCAAAATTTCTGCCGGTTAGCCTATCATCTGTTATAGGGAAGATGCTGGAATCCCTCATTAAGAAATTACAGCAGGAAACTTAGAAAATGGCATGTGGTCAGGCAAAGCTAGCATAATTTTATGCAAGGGAAATCATGTTGACCTAATCCACTATTTTGATAAAGTAAAAACTATAGTAGGTCGATAGGATAGTGAAGAAGGCATTTGGTATGCTTGTGTTTATTGGACAGTGCATTGAGTATAAGAGTTGGGAGGTCACGTTGCAGCTGTATAAAACATTGGTTAGCCACTTTTGGAATTCTGGTCGCCCTGCTATAGGAAGGATGTTGTGAAACTTGAACGGGTTTACAGAAGATTTACAAGGATGTTGCCAGGGTTGGAGGGATTGAGCTATAGGGAGAGACTGAGTAGGCTGGGGCTATTTCAATCATGAGGAGCATGCGTAGGGTGAATAGCCAAGGTCTTTCCACCGGGGTGGAGAAGTCAAAAAATAGAGGGCATAGGTTTAAGATGGGAGGGAAAAGATTTAAAAGGGACCCGAGGGGCAGCTTTTACACGCAGAGGGCAGTGCATATATGGAATGAGCTGCCAGAGGAAGTGGTGGAGGTCGGTACAATTACAAAATTTAAAAGACATCTGGGTGGGTAGATAAATAGGAAGGGTTTAGAGGGATATGGGCCAAATGCTGGCGAATGGGACTAGATTTATCTAGTATATCTGGTCGGCATAGACAAATTGGACCATAGGGTCTGTATCCATACTGTACATCTCTGTGATTCTATAGTTGTTAAATTTGCTGATGACACCAATATAGGTAATAAATTAACTTGTCAATAGAAGGTAAAAAGTCTGCAAAGGAATATAGACAAGTTGAGTGATTGCTAAAGATTTGTCCAGATGGAGTGTAATGTGTTTAAATGTGAACTTGTCCATTTTGGCACAGCAAGTAGAAAATTCATGTAGTATTCAAATACAGATTGATTGTAGATTTCACTGTGCAAATCAATCTGGATATCCTGACGTGACTAATAAAAAAGTTATAATGGAGGTATAGCAAGTAATTACAAAGAAAAGTGGACAGCTGTCATTTATAGCAATAGGAATGGAATATAAAAGGTTGAGAAGTTTTCCTGCAGTTGTACAGGACATTAGTAAGGCCACATCTGAAATACTGTGTACAGTTTTGGTCTCCTTAGTTGAAAAGAAACATAATTGCTTTTGAAGCTGATCTGAGAAAGTGACTTGACTCATTCCTGAGAGAATGGCTTACCTTATAAAGAAAGGTTGAATAGGTTGAGTTTATAAAATGATTCTATTGGAACAGAACACATCTTGAGGTATTGAAATAGTGGATAATGGGAGGATGTTTTCTCGTGGTGGGGCCATAGTGGACATAGTTTAAGAATAAGTCTCCCTTTTAAGATAGAAACAAGCATAAGTTTCTCTGAAAAGGTCATTAGCCTGTGAATTACATTCGTCAGAACATAGTGGAGGCTAATACTTTGAATTTATTGAAGGTTGGACAAAATGGATTTTTGATAGACAAGGGAATCAAGTATTGTATGATACAGGCAGCAAAATAGAGCCAAGACTACAACCAGATCAGCCAGTACTATGCTTGAAGGACCAAAAAGCCAACTTATGCTCTGAAGTACAATACTCATAAAGCTCAGGCTACAGCTCCAAATTTCAAGCTTCTTGTGCATCAGAGTCTCTCTGGAGGGCGTATTTGAAATTTCCATGACTACATCTTTCAAATTCAGGCAAATCAATACAATCGCTCCCAAATTCTATTGAATTCTTCCCAATTTTCCCAATCTCAACCAACAGCAGGAGACCCAAGTTGCTCTATGTTAGGCAAGAAGTCACTCAGGATCTCACTAGAGATTGAAGGCTCCTCTAGATTTGTGTGTTTCTGTCCCTGGCAAAGCGGGTCTATGAATGACAAAGCACAATCAGGAGGAACAGGCCAGCCCAATTTATTTTCTCCCATTCCCAACCCAAAGTCACTGAATCATAGCCCTGATTTTAATTCCAGATTGTACGTTACTGGGACTTGGTGGTCAACAATACACGTTAGAGTGGTAAGTAAATGCAACAACTGCATCAGTCACAATAGAAATTTCCAAATTCTGATTTTAGCCAGGATATCAGTTATGGGTGTAGAATAACTGTGCTCAGGTCCTTGAAGGTAGAAACTGGGGGAAATGGCAATAAGTGAAGTCAGAGAGGATTACCAACTACAGGTACCTGACCTTTACTGGAAAAGGGCAGAATCTAATTTGCCTCTTGCTGAAGAACCTTGCAAGCACTAACAAATGAGGAAAGAAAAACTCGACATACCTGTCAATCCCATTATAAGACTATCAACATCAAAGAACATGATTACCTGAAGAATCTTGGTATGAAGGCCTTGTCCCATCTCTGTCCCACCATGGGTCAACAAAACAGATCCATCTTCATAAACATGGAGCAAAGCTCCAGCCTTCAAAGCAAAAAGATGCTTGAATTAATCTGTTCTCTCATATTTGCAGCTCTACAGGTCCAACATGTGTCATCAATCCATCCAGGGAAAAAGCCACATGCTGTTATTAACAACCCAGAGAGGGTTATCCTAATAAACAGAATAATTAATTTAATAATCAAGTGGTTTTACTTGGGCCTCAGTGTAATTGCTCCAATTCTCTACCATGTGACTTCCAATTAACACTCTAGGAATCTCTGGGTTAGAAATCAGTTCAATTGGATGGAGGAATAAAGTCAGCGCAGGGCTCAGTATAGCCACACTCTGTTTCAAGAAAACGATGCCCTTTTGCTGAACTGAATTATCGTCATGATTACTGCATGTTGAAAACAGCCACTCTCAGCGATGCTCATCATTAAGACAGTAATCAACTGATGCAATGCAGCACAAACAGCTTTGGATTTTCAGGGTCATACTCATTGAACACTTTCAGTTTAAATCATTTGCACCTACAATCACACACACACGTACATGTGAAGTGTAGTCAGACAGCACATGACCAAAAGCAATAGTTATACAATATATGTACAGAAAATGTAACCTACCTGGTTGAGCGTAGGTTCAGAAAAGCCAACTCCCTTTCTCAGGGGGACAATAGAAATGCCCCTTTTCTTCCAGCGATTGAGATTGTTGAATTCCTCGACAGAAATCTTTCTATTGTGATAAGAAGCCATTTGTAGGCATTCGTTCCAACAGGCCAGCTGATTACGTGAGTCAAACTTGTGTTTGTAAGGTGTGCAGGCCTCCTGTCCTCTGTACAGATTTATCTCACGTACCTGAAAAGTTAAATGGTGTTTTTCAAATGATCCTATGGCTATCCAGAGAAACTCACTGCCTTATTGTGTAGGATGGCCTGAAGGGATAAAATTGTTGAGGATATTCGACAGCTGCATGACCTTGAATGAGTCCTGTGAACATACCTGTACATGCCAAAGACGGCACCTGCAGCATTTTTTTTTCTGTACCGGCCATCAGTTTTGTCTATTGTATTTGCTCTTTTCTTGCTGGCTGTTTGTTACACTTTATGAGAGAGAGTTTTGTTCCAAGTTGTTGGACTTCACCTCAGACCGGAATCATGAATGGTGCCAGGAACAACCTTAGCCTCCAGACCAGCCATCAATCGAGAGATCCCCGACAGCTAGAAGGGCGTGAGTCTTTTTTTTTACCCTCTCTTTTTCATTTTTTCTATTTACTTAATAAATGCTCCTTTATTTTTTGTCTTTTATTATTACTTAGTAAATGTTCATATTTAAGCAAATTGCTGTTGTCGAGCCTTCTCTTAACAACATTTAACCAAATCTGAAAAGAACAACTTGGATGCATTCTGTGATCCAAGACATTTTTGGCGACAAGGCATGGGGTTCAGGAAAATATATAAGAGAAGCGAAAAGCCATCTGATGCTTCAGAGACCTTTCGTATTCCAGGGCATAATGTAGCAGACTCTGGATTCGGGCCTGTAGTCAATATGTTAGCACAATTTGGATCCCCGAAAGGATAGGGGATGGTTATAACTAGAGAAAAACAGATAACTAGAGGCCAGGTTTCTGCGTTGTGCAAGTGCACTGAACCTTGCAGAAGTGTTAACTCTTTGTGGTCTGGTTTGAATGCACCTTTGTTTGTTGGTTGCTAAATGTCATCTTGTATGTTTTTTTTTGTTCCCTGGGGCTCGAGATCTGGGGATACTTTGAAGTTTTAATTGCATTTTGGAATCTGTGTATCCTGTATCTGTGTGGAGCATGTATGGTTAATGTAATGTCCTTTTAAGGAACCATCAGTGGTTTTGTAAAGCAAAAATTTGCCAAATGTTGATTCAAAAACTTGGTAAAATTTTACGTTTTGGAATTGACTCTGTGTTGTGTTTGGGCTTGGGTAAATCTTAATTCAAGAAATTTCCATGTTTGGAATTTCATTCTCTGGTCAGATTGAACTTCTAAATACTGTTCTAACACAAGTGAATCTTTAATTCCTGATGATAAGATTGACTCATTGTTAATATCTAAGTGATAGGGAAATTGGAACGTTGAAACTGCAGCACCCTGTGTACGAGGAATTTCGGAAAGACAATTTTAACAAAGGGTTGGGCTTTTCCTTCCTTCAAGGAGGAGAAGAGACAGATGATGTAATTACGTGCAGGAGTTTACGCCCCACCCCCTTTGTTAAATCCGTAGTAGATTAATCCTAATTAATCTATTCTGCTTGACGTGGAATGGATGGAGCTTGTTTTTTTTAAGAAATTAGAGACACTGAAGGCTGAACCCATTTGCATAATTTCAATGTTGCAATGCAGTGATGGTATAGGCACCTTCAACCCATCAAGCCATTCATCAATAACACATTTCAGTTTTGGAGAAGTGTTGTGGAAATATTAGTTGTAGTGAGTGTCAGGAATCTCAAAACCACTGAGCCTGAGTACACTTAAGCATATAAAAACAAAAACAGTGTTAAAACTCACATACCCTGGTATTCTAAAACATTTAAATGGGATAGTCACTTGAAAATTTAAAGGCATTCTGGGAAATGATAAAGTGCATGCACACAGTCTCAATGGTTTCAATACATAAAAATGGTTAGTGACTTAAAGGGAGTAAATTGAATATTGAATCTGAACAAATTTACACAGAGATATATCAAATACCCAGAATGAGTCATCAAGTAACTTTAAAAAAAAGTGGGTCATTCCAGAGAAAGAACAAAGTATGTTGTGCCTGAATCAAGCAGAAATGTTTGACTTCTGTTATAAAATATTATGAGATTATGTTCCATTGACTATCAAATCTCTACAGATCTCTGGAATTAGATATGGTGGTAATAGTTAAGTTGCAAAACTGGATGAGATGAAGTAAATTAGGGGTGGAGACTGGTGTCAGAAGACAAAAAAAATTAGAATAATGGGTTGAATTGCCAATTCAGGTTAAAATGTTACAGTAGTGAAAAGAAGGCTTACAGGAGAGCACGAAACTGATAGCTTTCTCTTTGTGTCCTTTGTCTTTCCTTTTTAAGAGAATTGAATTGGTGATCAAGCCACTACCTTAGGTATTGAGACCATACATGGCAAGATAAGTAAAACCTCATAAATCATTTGATAAGATCATTTGGCAGTCAAGAATGTGTGACATGGTCTTGGGATACCAATGTAATTATGCAAAAGTGAATGGTAGCTTGAAAGTAACAGACATGAGACAGAGTCAAACATGCACTGAAAAATAGGTCTCAGACATGTACACCTACTTGACAAAAGGATCAGTGTGGCTTGGAACAGCACAAAAATATAGTTTAAATGATACAACACTGACACATAATCCATGGAGAAACTGACTTTAAAACAATGAAAGTAGTATTAGTGAAAGGGATATAAAAAGAATTACAATCAAAATATAAAGTGTGATTGGTCATTATGTTAAAGTGTTACAGAAACGAAACAGTATGTATTCTGGGAGTAGTAATAGTATACTGACTGAAAGAGCTCATCAGATGACGTACGGATAACCCATCCTGAGCATTTTTAGGTGAAATTGTAATATATTAGGACTGTTAGTGTTTGTGAAAGAAGGCTGAGCTAAGACTCAGGTGGTGTAGAAGTCTATGGTAAGGGAAATGTGTGAAAAATAAAAGGCGGGAAGCATAAGTTGAAGGTAAACCTGATGAACGTTAGAGCTGTATTGTTTCATACCATGTGCATTGTAGCTCAAAGGAGGTACCTGCATTTGGAGGTAGTTACCACTCAATGATACAAACACTCATAAAATTGGCAAGGAGGGAAACATATTGAAGAAGTATCCTCAAGATGAATACAGATGAAGAGAGCTGGAGAAATTTTGAATCCATGTATGTTATTTTACTGTATTGGGTGAAATGGTCTGTGGATAGGGAACTGGAGGATTTAAAAAAACAACACAAATTAAGAAACCTGAATCTGGAATATACCGAATTTTGGAGCATATTGTTTAAATAGATTAACTGAAAAAAAAATGTAGACGATATTCTGGTCGCCTCAGTCAGGTGGGTTCCATCATGGCCTTGACTGTAAATCAGGGATGAAATATGTATATTTAAGGGTTGGTCCTCAAAGACCACTGCAATTTGGTGGTACACCCTTATTGTTGTATTGTTTGTATTGATGCTAGTTATTTTCATTGCAGATTTCATCTTCTAATGTAAGTTACACACTCTTTTATACGTTCTTGCGTGGCTATCACTGATTTGCATCTGCAGCAAGCACTGTCAAATATCATCGGGGTGGATTGTATAGGATGGGCTGAATGGCTAAAAGTGCTGATGATATTCGACAGCTGCATGACCTTGAATGAGGCCTGTGAACATTCTCGTACATGTCAAAGACAGCACCTGCAGCTTGCTTTTTCTGTAGCTGTGTTTTCTGTACCAGCAATCAGTTTTGTCTGTTGTATTTGTTGTTTTCTGTGCTGGCTGATTATTACACTGTAAAAGAGAGAGAGTTTCGTTCCAGCTCGTTGGACTTCGCCTTGGAACGAAGTTGTTAACTGTGCCAGGAACAAGCTCAGCCTACAGACCAGCCATTGATCGAGGGGTCCCCAACGGCCAGGAGGGCGTGAGGCTTATTGTTTTTTCTATCTCTTTTTCATTCTTTTTATTAATTTCATAAAATTTCCTTTCTTCTTTCATCTTTTATTATTACTCAATAAATGTTCATATTTTAAAAATTGTTGTTGAGCCTTCTCTTAACTACATTTAACCAAATCTGAGAAGAACTGTTTGGATACACTCTGTGATCCAAGACACTAACCAACCCGGCAGTAGACTTGCCCACTCATGTTACTGTTATGTTAGCGTATAACGAACAGATTCACTTACAAATTTCCAATACTCAGTCAGTTGTTCTCTTTCTTTTGAAAAAGAAATTAACCAGAGCAGGATATTGAAATCTTGTGAATATAATTAATAGTAAATTGAAAATAAAGGAAAATAGTGTTCAGAAACTCTGTAGTGGTTAGCTGCCCGATATCATAGTTGGCAACACTGAGATTCATTTACACTGCCCTTGTCTGGCATTAGTGGAGTGGATAAGAGCCTTAAAACAAGATCAAGTGACATTACCTTGAAAAGATCCAATCTACAGTGTCCAAAGTGACCATATTTTCATGTAAAGAGGACAGTCATTTTATGTTTGGAGCCTTTGTTGAGTGCACTTTGTTCATGTCCGCAGATGATGGACTGAGGAAACCTATAAGTGTCAAATAATCATTGTGGCTTTGGTGGAGCATTACAAATATATGATTATTTGGGTTACTAACTAGAATACTAATTGTTAAAATCTAACTTTATTCCTAAAAATTATCATCTAATTTCATTAGGAATTTATCTTCATATATCAATCTTCCTAAAGTAGGGCACAGTATAGAACGATGGTAAGGTAGGGCCATAACAAAATTATATTAAGTTATGTAGAGCCAACTCTCAGCAAAAAGACAAAACCTTGAGGCCATCTGTGACATTGTTTATCAAGGTAAAACTATAGGATTGAAATGTGCTATGAACCCAGCTGACGGTAATACTGGATACTTCAGATCCCAGAGTAAAATCTGGCTCGGGAGATCATCAATTTTAGTTTGGCAATTTGGTAATCAGTAGCTATTTATATCACATGAGGATGTCAACATACGTTGATGACAAGAAAGAATGTAAAACTATTTGTATAAGACAATTTTGAAAGATCTTAAATAACAAAAATTCAACCCTTTTTGCTCAGCAATATCATTTGCTGACATGGAAACTCCATGAAGTATCACTGTTTACTTTCTTCCTCGACTGTCGAGGTTGATAGCGTTTCCTTTTGAACTTTCTAAACATTCACCCGATGTGGCACTCTTATTGTCTCTCCCCAAGGTACATGGGTTAATTTATCATTTTTACTAACTGGACTTTAAGAAAAGGTCTGTCCGTTTGAACTTCTAAAAGAGTTTAAGACCTATTTCTTTATAATAAATGCCAATGCAATTCTAGGTGACATAGCCTTGGAAGATTTTGATAAGAGAAATAGGTGTATGTGAAAAATATTGACCAAGATCTTCCAGTCTCTGAATAGTCAGACACTGGACGTACAATCTAAGATATGCACTGGGCCCCTCAGAAGTCTTGATGCACTGACTCCATGGGAACTACCCAGGAAGTTTAAACTTCAACAGACAGGTTTCCTTTGTTCAGACACCGTCTGAAAATGTCTGACTCTGAGTTCTGATTCATTTACCAGGATAGTTATCCAGGAAACATCAGAGAGAAAATTCTTGGTCTAACTCCTGGCTATCTACACACTGGCCCCATGACATTTTCACCCCTGCCTCTGAGCCCCTCATTACCTACAACCCACTGATGTGGCCCCCACCACCCAACTTCCCCTGGCCAATTTGATCCAAATATCCTCTACCGCCTGACCCCCTTCATTCCCCACCAACTTGACCTGACCAGCTCCCACTGCTTGATGTCATCCCCGATGCCCCCCAGTTCAAACTGACTATCCCTGATCCTTCCATCCAACACCCCACCCAACCTGATTCACTATTACTGACTGATTACCATCTGACAGGCTCATAGCACCCACCTCATCCCTTTATCAATCCCAGATTCCCTTTGACCCAAACAGACAACCCTCCCAAACAACAACCCACTCTTCCTGCCTGCCACCCTAACCACTTATCTAACCCACCTACACATTCACCAATACATACACTAACTCATTAGTACACTGTTTTTTGGACTGGAGGTATGTGTCCAGTGGTGTGCTGGAAGGATTAATGCTGGGTCCACTGAATGACTGAACGAGTGAAAGAAATATGGGAAGCGATGGTGTAGTGGTATTATTGCTGGACTGTTAATCCAGATACCCAGATAACATTCTGGGGATCCAGGTTCGAATCCCACTACAGCAGATGGTAGAATTTGAATTCAATAAAATATCTGTAATTAAGAATCTAATGATGACCATGAATCCATTGCTGATCGTTGGAAACCCTATCTGGTTCACTAATGTCCTTTAAGGAAGGAAACTGCCATCCTTACCTGGTCTGGCCTATGTGTGACTCCAGACCCACAGCAATGTGGTTGACTCTGAACTGCCCTCTGAGCAATTAGGTATGAGCAATAAATGCTGCCGAGCCAGCAACACCGTCATCTCGTGAATGAATGAAGAAAAGAAATTGAATGAATAGCCCTTATTGTCACATGCACTCAAATGAGTGCAGTGAAACGTTTGTAATGTACTCTCAGTGCCATCTAAGGTACAGAGTACCTACATACAGGATATTTAAGTATTTGTTACAGACTTGAGAGAGTCATAAATAAAAGTTCAGTATGAGAATAAAAGATAAGGAAGCTTTTATATAAAAGTACTCGCTAAACAGGAAGGGTTAATAAGTTTGCAGATGACACCTAAATTGGTGGTGCAGGGTAGGGAAGTCCAGAAATGGAGGGTATAGGTTTGAGGTGAGAGGGGAAAGATTTAAAAGGGACTTAAGGGGCGACGTTTCCTGCAGAGGGTGGTGCATGTATGGAATGAGCTGCCAGAGGAAGTGGGGGAGACTGGTACAATTAGAACATTTAAAAGGCATGTAGATGGGTAAATGAATAGGAAGGCTTTGGAGAGATGAAGACGAAATGCTGGCAAATGGGACTAGATTAAATTAGGATATCTATTTGGCATGCATAAGTTGGACCAAAGGGTCTGTTTTCCATAGTGTATATCTCTATGACACGATGACACAGAAAAACTGTTTATATTTCTCAAAGCTTCTCAGTGTGTTTGTGAAAACTTAGTAGGATACATCAGCTGGTGCTGTAAAAAGGGGGCACAGCCTGTATTGCCAAAATGATTCAGCCTGACCAGAAAGCAGTTTGATTTTCAGGTACACTGCTCATATCTGAAGAAGATCCAACAGAAATCTGGAGCACATTCTAGCTTCAGAGATGTAGAAGCTGTGTAAAAATAGTAATCTAACAGTGATTGCTCTTCCTTGGAAGATTTGGACCTTATGTAGTGGTAAGATGCCTGAATGAAAGACAACTAATTGGTCAGGGAAAGTATCCTCACACAAAGGGCTGGAAAAATGCTTAGGGTAAAGAAAAGGTGAATTGATAACAGCTATGATAAAAATATGCTCTGACCTTGTCTTTGAGATGCAGAGAGACTATTTAGAGTCAAAACAAACAGGACAAGATACAAAACAGTGGGAGAAGCTTGAAGACCAAAAGCTCAAAGCTGTAAGAGAAACCATTGTGTGCCTTGCCAATCAGATCTTGGTATGAGTATACAATCCAAGTTAAACTATAAAACATGACCAGTGTAGATTTATTGACATACTGACAGCCTAACTCTGTCCCTCAAGCTTGCAAGCTACTACAGAAATCCTGTTTTCCACTTCGCAGCTCTTCTGGTGAATGCAAATATGGATGGGTCCTTGAAGTCACAGAGGCTAGTGAATCCCTTTAACCAGACTGGGTAGTCATTTAGACAAGTGCACTTCATCATTCACTCAAACCAAGGCAAAAATGACTTTGATTGAAAGATGAATTGAACAACCTGCTTTTGTCCATTTGGTGGTGAATTCCACCAGTAGTTGAAGAGAGAACACAGCAGTACATGGCGGATGTAAAGGACACTGGGATGGTACATACGGGGAGATAAACTTCCTTTCAATAAATTACCTTTTCAGCTGAAAGTCCACATTTAGTAGCCACGTCTGTTATCCAGCTTTCAGTAATAGCAATTGCCTGTGGCTGTCCAAATCCACGAAATGCAGTGTTGGATGGTAAATTAGTCTTGCAAGCGAAGCCAGTCAGGCGGACATGTGGAATGTAGTAGCCACTGTCCAGCTTTGAGACTATTTCCTGCATAACCTGTCACCAAGAAACCAACACAACTGTCATGATCATGCTTTCTATATTTATTCAACATTGTCCTTTTTTCCATTAATTATTGTCAGATGCTCCTAACAGCAAATAAGTTTGATATCAGTAGGCAGTATTCTCAAAGAATACATTTAAATAGCACCATATCACATCTTCATGACTCTTCAATGCCTCAGAGCTCAATGAGTGGTCTTGAAGAGCAGATGCTCCCCTTTGGGCAAATACAACAGTAAATGAAATGAGTGACCAGTTAATCTGTTACTCATGTTGCTTGTGGGAGGAATGCTAGTACAGCACAGTAGGGAAAATGCCTCTTGCCCTCCTATGAAAAATGCCTTGGGATCTTCAACATCCACCCAATTGTGTAGATAAGGCCTCAGTTTAATGTCTTTTCTACAAGCCAGCACTTCTGACATTGTAGCATTACCTCAGTTCTGCACTGGAGTTTCAGCTTGATTTTGTGTTGATATGAGGGTTGTATTCACAACTTTTACTCCTACATCAACATAATTATATTCAAATAGTTGTTCGATAGGTCATCAAGCATCCATTTTAATCCCATTTTCCAGCACTTGGCCCATAGCTTTGGATACTGTGGCATTTCAAATGCTCATTTAGATAGTCCTTAAATCTCAAGGGTTCCTGCCTCTCCCACTCTTTCAGGCAATGAGTTTAGATACCCATCATCTTCCAGATGAAAAATTCCTCAAATGCCCTCTAAACTTTCTGCTCCTTATTTTAAAACTGTATCCCCTGGTTACTGATCCCTGTACTAAGGGGAAACATTTCTCCCCATCCACGCCATCTATGCTCTCATAACTTCGTACACATATCCTTATTCAGCAAGCCACATTTTATCTTCTCTTCTCAGAGTCTTGACAGTATTGACTGCTGATGTCAGTATTAATTCACCATGTCATTAACAGAGACCAGCTCAGGATACTGTAAAAATTGATAAATGGAAATATTGAGTAGGTTCCTGCCTGCTTGCAGTAGGCACTCTGACACTGAGAAAACATGGCACTTAATAGGTTAATAGGCAGGGATGCATTGGGAACAGGTAATGATGCATAACCATTTCAACCATTCATCAGGGGTGCAAGTTTAAAATTGACCCTTACAGAACTTAACAGTATACAGGAGACCATCCAACCCATCTCCCCTGTGTTCTCTGAAAAAGTCAATATCCTTTGCCATGTGCCATGTCTATGAGAAATTAAGGATATTATAATTTGTTTAAGAACTATACATTTCTTAGTATTTAAACATTGACTTGGCTGGACTTTGAAACTGGCTTCTGTAGATCACATGATCTACAAACTGGATACAGTTCAGGAAAATTCCAACAATAAAACTTACAAGGACAATGCTAAACAGATCAACCTGGTGAAATTTTACACAGTGCATAGGTGTACCATAGAACAGCAAAGCAAAGAGAGCACAGGCAGTTAGTCTTCAATTCTAGGCAGATAACTAAAGAGATCTGTTGAAACTCATTATGCCCTCAGATGTGCTAAAAACGATCCATCTATTTCCTCAAGTATACAACGGATTTTGGCCAGAGGAATAGATACTCACATGATAAATTATTTGTCAATAAATCATGTTGTGTGACCAAAACTCCCCTGCATTTTGAAGAGTTTTAATTATACTTTCCTGAGTTCTTGAACCATCTGTTTCCACCAACAAAGGAAGCATAGGCATCTGGTTAACAGCTAGGACAGCCTGAAAATTTATTCAAAGTCTGGTTTGGAAGTCTCTTGGACTTGCTTGAAATCGGCTGGTTCCTTGTTTATAAGCATCACTCTATTCCATCATCTCTAACTTTGAATACGCTAGGGTTAAATTTAAGGGAACTTGCTGCAAGTCATGTTTATATGAAAAGGAGATTTGGTTTTCACAACAAAGCCTTTTGAAATCAATGCACTCTATTTACAGATGGAAGGGGAGAAAATGTAGGAGTTTAGACTATATCTCTCTCTCCTGTCCATCACAGCCTAAACTTCCACATTCAGCCTATCAAGCCTGGGCTTGTCAATTGCTCATCCCCCGATATTGAACACTTTGGAACTCACCATTAAAGAAAAATCCACTTCGTTGCCTCCATTGGCGTAACAGGTCACTTCTGCAGCAATTATTCTGCCATCAGTCATGTAACCGACCTGCATTTCAAATATCACAATTTATGCAGCATATTTCACAATCTCAGGACAAACAGATCACAGATAATTAACTACTTTTGAATTGCTGTCATTCTTGGACTGACCAAAACCTTTCACTCACAGGATATCATCTCTCTTCTTGTGGAGGACAATGCAATCTATCAATGCTAGAAAGATCAGTCTGAACAGCTCAATTGTGAATCCAGTAACGACTGATATAAGGTTATAGGGATTATATCAGGATAACAGGTTATTTCCCCCAGAATTGACTTCGCCCAATCCATGGGCAGGATCTTGTGAGTTTTGCAGGTGTCTTGCGTGCAGCCTGAAAAAGCGCCAGGACATCCACACTTGCTTTTGGAAGGATTGTTCACCAGATCCTCTGCTCATCAGGCACTTAAGATGACTCAGCAGGATAACCTTGGGTTACAATGTCTTTACCACCTGGAGCTGCCAGACAGAGGCCAGCAGCTTTAGCACTCGGCAGTGACTTGGCTGTGGCTGCTGCTGATAGAGCAGCATGTTGGTGTCTACAGGGTTCTCAAGCCACTCTCGATTTCTTCACGTCTGCATGAGAGAGACTCAGCCTGTCCTTGAATGTTGCTAAAACAAAACTCATATCAATCCACACCACTTCCCATATATGTCGAAGGAGACATGCTGGAATACATTGAGCATTTCCCAGACTTTGGCAACCACCTCTCTCAAAAGGTAACCACTGTTATGGAGATCCAACACGCGATCAACTGTGTCAATTCTGCCTTCAACAAACTATACAGCAGCGAGTGCTTCACAACAAAAACCTCTGGAAATTAACAAAAGTCCTAGTGTACAGAGTCTCTACATTGCAGATAGAGGTCATTTGGTTAGGAGGTCAGAATCAAACCTTGGTCTCTGGCGCTGTGAGGCAGCAGTGCTAACCACTGTGCCACCGTGCTGCCCTATCACACACTCAAGCTAGACCACTGTTTGTGATGCAGAGTGATGCCAACAGCACAGGTTCAAATCGCATATTGGCTGAGGTCACCATGAAGGACCTACCATCCCAACCTCGCCCCTCATCTGAAGTCTGGTGACCCCTCAGGTTAAACTTGCCACCAATTAATTCTCTTTGATGAGAGAGCAGCCCATGGTTCTCAGATACTATGGAGACTTTCATTTCACTCTTTTACTGCAGTGAGACCTGGACTGAATATCACTGACACAAGAGTGCTGGAAAAATTCATCAATGGTAACTTCACCACAAAATCCAGATTAAACAGGAGGATCAGTGAACAAAAGCTAATGTCCTTCTTGAAGCCAGCTCCACAAGATTTCAGGCAAAACCACAAAATCAACTTCAATCAACTGGACACTATATCTGGATGTCAAGACTATTTCCTCCACTTGGTCCCATTTGCTCAACTCTCAAACGGCCAAAGTTCCAAGGAGGACAAAGAATATTCTTCAAAGACATCTGAAGCTCTGAATGAAGTGAGGCAGCAGTGACATTCATGACTGAAGAGAGCTTGCTAACAATTGTTCTAAATGACAAAAAATTGTCCATCATGCTGGATTGCATTTTAAGTTAAATCCTAATAATGAGGCAGAGCAAATGTCAAACTGATATCAAATTAATAGCCAATGGAGAAGAAGTTAGCCCCATTGCTCTTGTCCATTTTATGGTGCGGACTTATGTAGGCTCCAGTTTCCACTGAGTGAGAAGCTACAGAGCAGGGGAATGGGACAATCAGCTGTCTAAAAGTGCCCACTGAACTGGTACTCGGCAAGTGCAAAATTAGTTTGATATTTGGATACACATTGGGTGGCACAGTTGCTCAGTTGTTAGCACTGCTGCCTTACAGTGCCAGGGACCCAGGTTCCATTCCAGCTTTCGATGACTGTCTGTGTGGAAACTTAGAATCTGTACAGTGTGGAAGCAGGCTATTTGGCCCACTGAGTCTGCACTGAACCTCCAAAAAGCTCTCCACCCAGACCCGTACCCCCTACCATATACCTGTAACCTTGAATTTCCCATAGCTAATTCAACTTGCCTGCACATTTTTAGACTGTGGGAGGAAACCGGAGCACACAGAAGAAACATACATAGATACAGTGCAAACTCCACACAGACAGTCACCCAAGGCTGAGGTTTGTACTTTCTCCCCGTGTCTACATGGGTTTCTGCCGGGTGCTCCGTTTTCCTCCCACAGACCAAAAATGTGCATGTTAGGTGGATAAGTCATGCTAAACTCCCCCACAGCATCAAGGGATATGCAGGCTAGGTGGATTAGCCTTCGTAAATGTCAGGCTATGGGGATAGGATGGAGGACTGGGTCTAGGTGGCATGTTTTTCGCGGGTCGGTGCTGGCCTCGAGGGGCCAAATGGCCTCTTTCCACATTATAGGGATTTGGTGATTCTATTCGATGATATAAATTCTTGATTATTACATTGATGTGTCTGAAAGACATCCTGCCCCGTCAGCTCAGAGATCAACCAATTGTGAAATGGTCTGTTCAGTCATGTGAAGATCCATGATGGAAACAGACGACCAAGTATGCATCATCCTCAAACTGAGGGACAGCTGAAGACAAGGAAGATAATTCTAGGACTTAGGAAATGTGGCAGCCAATTTGGGCACAGTAAGCTTCACAAGCAACGATATGCTAACGATCAGATAAACATTAGCAGCATCAGTTACAGAATAAATATTGACCAGAAAACAAGGGAAAACTCCTCTGCTCTTCTTTAAATTTGTGTTTTGGGACTTTCAGATTAACCTGAGATTAGAAGGGTTTAACATCTCAACTTAAAGACAGTACTTCAGACAGTGCATCATTCCCTCAATATTTAACTGAAAGTGTTAGCCTGAGTCATGAGGCTGTATCAGTTTTGTATTTTATTTTTCTCTCTTTTTGCAGGAATTCCATCAGAAATCTTGTTGAAAAAATCATTTTCCAGACAAGTCGTATAGTCATCAAGAAGGTCTACAGTAACCTCCAGTCACTTGTGAATTTGTTTATTCTGAGTACTGTTTTGCCAATTGCAGTTTCATTATCCGCTTCTCCATGATGCTGGGAGGCAAAATCATATGAGAAAATGTCCAGAACAATAAAGGTAACATAAAACAAAATAAACTTAAATCACCCTATAAAAGAAAGAGTTTATGTATTGATGTACTGATGATGCACCATGCTGTATTTCTATGTCTGCAAGGTATAGATTTGTCTACTCCCATTTTGTGGACTGTAATAATGTGATTTACCAACTTCAGTGTATGGTAAAGTTCAGGGTCACATGTTTTCAATTTTCTTAATTTATTGCGGTATTTTTCCACTGAAGAATCTTTATATTTAGAAAATATTATTTCTAATATAATCATTAATTTCAGTGCATTTTAGCTTTGTGTGTGCGCTGTAGATATTAAAAGTTTGCTTGACTGAAACTTATTCCAGTGACTTCTAATATAAATCATGTATGCAATTCGTGATTTCACCATTTATGTATTCCCAGAGAACGTCACATCACACAACCAGTGGGAATCTACTGTACATCCAAATTGATTTTGTATTCACTCAGTACCTGCTTACTGGGTACTATTGTCCCCTAGAGATAATAGGTACTGCAGATGCTGGAGAATCCGAGATAACAAAGGTGTGGAGCTG